>LPNX010495797.1:334934-412713 GCA_001517045.1 Pseudotsuga menziesii | reverse complement strand
AAAACCACGTACATCGGGATGTGTACAAAATCCAAATCCTTTTGGAGTTTTCCTTGACATGGATCCAACTCATTTGACTCCTGGCCTTCCATATGCCTTGAGATCGCTTAGATTCGACCTTTCATTACCCCTTTGAAAAGCTATATAAGGAACCCCTTGGTACATTGAAGGCATAAGAGAGAATTGAGAGCAAAGAAACTATAGTCCATTGTTGCTAGAACTTATGCTTGAGTCTGCATCCCTTTGTCCCTTGGAGCACTTTTGTGTTCTTCCCAAGCTTGCCTTTTGCTTGTGAGCTTGCTATCTAGAGATGGAGGATCGAAGTGGTGGAGGCATAAGTGGGGGATTCAGTTTCTCCAGTTCGCAGACGTGCATACAGAGGTTGTATCTTGTAATCTCTGATTTATATTAATAGAAATATCTTTTCCTATCCAATAATGTGTGTTTGAACGAATATTTTATCCATTGGATTATGTCAAATGCTTATACATTATTGATTATATATGCTAGAATAGATCTAACACCATGATATATAGAATGCTTGTATTGTTACTTGTTGTTGAGGGAGTAATATATCAATTCAAGATGAAGTTGGAAAGCTCAACAGGGATCTACTTCAACCGTCCAGAATAAGGTACGAGGTCTGATCCTTTAGTGTTAGACATTTAATTTCTATTGCATATTGGAAAGGATTGATTTCTGGATTCAAGCTGTCTGTTGTGGTACCCCAAGCCATAGGAATTTCTCTCTATTACATTAACTTGTATGAGATGATATTTTTTAGGGTCTTTTCTAGTTCAATGTTCTCTCCTTTAACCTATATGTTGGTGTAGTTGACTCTCATGCAACTATCCTAATGCTAAGAGGTTGAATTCTTAGGATAAGGGAGGTCTTCCCCAACATATGAATAAATTTTCTTTCTGCTTAGTCATTTCAGAATTGCAAATGATAATGTGACATGTCAACAATAATGAATTTGTTTGTCTTATTGGTGTCAAAGGGCATGTTGTAGTTTCCATATCTAGTAAGTGTATGGTTAAATTATTACTGCATCTAGAAAACAATAACGAAATGAATGTTGTTAACAAAAGAACCAACATTTCTTTGTATTTATGGTTTCCATACATGAACCAACCATACGAAAATCTCAGTTGTTACTCATGTATCTCACACCCTGGAAACATTCATTGTTAAAAATACATTATCAATCAAATCCATAGTTCAGATGCCAAAAGTTCTCAAGAATATGAATGCAAGGCTGCATGAGGACATGCAACAAGTTCAGTTGGGGAGGATGTTGGGACTCTAAAATGTCACATTGTCATCCACTTTACCTTTCTCTATTACTCACATTTCATCACCCCATTAACCTTTCACTATACCATTTCCATACATATATTTGGGTTTCACCTTAATATTTTCCACTTTATTCATTTTAGTATTATAAGTGAATTTATGATTAAATATTAGACATTAACATGTTTTTCACTAATATCTCAAGCAAGTATGGATGTGTTTTGTAATGTGTAGGAATATGTGAAGGATTAATTCAAAGAAAAGACTTCTCGAATATCTCCTCCATCATTTCAAGGAGATAGTCATTCAAAGAATATTCCAAGGAGAATATCATGGAGATTTGGTTGGCATATCCTATCTAGGATTTATGAGAGTCATGTGGAGAATTTGTGATAAACATGTGGAGGATTTGAAGGGATCATATCTTGTAATAATAGGAAAGTGGCTGAGAGTGGTTGGGAGAATAGTGGATTTGTCATTATGAGATGGTTATCTTGTTCTGAAAGAAATTCATGTATAAAAGAGAGTGCTCTTTCTTCATTTGGTGAATCGTAGATTAGGGGAAGATTAGTCTCATATTGTAGAAGTTAGTCTTGACTTTGTAATTTGGAGAAGGGGATTCTTAGCTTTTGTTCATAGTCTTAGTTTTGATGCTTTCATGCTTTGTCATTGATTCTTGTGATGTAAATTAATATTGCTTTATTGTTAATGTGATATCACATGTGTCTTCTTGTTGCTCTTCATATGTTTTATTTCTTTTATGCAATTTACTTTCAGCCGTGTGTTTTAGCTTCCAGCATTAGATTAGCAGTTGTGTGTTTCATCTTAAGGGGAGATTAGATTAGCAATCAATAAATAGCAAGGGGTGGTTATATTAGGTTAATTCAGCTTCAATATTGCATATATTTTGCGTGTGCTTCGTAATCCTACGAACGTTGGATTGACAAATTAAATAGTTGGGAAAATACTACAAAAAAATTAAACTACAATATTTCTTCCTAACATGTATGTCTGAATATGTGTGACCTCTTTAGATGACTATGGTTATACTCAAGGGACTAGCCACCCCTTCGTGAGTTAACACGGGGAATATGAGATTACCATATACTTTATAATTGATTTACTGCTATTACTGCTTTTGTTTTCAGTACTTTAATTATTTGTGTAGCTCTATGTTTGATAGTATTGTGATGATTAGAACAATTAATATAACTATGTTTGTGATTTTGAAATTTATATTTGAAATGTTTGTTCACATTTTTGCATAGATTATTATTGAATATGTGTGACATCTTCCGAGGAATTTGGTTATCGTCAAGGGGATGGCCACCCCTTGTTGAGTTAACCTCAGGAAGATGAGATGAACACATGAACTTCCTTATCCTGGGATGATGATTATGATCTTCCTCTCATTGCATGAGACACATGATACGTATGACCACATACAATTGAGAAGGCTAGGTAACCTACATTTGAAAATGACTTGATGACCATGAGCCTAGTATGACGTCGTGTTTCCTTATTATGATACATTGACTTTCATGTTTACTTTTATGTGATGTTTAGCCTTGCACTTTTACTTGTATGTGATGTTTAGCCTTCCATGTTTACTTAGCCCTGCATTTATAGCCTTGCATGTTTACTTGTATGTGATGTTTAGCCTTGCATGGTTTATGACGTTGGTTTCATGAGGGTTACTTGACTTGCATGTTTACCTATATAAGATGATATTTTTTAGGGTCTTTTCTAGTTCAAAATTCTCTCCTTTAAACTATATGTTGGCCTATTTGGGTCTCATGCAACTAACCTAATGCTCAGAGGTTGAATTATGAGGATAAGGGGGTCTTCCCCAACATCTAGATAAATTTTCCTTCTCCTTAGTCATTTCAGCATTGCAAATGATAATGTGACATGTCCACAATAATGAATTTGTTTGTCTTCTTGGTGTCAATGGGCACGCTGTAGTTTCCTTATCTAGTTAGTGTATTGTTAAATTATTACTACAACTAGAAAATAGATAACTAAATGAATGTTGTTAACACAAGAACCAACATTTGTTTGTATTTATGGTTGCCACACAAGAACCAACCATAAGAAAATGTTAGTTGTTACTCATGTATCTCACACCATGGAAACATTCATTGTTTAAAAGACATTATCAATCAAAGCCATAGTTCAGATGGCAAAAGTTCTCAAGAAAATCCATGCAAGGTTGCATGAGGACATGCAACAAGTTCAGCTGGGGAGGATGTTGGGACTCAGAAATGTCACATTTTCATCCACTTTACCTTTCGCTATTCCTCACATTTCATCTCCCCATTAACCTTTCACTATACCATTTCCATACATATATTTGGGTTTCACCTTATTATTTTACACTTTATTCGTTTTAGTATTATAAGTGAATTTATGATTAAATATTAGAAATTAACATGTTTTTCACTAATATCTCAAGTATGGATTAGCTTTGTAATGTGTAGGAATATGTGAAGGATTAATTCAAAGAAAAGACTTCTTAAATATCTCCTCCACCATTTCAAGGAGATAGTTATTCAAAGAATATTCCAAGGAGAAGATCATGGAGATTTGGTTGGCATATCCCATCTAGGATTTATGAGAGACGTGTGGAGAATTTGTGATAAACATGTGGAGGATTTGAAAGGATCATATCTTGACAATAATAGGAAAGTAGCTGAGAGTGGTTGAGAGAATAGTGGATCTGTCACTATGAGATGGTTATGTTCTTTTGAGATAAATTCATGTATAAAAGAGAGTGCTCTCTCTTCATTTGGGGGATCATAGATTAGGGGAAGTTTAGTATCAGATTGTAGAAGTTAGTCTTGACATTGTAATTTGGAGAAGGGAATTCTTAGATTTTGTGCATAGTATTAGTTTTGACTCTTTCATGCTTTGTCATTGATTCTTGTGATGTAAATTAATTGTGCTTTATTGTTAATTTGAGCTCACACGTGTTGTCTCGTTACTCTGCATATGTTTTCTTTATTTTATGCAATTTACTTTCAGCCATGTGTTTCAACTTCAAGCATTAGATTAGAAGTTGTGTGTTTCACCTTAAGATGGGATTAGATTAGTAATCAATAACTAACAAGGGGTGGTTAGATTATATTAATTCAACTTCAATCATGCATATACTTTGTGTGTGATTCGTAAGCGTATGAACCTCGGTTTGAAAAATTAAATAGTTGGGAAAATACTACAATGGAATTAAATGACAATATTTTTGCCTAACATGTATGTCTGAATATGTGTGACCTCTTTAGATGACTATGGTTATCCTCAAGGGACTAGGCACTCCTTCCTAAGTTAACATGAGGAATATGAGATGACCATATAATTTATAATAGGTTTACTGCTATTACTGCTTTTGTTTTCAGTACTTTAATTATTTATGTAGCTCTATGTTTGATAGTACTGTGCTAATTAGAACAATTAATATAACTATGTTTGTGATTTTGAAATTTATATGTGTAATATTTGTTCACTTTTTTTAATAGCTTATTATTGAATATGTGTGACGTTCTTCCGAGGAATATGGTTATCGTCAAGGGGTTGGCCACCCCTTCTTGAGTTAACCTGATGAAGATGAAATGAACACATGACCTTTATTATCCTAGGATGATGATTATGATGTTCCTCTCATTGCTTGAGACACATGATGCATATGACCACATATAGTTGAGAAGGCCAGGTAACCTACCTTTGGCAATGACTTGATCTGCATGAGCCTAGTATGAGTTCGTGGTGCCTTATTATGATACGTTGAATTTCATATTTACTTGTATGTGATGTTTAGTCTTGCATGTTTACTTGACTTGCATGTTTAGCCTTGCATTTTTACTTGTGTGTGATGTTTAGCCTTCCATGTTTACATAGCCTTGCATTTATAGCCTGGCATGTTTACTTAAATTGCTTGCTTACTTGACTTGCATGGTTACTTGTATGTGATATTTATCCTTGCATGGTTCATGACACTTGGTTTATGATGGTTACTTGACTTGCATGTTTACATTCACTTCGATGTTTACTTGTATGAGATGATATTCTTTAGGGTCTTTTCTAGTTCAGCGTTGTCTCCTTTAACCTATATGTTGGTATAGTCGAGTCTCATGCAACTAACCTAACGCTAAGAGGTTGAATTCTAAGGATAAGAGAGGTCTTCCCCAACATCTGAATAAATTTTCTTTCTCCTTAGTCATTTTAGCATTGCAAATGATAATGTAGCATGTCCACAATAATGAATTTTTTTGTCTTCTCGGTGTCAATGGGCATGCTGTAGTTTCCACATCCAGTGAGTGTATGGTTAAATTATTACTGCAACTAGAACACAGATAACGAAATGAATGTTGTGAACACAAGAACCAATATTTCTTTGTATTTATGGTTTCCACACAAGAACCAACCATAAGAAAATGTTATTTGTTACTCATGTATCTCACACCCTGGAAACATTCATTGTTAAAAAGAAATTATCAATCAAAGCCATAGTTCAGATGCCAAACGTTCTCAAGAAGATCCATACAAGGTTGCATGAGGACATGCAACAAGTTCAGTTGCGGAGGATGTTGGGACTCAGCAATGTCACATTTTCATCCACTTTACCTTTCACTATTCCTCACATTTAATTGCCCCATTAATCTTTCACTATACCATTTCCATACATATATTTGGGTTTCACCTTATTATTTTCCACTTTATTCATTTTAATATTATAAGTGAATTTATGATTAAATATTAGAAATTAACATGTTTTTCACTAATATCTCAAGTATGGATGATCTTCGTAATGTGTAGGAATATGTGAAGGATTAATTCAAAGAAAAGACTTCTCGAATATCTCCTCCACCATTTCAAGGAGATAGTTATTAAAATAATATTCAAGGGAGAAGATCATGGAGATTTGGCTGGCATATCCTATCTAGGATTTATGAGAGACATGTGGAGAATTTGTGAGAAATATGTGGAGGATTTGAAGGGATCATATCTAGTAATAATAGGAAAGTAGTTGAGAGTGGTTGAGAGAATAGTGGATCTGTCATTATGAGATGGTTATCTTATTCTCAAAGAAATTCATGTATAAAAGAGAGTGCTCTCTCTTCATTTGGGGGATCGTATATTAGGGGAAGATTAGTCTCATATTGTATAAGTTAGTCTTGACTTTGTAATTTGGAGAAGGGGATTCTTAGTTTTGATGCTTCCATCCTTTGTCATTGATTCTTGTGATGTAAATTAATATTGCTTTATTGTTAATGTGAGCTCACATGTGTTGTCTCGTTGGTATTCATATGTTTTCTTTCTTTTATTCAATTTACTTTCAGCTGTGTGTTTCATCTTCCACCATTAGATTAGCAATTGTGTCATTCAGCTTAAGGGGGGATTAGCTTAGCAATCAGTAACTAGCAAGGGGTGGTTAGATTAGCTTAATTCAACCTCAATCCTGCATATATTTTGCATGTGCTTCATAAACCTATGAAATTCGGATTGAAAAATTAAATAGTTGGGAAAATACTACAATGGAATTAAATGACAATACTTCTGCGTAACATGTATGTCTAAATATGTGTGACCTTTTTGGATGACTATGGTTATGCTCAAGGGACTAGCCACCCCTTCCTAAGTTAACGTGAGGAATATGAGATGACCATATAGTTTATAATTGGTTTACTGCTATTACTGCTTTTGCTTTTAGTACTTTAATTATTTATGTAGCTTTATGTTTGATAGTATTTTGCTGATTAGAACAATTAATATAACTATGTTTGTGATTTTTTAAATTTATATTTGAAATTTTTGTTCACTTTTTTTAATAGCTTATTATTGAATATGTGTGAGATATTCTGAGGAATATGGTTACCGTCAAGGGGCTAGCCACCCCCTGTTGAGTTAACTTGAGGAAGATGAGATGAACACATGACCTTCCTTATCCTAGGATGATGATTGTGATCTTCCTCTCATTGCATGAGACACATGACACGTATGACCACAAACAGTTGAGAAGGCTAGGTAACCTACCTTTGACAATGACTTCATGTGCATGAGCCTAGTATGGCGTCGTGTTTCCTTATTATGATACTCTGATTTTCATGTTTACTTGTATTTGATGTTTAGCCTTGCATGTTCATCCTTGAATTTTAACTTGTATGTGATGTTTGGCCTTCCATGTTTACTTAGCCTTGCATTTATAGCCCTGCATGTTTACTTAACTTGCATGTTTACCTAACTTGCATGTTTACTTGTATGTAATGTTTAGCCTTACATGGTTCATGACGCTAGGTTCATTATGGTTACTTGACTTGCATTTTTACGTTGACTTGCGTGTTTACTTGTATAAGATGATTTTTTTAGAGTCTTTTCTAGTTCAATGTTCTCTACTCTAACCTATATGTTGGTCTAGTTGAGTCTCATGCAACTAACCTAACGCTAGAGGTTGAATTCTTAGGATAAGGGAGGTCTTCCCCAACATATCGATAAATTTTCTTTCTCCTTAGTCATTTGCAAATTATATTGTGACATGTCCACAATAAATAATTTGTTGTCTTCTCAGTTTAATGGGCATGCTCTAGTTTCCATATCTAGTGAGTCTATGGTTAAATTATTACTGCAGCTAGAAAACAGATAACAAAATGAACATTGTTAACACAAGAAACAACATTACTTTGTATTTATGGTTGCCATACAAGAACCAACCATAAGAAAATGTCATTTTTCACTCATATATCTCACACCCTGGAAACATTCATTGTTAAAAAGACATTATCAATCAAAGCCATACTTCAGATGCCAAAATTTCTTAAGAATATCCATGCAAGGTTGCATGAGGACATGCAACAAGTTCAGTTGGAGAGGATGTTGAGACTCAGAAATGTCACATTTTCATCCACTTTACCTTTCACTATTCCTCACATTTCATCGCCCCATTAACCTTTCACTATACCATTTCCATACATATATTTGGGTTTCACCTTATTATTTTCCACTTTATTCATTTTAGTATTATAAGTGAATTTATGATTAAATATTAGAAATTAACATGTTTTTCACTAATATCTCAAGTATGGATGAGCTTTGTAATGTGTAGGAATATGTGAAGGATTAATTCAAAGAAAAGGCTTCTCAATATCTCCTCCACCATTTCAAGGAGATAGTTATTCAAAGAATATTCCAAGGAGAAGATCACAGAGATTTGGTTGGCATATCCTATCTAGGATTTATGAGAGACATGTGGAGAATTTGTGATAAACATGTCGAGGATTTGAAGGGATCATATCTTTTAATAATAGGAAAGTAGTTGAGAGTGGTTGACACAATAGTGGATCTGTGATTATGAGAGGGTTATCTTGGGGGATCATAGATTAGGGGAAGATTAGTCTCATATTGTAGAAGTTATTCTTGACTTTGTAATTTGGAGAAGGGGATTCTTAGCTTTTGTTCATAGTCTTAGTTTTGATGCTTTCATGCTTTGTCATTGATTCTTGTGATGTAAATTAATATTGCTTTATTGTTAATGTGAGCTCACATGTGTTGTCTCGTTTCTCTTCATATGTTTTCTTTCTTTTATGCAATTTACTTTCAGCCATGTGTTTCTGCTTCCAACATTAGATTAGAAGTTGTGTGTTTCAGCTTAAGGGGGGATTAGATTAGCAATTAGTAACTAGTAAGGGGTGGTTAGATTAGCTTAATTCAACTTCAATCCTGCATATATTTTGCGTGTGCTTTGTAATCCTACAAACCTCAGATTGACAAATTAAATAGTTGGGAAAATACTACAACGGAATTAAATGACACTATTTCTACTGAACATGTATGTATGAATATGTGTGACCTCTTTAGATGACTATGGTTATCCTCAAGGGATTAGCCACCCTTTCCTGACTTAAAGTGAGGAATATGAGATGACCATATAGTTTATAATTGGTTTAATGCTATTACTGTGTTTTTTTCAGTACTTTAAATAGTAATGTAGCTCTATGTTTTATAGTACTGTGCTCATTAGAACAATTAATATAACTATGTTTGTGATTTTTGAAATTTATAAGTGAAATGTTTGTTCTGTTTTTTGCATAGCTTATTATTGAATATGTGTGACATCTTTCGAGGAACATGGTTATCATCAAGGGGCTGGCCATCCCTTGTTGAGTTAACATGATGAATATGAGATGAACACATGAACTTCCTTATCATGGGATGATGATTATGATCTTCCTCTTATTGCATGAGACACATGATATGTATGGCCACATACAGTTGAGAAGGCTAGGTAATCTACCTTTGAGAATGACTTGATGTACATAAGCTTAGTATGACAAGACGTTGCCTTATTATGATACGTTGAATTTCATGTTTACTTGTATGTGATGTTTATCCTTGCATGTTTACTTGACTTGCATGTTTACTTCTATGTGATGTTTAGCCTTGCATGGTTCATTATGGTTATTTGACTTTCATGTTTACATTGAATTGGATGTTTACTTGTACGAGATGATATTTTTAAGGCTCTTTTCTAGTTCAACATTCTCTCCTTTAACCTATATGTTGTTCTAGTTGAGTCTCGTGCAACTAACCTAACACTAAGAGGTTTAATTCTAAGGATAAGGGAGGTATTCCCCAACATCTGAGTAAATTTTCTTTCTCCTTAGTCATTTCAGCATTGCAAATGATAATGTTACATGTCCACAATAATGAATTTCTATATTTTCTCCGTGTCAATGGGCATGCTGTAGTTTCCATATCCAATGCCGGTATGGTTAAATGATTAATGTAGCTAGAAAATAGATAATGAAATGAGTGTTGTTAACACAAGAACCAACATTTCTTTGTATTTGTGGTTGTCATACAAGAACCAACCATAAGAAAATGTCAGTTGTTACTCATGTATTTCACACCCTGGAAACATTCATTGTTAAAACGAAATTATCAATGAAATCCATATTCCAGATGCCAAAAGTTCTCAAGAAGATCCATGCAAGGTTGCATGAGGACTTGCAACAAGTTCAGTTGGGGAGGATGTTGGGACTCAGAAATGTCACATTTTCATCCACTTTACCTTTCGCTATTCCTCACATTTCATCTCCCCATTAACCTTTCACTATACCATTTCCATACATATATTTGGATTTCACTTTATTATTTTCCACTTTATTCATTTTAGTATTATAAGTGAATTTATGATTAAATATCAGAAATTAACATGTTTTTCACCAATATCTCAAGTATAGATGAGCTTTCTAATGTGTAGGAATATGTGAAGGATTAATTCAAGGAAAGGCTTCTTGAATATCTCCTCCACCATTTCAAGGAGATAGTTATTCAAAGAATATTCCAACGAGAAGATCATGGAGATTTGGTTGGCATATCCTATCTAGGATTTATGAGAGACATGTGGAGAATTTGTGATAAACATGTTGAGGATTGGAAGCGATCATATCTTGTAATAATAGGAAAGTAGTTGAGAGTGGTTGAGAGAATAGTGGATCTGTTATTATGAGATGGTTATCTTCTTCTCAAAGAAATTCATGTATAAAAGAGAGTGCTCTCTTTGCATTTGGGGGATCATAGTTTTGGGGAAGATTAGTCTCAGATTGTAGAAGCTACTCTCGACTTTGTAATTTTGGAGAAGGGGTTTCTTAGATTTTTTCCATAGTCTTAGTTTTGATGCTTGCATGATTTGTCATTGATTCTTGTGATTTAAATTAATATTTCTTTGTTGTTAATGTGAGCTCACATGTGTTGTCTCGTTGCTCTTCATATGTTTTCTTTCTTTTATCTAATTTACTTTCAGCTATGTGTTTGAGCTTCCAGCATTAGATTAGCAGTTGTGTGTTTCAGCTTAAGGGGGGATTAGAATAGCAATCAGTAATTAGAAAGGGGTGGTTAGATTAGCTTAATTCAAATTCAATCCTGCATATATTTTGCTTGTGCTTCGTAAGCCTATGAACCTCAGATTGACAAATTAAATAGTTGGGAAAATACTGCAATAGAATTAAATGACAATATTTCTGCCTAACATATGTGTGACCTCTTTAGATGACTATGGTTATCCTCAAGGGACTAGCCACCCCTTCCTGAGTTAACGTGAGGAATATGAGAAGACCATATACTTTATAATTGGTTTACTTCTATTAATGCTTTTTTTTAAGTACTTTAATTATTTATGTAGCTCTAGGTTCGATAGTACTGTGCTAATTAGAACAATTAATATAACTATGTTTGTGATTTTGAAATTTATATGTGAAATGTTTGTTCACTTTTTTGCATAGCTTATTATTGAATATGTGTGACATCTTCCGAGGAATATGGTTATCGTCAAGGGGCTGGCCACCCCTTGTTGAGTTAACCTGAGGAATATGAGATGAACACATGACCTTGCTTATCCTGGGATGATTATTATGATCTTAATCTCATTGCATGAGATACATGATACGTATGACCACATACAATTGAGAAGGCTAGGTAACATACCTGTGACAATGAATTGATGTGCATGAGCTTAGTATGACGCCGTGTTGCATTATTATGATATGTTGATTTTCAAGTTTACTTGTATGTGATGTTTATCCTTGCCTGTTTACTTGAGTTGCATGTTTAGCCTTGCATTTTTACTTGTATGTGATGTTTATCCTTCTGTGTTTACTTAGCCTTGCATTTATAGCCTTGCATGTTTACTTAACATGCATGTTTACTTGACTTGCATGTTTACTTGTATGTGATGTTTATCCTTGCATGGTTCATGATGGTTACTTGACTTGCATGTTTACGTTGACTTACATGTTTACTTGTGTGAGATGAAATTTTTTAGGGTCTTTTCTAGTTCAACATTCTCTCCTTTAACCTATGTGTTGGTCTAGTTGAGTCTCATGCAACTAACCTAATGCTAAGAGTTTGAATTCTGAGGATAAGGGAGGTCTTCCCCAACATCTGCATAAATTTTATTTCTCCTTAGTCATTTCAGCATTGCAAATGATAATGTGACATGCCCACAATAATGAATTTGTTTTTCTTCTCGATGCCAATGGGCATGTTGTAGTTTCCATATTCAAATGCAACTTAAAATAGCAGTGCAATTATTGAACTTCTACAATTCCTTATATTGCTAATATGTTGATTTGTATATGATTAATTGACATATTTGTACATTGCAAGCTATGCATGACTTTAATGGATGTGCATTTGTACAGGTTGGATACATTCTAATTTCATGCTTATTAAATTAGAATCATGACTTCTTATGATTGGTTATCAATATTGTCCGCAATCATATTATTGGGAATAATGAGAAGTTTCAATGTTTGGCACTTACTATGGTAATAGTTTTTCTTGGAACTTCTATTCTGAAATAAATTATGTTTCTTTCTAATTGTGGTATTTTTCTTGTTTAACCTATGGTGTACATCCAGACCACTACATGATTGGGAGTTGAACGGGTTGTTACTTAAGTTAAATGTAGACTTCCCTCTGCAATTGCAAAGATGTCAAGTGTCATTTTTCCAACAAGTGTTTGCAATATTGGGATTTGGATATACATAGAGATAAAATCTATAAACTATAATGTTAGCTAGCAGAAATTTAGCAAAAAAAAAAAAATTAAGCATTGTTCCTTTGATGATCCCCCAAACTTCCTCTTAAATCCAACAATCCATCTCAAGAGAGATGAAATAAATTTTGTTAGGGAAATGTTACAATGCGAGAGTGTCCACATGGAAATCAAACAACTTAAAATGAAAATAAATTCTACAAGCCATGTCCACAAAACACTCGATTTGACCTCCAAGAGGGACTGCTTCCATAAAGTTAGCTCCAAGCATGTAATACCTCTCATCAATGGCATATAAAAGAGTGTTATCATTTCATAATAAAGTTGGACACCCCAAGTCTACCTAGGTCATGGAAACACTACTCCAAAGTCTAACGATTTGTTCTAGACATGAGGTGAGGACTGCAAGAAGGGTATGTCCCACTAGTTCTTCCTTTAGGGTTGAACATTGACGCAAAATTGCTGGTTTATTGCTTATTATATTCAAATGCATTCCCAAAACCTCCTTAATACTGATGTACATGCTTCAAAAACCACCCATAACCTGTATCCCAGTGTGTCTCCATCACTGTCATAGACCTGTATACCCAATTTTTGGATTCATAAATTTTCCTGCTTGATGGTCTATAGGGAATGTCCTCTCCTACCTCCTATGTGGATAACCCTCTCTCCTCAACCACTTGTAAATTTAAATTCTCCTCATACAAAAACATCACCAGGTGCTCATCCCTCAAATAATGAGTTCCAATCATGTGCTCATGTGTTACTATTGTCAAAGTTGGTGAAGTATTAGTTGTTATTAATGATGAAGATCAAGCCATACTCAGCTAGTGACTAAGCTCATCAAACTTCCTTTCCTTATCCTTGATGAACTTAAAAGCAAGGTATACATGAACAATTGCAAATAGTCAAACCTAACCTATTCCAAAGCTTATTTGATGATACACAGTTGGGCACTAGTGACCCCTCCTGCAACTTCATTGTGCCTCTATTCTAATTGGGAATTCCAAATAATATCATCAATAAAATTTTGAGCACCAATTGAGATCATCAACACCTGCACAATATGATCCTTTATGACCAATATTTGGATCTCCAAATCATGCAATTTCATCTTATCATCATATAAGGGTCCAACTGAATCAAGTGGATTGTTTCCCTGATACAATATCTCTTCAATCACTTGAACGCTTGCATTGTCTTACTCCCAAGAAATGAAATCATCCTCAAAAGGTAACTCATCCAATGCTATGTTCTCATCATGCTTAGGTGTATCCACTCCCAAATTGTCATCTTTGAGCATAACCATGAATGTGTCATCATACTTTTCATAAATATGATGAGGTGTGGAATCCATGTCATCATCAACATCATACATAGGGAAGGAGGTTGGATCCTTAATTTCTACTCCCCATATTTCCTTCTAACTAAGATAAAAATTTCTTCAACTTCCTTAAACTGGGTTATGGAATTTCGTCAAACACTTCTCATAGCATTGTTGTAGCTCACTACTAAACAAATCTGATTTGGACACTTTTCCAAACACTTGGAAATCATGTGATGAGTGACATTGTATATCCATGGTTCTTTTGGATTAATATTTTCAATATGAACATATTACAAGATAATGGATTGGTTTTATATATTTAACACAACAGTCACATGTGTAAAATACAACTAAGAAAAGGTTACACAAACATATTAAGAGTGGAAAAATTATGAAGTTCACTGCTTATTAAATACCAAACTAGATTTTTTTCGACTGGAGAATAAACATAATAAAGTGAAAAACAATAGGTACCTCTCCACCCAATGTAAAGAAGATATAATTTTTCCTATACATGACTGATTTTTATAGTACATAGGAATGCCAATGCATCAACAATATATCCAATGGAAATACATTGAAGACACATTACCAAGGTATGGACATGTTCTCTTATTTATTGATTTTACACCAATAACTAACAATGCTCCTCTAATCACCCAATACCTCTTGCCAATGTTAATTGTTCCCATGCTAGCTTATGCAGTCATATTATATTCATGTAGTTAGTCGTCTTTTCTAAACATGTTACTCCTAATATGAGATTCAGTTCCCACAATAAGTCTAATGCCCAAATCATGGTAAATGTTCCCAGGATGAATGTTAATGCAAATTGGAGTCCAACAACGACCCCATATATGAGATCAACCCTCTTAGCAACAAATTGCTAACAATAAACTTGGTCTCTTAATTATAGTACAATCGTCCCTCTAGGAAGTGATCAATTATGGGAGAATGAAATTGTCCCTATATGGAGAATGCACCCTTAAAAAATGTTCCCTCATGATATACCACAAGCCCACACGCCCAATAGTGAATGTACTCTCTCCTAACAACCAATCGATCCCTTCTTAAGAAACTTGGTTTTTTCACTAAGAAGCTGCCCAATACATTAAATATAGCAACCATAGCAATGGATAATATATTCTCCCTTAGAAAATTTATTTTCCAGTATTAATTTGTGACCCACTTGGAAAATATTCTCAGCTTCTAAGGCTTTGTCCTAGTAAAATGGTGTATTCAACCACCCTAGAGAATTTTTCCCAAAATAATCCACGAGTTTTAAGATGAAACACAAATATGCTCAATTGAAACCTTGCTTGGATTCCCCTATATGATTTTCCCTTAGCCTGACAGGAAAACTATCTCTAATACCACTGTAATGTTTCCAATACAAACACTTTGCAAACAATTCATAGCTTCATTCTAACAAAAACATTTCATCAAGTATTTTGCAAACTTACCATAAATGGAGGGACATGAGAATTTTATTATTACCAATGGACTGATCTTACAATCTCTATGTCTACCATGGAAGTTGAAAATACACATTAACTAGCCAACCAAACATCGAAAATTTTCCAAGGCTCTTCTACTACTAACCGGATCCTCAAAATGATGCCAAACCTGAATATGAATCTGAATCTTGGATGGATCCTCCCCCATGTCTAGATAGAGTGGATATCTCACCACCAAAACTCATCCCTAATGGGTAGATGGATTTTTCCAACCTGAAACTAAAACTCTGGACTAACCCCTAGACGGTCTTAATAGACAATGCCCAAAATCAATAATATTGACCAATATGGATTATTTATTTCCCTCTTATTTTATTCTTTGGCCAAATACCATGGGAAACATCATGAGTCACCCAAAACCACAAAACCATTTTTCCCACTGCAATACCACAGGTCATCTAATACCACTAAACAAAAATAGGTCCCATATAAGATGACTTTTTCCTATTAGGTTTCTAACATGATACTCAGTTGTCCCTAGAGAAAACATCATGTGGAAGGGAACATCACACAGTAGTTACTTATTTCTAAGTAATCTTCATAACCTTGTTTTTTTCTTCATTTCCTGTTGTTGGGACTTGTGTGACAACAACATGGCTTTCTATTACTAGTTTTTGTGTAGAATAAATAGGGATTCTTAATGTTGGTTCTTTATGTAGAAACATAAATTATTTGTGTATAAACATTGATATATTTGCTTGATCTAGTTGATTTAGCAACTGCTACACCACTCATATATCTACTCCTTCTCTTTCTTGGATATTTTGGGGTGTGATGGAATGGATGTAAATTGTGGTGGTAGAGTAAAATGATAGCATTGTTAAAACAAAGGGGTGAATTATAAAAGGGTGGTGATTGTGTGGTTATGATAGGTAAATTCATGGTTAATTACCCCCCCTCCCCCAACTAAATACTTTTTTCGTCCTTGGAAAAATTGCAAATGGAAAGGAAGTAGGATATAAGTAAAAACCATAGAAGGATTAAGTGAATTTCTAAATACAACACCATAGCATTCAGTGAATCTTAAAAAAATAGAAATAATAAGTGTACCTACACCTACCTAAGAAGTCCATGACATATGTAGCAAGTATATGACATCTTGATAAGTAAGGAATCTAATCACAACTCGGGTTGCTTTGCTTTTGTTTCCTTGACTATTTCTATAGTATATCATTCACAAGCTCCTATGATTTTCTATATAAAGCAGCCCTGAAATTATGTAAATCATTGTTAGCAAGATTTATACCTATTTTTGAGATGTATTTGTTGAAGCCTTGAGCAAAGTTTATTCGAATAGTTTTTCTATTGTTGGTTCTTTTGTAGTAACAACAAGGCCTTTGATGTTGGTTCGTTTTTAGAGTCCTTGGGGATTGTAGGTGTTGTTTATTGTATGGTAACACCTATTTCTTCTCCATTTCTAGTTGTGCTATATTCTTTAGTAACATAATCCGTCGAATCTTCTTCTTGTGTGGCAACCATAGTGGTGGATATTTTCCTTATTTCCTTTGGAACCTTTGGAAAGGCCACTAAAATTATTACTTTTTTGAAGCTCTTTCTCGTCAATGAACCTAAGTATATCCCTTCTACAAAAACATAAGGGATTTATTCAATAATAGGGCATGATTCAATCTCTTCTCTTTGAGGGTGAAGTGCTGCTACAAATAGAAACATTTTGCAGAATCTATAGTACAACGTTAGAGGATAAAACTAAAATAAGTGTTATGGAACAAGATTGATAGTAGATAGACAATGCCAAAGCTTATAGGTGAACTAAGTTAATTTATTGTGAGGGTTAGGATTCGGTGGATAAGGAAGTGATGGATGCATTTGTAGAGGAAAGAACTTGGATGAAGTTTTGATTTGAAAGTATTAGTTTCATGAAGGATACATTTATGAAGCCTTGAGGAAAACTCTCTATCTTCAATATCAACTACATAAGCAAAGGAAACATTGTTTACTTTTTCATGTACTTTTATTTTAATTATATTTAAGTTTGGGAGAAGAAAAAATACTGGCATACTATAGTTTTGCACCAATTGAGAATATTAGGTGGTATTCTTGAAGGATTCTTGCATAGAAATTATACTACTAATGAATAAGGATGATGAATCATTGATTCACTTACTTTAATAGAACTATATCTTGAATTATATATCATTTTCTCTTGAATTATATAGCACCATTCTTCACTTGATCTTAAAATAATACTTCACTTTCCTTATACTTTGTCCAATTGAAACTTTATGAAAAAAATTGTGTTGTTGGTCAAGAGCTTTAGTTCTTTCGTAGAAAGCTTCTAGGAACTTGAACTCCAGACAAGGATTGTTCAAGGAATCATCATTGAATAATATTACCATGTATTATATTTATATGTCTTGGTTACATTCCCCTTTTGTAGAAATTGGTCTTCAGTAATCACTCCTTCATGGATTAACATTCTTGATCCTTTTGTAACCTATAAAAACTAGCACTTATCTGAATAAAAGGTGAGGTTAAGGAAGCAAATAGGTGTACAAGATTATTCTTCCAATAAGTATACAAAATAAATACAAATAGTGCATATAAAATAGATCTAAAAGTAACACAAATTAATTTTCATTTTTTTACCTGTTGAGGAGTGGTGGCTGGCCTAGACTACCCCACAGTGTTTTGATGACAACTTTTTCATTTGATGTCCAATTAGATTTCTTATAAATCCATATTCAAGTATAATAATATGGAAATATCCATTATAAACACGTTTTTAAAATTTTTTTAAATGCTATGTCAAAACTACCAAGGAACAACCTACATGATAGAGTTGTTTTCAAACTCCTACCTGTTGATGTAATTGTAACTTCGGAATGTATTCACTTGTATTTCTTATGTATTGTAACCTGATGTTTATTTCAAGATGTATTTGTAATGTACTTGAGTCACCCCGATGTTCCTATTGAGAAGTTTCTATAATGTAAACAAGTCATGTCAAGTCAAGGTGGTTAACTCTCCTATTGTCTAAGGGTTAAAGTCCCCGCAGTTCTGGGGCACTAGGGTTATTATAATCACCTAGTGAAGTCAGCCTTAGTTAGGTTTCGTCAAGTTGGGAATTACTATAAATAGAGATCTAGCCTCTCTATTTAACACACACTCACTCACACTTAGTTGTAGCGCATAGCTAAGGAAGAGAAAGACACCGGGGCAAGGAAGAAAGAGTTTACTGCTGTTGGGAGATCATCTTATTGTTTTTGGGTTTCACTTTGGTGCTGATTCTATCTCTGAGAAATTTGTAGGGTATTCTACATTTATGGTTTCCCCGAGGAAAAACACTGTGTTCATTGTCCCTTGCGTTTTATTGTTGTGCTTGTTGTTCTCTCAGTTAAAGTTCCTAATGAAATGCTAGCTTAATGTTTAAAATCTAAGATGGTATCAAAGCTAACCTGAGAAGAAGACACTGTGCAGATGTGGGAACTAGGGCTTCCTATTTTGTGGATCTCTCTCCACATATTTTCAGCAAAATTAGGGTGGAATAACTCTCCTCCCTAGGGCGCATCTTTCTGTTGAAGCAGAATCCAATTCTAAGGTTTTTCAGTTTTGGACTCGACACTATTGCCGAAAATTAGGACTTTTCAAAAAAGAGGAATTTTTCAGTGAGCCTAGGCCTGGATTGATCTCCTCCCCAAAATCAAAGTTAAGGATTAGATTCAAAGCATTTGGTTGGAAAGAACTCTGGAAAAGCAAAACCCTAATCTGCTCCTGAACTAGCACTACAGGATTTTAGCTCCAAATCCAGATCCAACATCTTGAACTGGTAAGATATAAATATTTTGTATTTCCATTTGAGGTTCTCAGTTAATATTTGTCATCATACCAAGCTTGATGAAAAGCTTGCGGGAGCTGATAACTTTCGAGCCTGGAAGTATAGGATCTCCCTAGTCCTGGAAGAAAATGAGTTGGACTCCTACATCCATGAGGAGGTTCCAGTTCAAGAGGGAGATGGGGCCAAGGCCTTACATAAGAAGAAGTTGGTTATGGAAAAGAGGATCATTGCAGGTTCTATCAAGGATCACCTCATTCCATAGGTGTCCTCCCTCAAGACACCTAAAGCCATGTTTGAGTCCCTAACCAAACTATTTGAAGGGAAGAAAACCAATTGAAAGATGACTCTAAGGAACTAGTTGAAGAATGTCAAGATCCAGAATGAGGAGACCATCCAGTCATACGTCACAAGGGTCTCCCAGATCAAAGAACAGCTGGAAGTAGTAAATGAAGAAGTGGAGAATGCAGAAATTGTGATGACAACATTGAATGACCTCCCTAGGTCATGGGATTCTTTCATCCAAGGAATCTGTGCTAGGAAGAAGTTAGTCAAGTTCAGTAGATTGTGGGAAGAATATTCTTGACAAGAAGAAGCTTGTATAGCAGCTCGAGAAGAAAATATGGGAAGTGAAGATCAATCTCTCACAGTACACTCCAAGAAAGGAAGAAGGGAAAATCATCATCACTAAGGTAAGCATTCTCATCAGAAAAAGAATCCTGTAAGAAGGGATTCATCCAGACTCAGATGTTATACATGCGATGAATTAGGACACTTTGCTAGAAATTGGCCAATGAATAAGAATGGATCCAAGAAGAAGAAGAACTCCAAAAGAAGACATCATGCTCACACTGCTGAGGATGATGATCCTCCAAGGAAGAGGGTAAAACAAGAAAGTGAAGACTCTTCAAGTGAATATGAATATGTTCTGATCTCCATTCTCACAGGAACTGTCACTCATGGAAGCAAATATTGGCTTATTGACAGTGGGGATTTCAAACACATGATAGGTTTCAAGGAATCCTTTGAGAAACTATCCAAACATAATTCACCCCATAAGGTGAAGCTTGGGGATGACTCCCAATATCCCATAAAAGGTAGTGGTGAATCCTCCTACAAGCTAGACTCCAGAAAGTATATAAAAATGAAGGATGTCTTGTTTGTACCAGGACTGAAGAAGAATCTTCGAGCCATATCAGAATTGGATGCAAAAGGCATGATGGTTGCATTTGTAGATGGCCAAGTCCTCATGTGGCCAAGAGGAAAGACTATTGATGATGCAATAGTGATTGGAGAACAAGAAGGAGGTTTATACAAGCTAAAGGGCCATCCAAAACAAGCTATGGTCCATGACACAGTAGAGCCAAATGAACTTTGGCACAAAAGGATTGCACATGTGCATTACAGAGCACTACCACTTGCAAGCAAAGCTGTTGAAGGTCTTCTAGAAATTCAAGCAAAACATGAAGGGGTCTGCAAAGGATGTGCGAAAGGAAATAATACAAAGAAGACATTTCCAAGTAGCGAGAGCAAGGAAAAAGGAATCTTGGAAATCATCCACTTCGATGTATGCAGACCAATGTCATCAAGTTCACTAAGCGGGTATGTATACTATGTTTCTTTCATTGATGAATTTTCTAGGAAGACATGGATTTACTTCATGAAGAACAAAGATGAAGTTTTAAGCAATTTCAATGAATTCAAAGCCTTGATTGAGAACCACACATAAAATAATATCAAGATCTTTCAATCAGATAATGGCGGAGACTTCACATCAAATGAATTCAAAGACTTGTGCAAAGAATCATGGATTAAGAGGGAGTTGTCCACTCCTTACAATCCACAACAGAATGGGGTTGCAAAAAGGAATAATAGAACTATCATGGAAGCTACAAGAGCAATGCTTCATGATCAAGATATTCCTATGCATCTATGGGCAGAAGCTGCTAGAACATTGATGTATGTACAGAACCGTACTCCAGATAGAGTACTCAAGCACAAGACTCCTAAAGAATTATTCTCTGGCAAGAAAATAGAAGTCATCCATCTTAGAATATTCGGTTGTCCAGTGTACATACACATTCCAAAAGAGAAGAGAACAAAACTAGATCCTTCAGGAAAGAAGGGTATATTTGTGGGATACTCTGAAAGCTCAAAGGCTTACAGAATATACTTCCCAGGATACAAGAAGATCAACATCAGCGGGGATGTAACATTTGATGAAGACACAACTTACAACAAATCCAGAAAGAGACCTGCTGAAGATACTGAAGAAGCAAAAGCACCCAGAATTCATGATACAACCATGAATGAAGAAACTCAAGAAGAAGATCAAGAATTTGAAGAACCACAAAGACCCGCATATCCACCTCAGGAGAAGAATCCTCACAAGAGGAAACCTGCTTGGGTACATGAAGTTATCCAAGGTGAATAAAGATATGGGGCTCCATAAGAGAATCACAGAGAAAGAAAGAGAACCAGATCATGCTCCAGATATGTAGCTTTACTATGTGACTTTATCAATAAATAACCTTCCAACTATGAAGAAGAGGCAGAACGGAAAGAATGGAAGGATGCTATGATCGAAGAGTATCAATCGATCATGAAGAATGATGTTTGGGATGTTGTCCCAAGACCAGAAGGGAAGTCGGTTGTAACTTCCAAATGGATCTACAAGATCAAGCATGCTGTATATGGTAGCGTAGAGAAATATAAGGCAAGATTTGTGGCTCGTGGTTTCTCCCAAAAAGAAGGAATAGATTATGAAGAAACCTTTGCACCTGTAGCCAGATACACTTCCATCAGATCAGTAATTGCTTTGGCTACAATAATGAAATGGAAGACACACCAAATGGATGTCAAGACTACTTTCTTGAATGGTGTAGTGGAAGAGGACGTGTATGTAGAACAACCACTAGGTTTTGAGACACATGACAGGGAGTCTCATGTGTGTAGATTGAAGAAAGCCCTGTACAGTTTGAAACAGGCACCCAGGACATGGTATGGAAGAATTGACATCTTTCTATCCAGTTTGGGCTTTACCAAGAGTAAAGCAGATTCCAACCTTTACTACAAGGTTGAAGATGGAAACCCAGTGATGCTCCTACTGTATGTAGATGATCTATTTGTAATAGGTATGGATGGTTTGATTGCTGATACGAAGAGAAAGCTTGCTGTCGAGTTTGAAATGAAGGACTTACGATATGATGCATTATTTTCTAGGTATTGAGGTGTGGCAGAATGCGGATGGAATCTCCCTCAGACAAGGGAAGTATGCAGTGAGATCCTGAAGAGGTTTGGGATGATGGACTGCAAGGCCATGACCACACCTATGGCATCAAACTTGAAGCTAATGAGTGATGCTTCATCAAGGACAGTTGATGCTACGATGTATCATCAGATGATTGGGTCCTTAATGTATCTGACGAACACGAGACCAGACATTTGCTTTGCTGTGAACACCTTGAGCCAGTTCTTGACAGATCCGAGACATGTTCACTTGATTGTTGCAAAGCATATTCTAAGGTACCTAAGGGGTACAATTGATTATGGGCTCAAGTATGAGGTGAATCAAAATATTAACCTGGAGGGTTATATGAGGTGAATCAGAAGATTAACCTGGAGGGTTATGTTGATTCATATTGGGCAGGTAGTGCCATCGATAGAAAGAGCACTTCAGGTTGTTGCTTCAGTATGGGATCAGGTGTGATCTCTTGGTTTAGCAAGAAGAAATCCTATGTGGCACTGCGTACAGCTAAAGCAGAGTATGCTGTAGCTTGTTCAGCTAGTTGTGAGGAAGTATGGCTATGGAAGCTATTGTCTGATTTATTTGATATCCAGATGGATGCTACTTGTATACATTGTGACAACTAGAGTTGCGTGAAGTTGTTAGAGAATCCCGTGTTCCATGACAAGTTGAAGCATATTGAGATCAAGTATCACTATATCATGGATATGGTGCAGAGGGGAGCAGTGAAGCTCTAGTATGTTGTGACGGAGGAACAGATAGCTGATGTGTTAATGAAGCCATTGGCTAGGGGGAAGTTTGAGTACTTTGGGGAGAATTTTGGTGTTCTCCATATCAAGGTTTCCTCCAAGGGAAAATGATGAGACCCATAGCCATTCTAACATGGTGAGATGATTGGTTCCTTCCATGGTAAAATGTAAGGGTTGAGCCATTCTGTGATGGTGAGAGGATTGGTTCCTTCCATGTTAGATGTGAGTGTTGAGCCATTCTGATGTGACTGTAGGATTGGTTCCTACATGATAAGAAGTAAGCGCTAAATTCCATTCTAGGGATGGAGGCACCTGGTTAGTTACCAGGTAGCTTAGTTTGGGACTGGGGGCCATTCTGATAAGACTGTAGGATTGGTTCCTACATGATCAGATGTGAGTGCATGCCTTTTCGATCATTGGTTGAACAGATGTAAGTAAAGATCCCTTTCAGCATGAAGGATTGGTTCCTCACATGGCCAAGTGTAAGTGCTAGGACTTTCCGATCATTGGTTGGTTAGATGTGAGTGTTGGGCGTTGCCTTTCTAATATGATTATAGGATTGGTTCCTACATGATCAGATATAAGTACTAGGCAGGCCATTCTGACTTATGGTCAGATATAAGTGCTGGAAAAGAACTACATGGAGGGTAGGCCTACAACTAGCATGAAAAAGGGCTGGCTCTGTAGAACTTCCTGTGACAAGAAGAATCATGAGATAGAACCCGTGAAGATTCAGTGTTGATGATCCAGTAGAGATGATCTAGATCAAGGGATGATCTAGATCCAGAGTTGACGCTCCAAAGATGATCCAGATGGAGGGATGATCTAGATCCAGTGACAATGATCCAAATTGAGTGATGATCCAGATCCAGATGAAGATGAATTGAAGATGAATATGACTTGAAGATAGAGATGAATTGAAGGTGAATATGACAAAGACTAGATGATGATCTAGATGATACAGAGAAGAATACTTGTGTTGTTAAATTGTGTTGAGAGAATACCTTCCTAGTTAAGAGGGAGTGTTGATGTAATTGTAACTTCAAAATGTATTCACTTGTATTTCTTATGTATTGTAACCCGATATTTATTCCGGGATGTATTTGTAATGTACTTGAGTCATGTCATACCCCGATTTTCCTATCGGGAAGTTTCTATAATTTAAACAAGTCATGTCAAGTCAAGGTGGTTAACTCTCCTATTGTCTAAGGGTTAAAGTCCCCATAGTTCTGGGGCACTAGGGTTATTATACTCACTTGGTGAATTCATCCCAAGTTGGGTTTAGTCAAGTCGGGAATTAGTATAAATAGAGAGATAGCCTCTCTATTTAACACACACTCACTCACACTTAGTTGTAGTGCATAGCTGAGGAAGAGAAAGACACTGGGGCAAGGAAGAAAGAGGTTACTACTATTGGGATATCATCTTACTATTTTTTGGTTTCACTTTGGTGCTGATTCTATCTCTGAGCAAGTTGCGCGGTTTTCTCCATTTATGGTTTCCCCGAGGAAAAACACTGTGTTCATTGTCTCTTGTGTTTGATTGTTGTGCTTGTTGTTCTTTGAGTTAAATATCCTAATGAAATGCTAGCTTAGTGTTTAAAATCTAACACTACCTTGAACTATGATCACTATTTTAGGCACAAGGTTTTTGAATGATGTTGTATAGACTTGATTCTAGTGAATATGAAAGGAGTACCATGTATATATTTTCTATATAAATAGGTTTTAAAACATGATGAATTGATATATGAAATATGTCAATGAATAGTGTAGGAGTGTGGATATTGAACCCAAGAGATAGAACAATTACACTCACAAAATTGCTAATCAAACATGCAAAATTAACATCAAAGGAGACTGAAATTGGAGAATAACACTAATCTATATTGAATAATTGTACAATAGCCAACCTTGTGAAGTAATAGGCTGATTCCATATATAATTACATGATAGATTTGAATGCATAAGGATGCAATTCGAAATAGTCAAAAAGTAGGCTTACTAAATCTACTCAAATCCCCCATAGGTCACATAAAGCAGTTTCCAAATCCACTAAGATGCTCACGAATTGGAAAATTCAAGTAGGCAAGCTAATAAGGGATGGAAAGACAACTCATACATGCTTTTATTATGAGAAAAGGATGGAGGATTATGTGGGAAAAACACAAGTCAACTACACCTAGTCTAGCTTTTCCTTTTGCCTTAATTCTCAATAAAACATGAAGCTTTACAGAAAGAGAAAATATGTGCTTTGGAGGATCTGGAATAAATAAGACATGCTAAATATGGTTTCCAAGAGGTTTCCCAAGTGCTCCATGACTCAGTTTTAGCAAGTGTTGACTTCTATGACATGTAGAAGGCAACTAGCATAGAGTGGAATCTAGGAGACTAGGTAATAAGACAAAATTGATTTAATTAATGTCTAAGGTAGGTAAAGATGGGTTCATTATTCTAACAAACCCCATTAATTATAACTTTATGAGTAAATATCAAAAAAATATAGGGCCTGGAAACAAGGCTTAGTCACCCTTTACATACTGCTTGTCCATTCAACCAAGGAAAGAGGCAAAAACCCTGTGGGAAAATCCTCCCTTAAACATGGACAGTAAAACAAAATTTGAAAATATTGTCATCAATCATGCTTCATAGCATGATCAGCAATCCCCAGTAGTGATTTGAGATTTCTGAATGTCTTCTCACAAAAAACTTTGGTGAAGATGTTTGCTACTTGTTCTGAATATGCACACAAGAGTAGGTGAATGGTGCCATCATGCACAAGCTGTCTGATGTAGTGCATATGGATCTCAATGTGTTTGGTTCGATTTATTTGAAATGGATCATTGCAGATTCGAATGGTGCTCTGATTATCACAGTGGATAATAGTTGAAAAATCTGATTCGAAGCCACATTCTCCAAGTACTCCCTGCAACCACAAACATTGAGTTGTTGCATTTACAACTCCTCTATACTCTACTTCTGTAGATGGGAGTGCTATGGCACTTTTCTTCTTGCTTGACCAGCTGATTGGTCCTTATGCAAGCATGACACATATCCTGATGTTGAATTTCAATCTGTGTTGGCATATGCCCAATCACTGTCAGTAAACCCAATCAAATCAAGATCAGATTTAGCTTTGTAGAAGATCCCATGAGTTCTTGTTCCTTGAACAAAGTTAAGGATCGGTTTGGATTCTCTCCAATGGATATCATGAGGCTGATCCATGTATCTTGAATCCACACTAACTGCATAAGATATATCAGGTCGAGTGTGTGTAAGATAAAGCAAACACCCAATCAACTGCCTATATAGTGTATTATTTACCATAGGAGAAGAACCTGCTTCTTCAAGCTTAACTCCTGAAAGGAAAGGAGTCTTGCTTGGCTTGAAATATTTCATGTTGAGCTTGTTCAGAAAATATAAGGCACACTTGGACTGATGTAATTTGATTCCATGTTGGGATTGAGCAATTTTGAGACCCAAGCGTTGGCTCAACAATCCCAAATCTGTCATAGAAAATGCATGGTTCATTGCATCCTTCAAGGAGGCAATCTCTTTCTTTGAACTTCCTGTAATTAGAAGGTCATCCACATACAAGACAATAATCATCAAATAACCATGAATCATCTTCAAATAAACATTATGATCAGACTTGCATTGAACAAAACTCAATGACAACAGAAAGCCATCAATCTTGGCATACCAAGCCCTGGGGGCTTGCTTGAGCCCATACAATGATTTCTTTAACCTGCACACAAAATATGGATTAGAAACAAACCCTTCATGTTGCTGCATGTAAATATCTTCAGTGAGATCTCCATTTAGGAAATCAAACTTCACATCCATGTGATGTACCACCCACTGCTTCGAAGCTAAAATGGCTAAAGCTATCCTTAAGGAGTCCATCTTTTCCACTGGTGCAAAGGTTTCATTGCAGTCAATACCATGTACTTGTGAGTAGCCCTTTTCTACCAATCTTTTCTTATATTTCAAAGGTGAACCATCAGCAACAAACTTATTCTTTAAAACCCACTTACATTGAACTAGCTTCCTCCCTAGTGGAAGATCAACAAGTTCCCAAGTGTTGTTCTTCTGGAGCAAGCTGAATTATTCTTTCATGGCTGTTTTCCATATTGGATCATGTGCTACATATTCATATGTCCATGGATATGATTCACCCATCAGATTGCACTTCTCAGCAAATAAGGTATCTTTCATACAAAGGGCACTCTCAAAATGAGATCTAGTCCTCCTAGTGTCACTAGGATTTCCAGCTAGTTCCCCAACTGCATGAATGGACTTTGCTGCCCATTTTGGTATTGTAGGACTATCAGGATCTGAAATCAAATCATCATTATCAGAGATATCAGAATCAGCAAACTCATTAGTCTCTCCACTTACAATCAATGGATCCGGTGGTGAGGAAATCTCTCCAACTTCAACTGCTACTAAAGGCTCTTCTTGGAACAGAACACTTCTTTCAATGAAATATTTGTTAGTTCTCAAGTTGATCAGCTTGTACCCTTTTGAATCTTTAGAATACCCAACAAATAGGCACTCTTGGATTTGGGGTTGCAAATCCTTTCTCTTTTCAGTTGGAATTCTAGCCCAAGCCTTTGAGCCAAAAATCCTGAAATGGGTCACATATAGCTTGTGCCCACTCCAGGATTCGAAAGGAGTCATACCATCAAGATGCTTATGAGGCACCATATTCTAGATGTAGGATGCACATTTTATAGCCTCAGTCCAAAACTTTGGTGGAAAATTCTTAGCCTCCATCATGCAGGTTGCCATCTCCTTCAGTGACCCGTTCTTTCTCTCAGCAACACCATTTTGTTGTGGTGTGTAAGGGATAGAATGATGCATCTGAATACCTACATATTTACAATACTAAATGAACTCAAACTTGAAAGACTCACCACCATTTTCAGATCTGAGGATCTTGATTCTCCTCCCAGACTGGTTTTCAACCAAGGCCTTAAAGACTTTGAAGATGTCAAAAACTTCAGACTTATGCTTTAGGAAGTAAACCCAACAATACCTGGAAAATTCATCTATGAAGGTCAGTGAATATTTGTCTTGACTCATGGACATATGAGGAAATCGACCAGCAGTGTCACTATGGATCAACTCAAGAGGTCTAGAGGTTCTCTCATGACTAGCTCTCTCAAATTTGTGCTCTGGGTGTTTTCCTAGGATACAACCTTGTCAGACTCCCTCGGAAAACTTGATCTTTGGTAACCATATGACCATATATTTTTCACTCAAATTAGAAAGATACTTGTAGTTAATATGGCCAAATATTTCATGCCAAATATTGCTTTCCTCATTAGCATGAATCAGAAGAGCAGAGGGGTTTGAGCAAGGTAGAAAATGGGAAAAAATGTATACCTTCGAAGTGTGATCAACAACACCTTTTGCTATGACTTTACCATTCGAAATCTCAGTGTTTCAACATCATGAGGGAAGAAGATGACCTTCTTTGGAGACCCAGTGTGAGTCATTTGATACACTGACAAGAGATTAGAGGCAAGACCTGGAACATACAACACATTTTTGAACTTACCATGGTCAAGATCAATCCTTCCTTTCCCCAAACTGTCAGTGAGAGAATCATCTCCCAAAACTATTGATGGACCTTTCGACATGTCAAGAGAGGAGAATTCTTCTTTTGTCGAAACCATATGTCTAGAAGCTCTAGAGTCTATGATGAAGCTAGGTGAGATTGATGTGCCAGCAACCAAATCATGTCTCTGTCCTATGAATTTGATCCTCCTTCCCTCTTTTTTGAGCAATCAGGAAGCAAGATGTTATTATTCTCCAGGAGTTGGGTCAACATGTCAATTTGCATCTTCATACAAGATCTCTCAGGATGATAGCCCTTACTGTAGTATGCACACTTGCTCATTTCTCATTTGTTCTTCTTCTTCTGGAAGTTCTTCTTGGAGCCTTGGGGCTCCTCTTGAGACTTGTTCTTGTCTTTTTTTTGATCAAGTGGATTTTTATATTTTTTCTTGCTTTTTGAATCCACCTTTGAATCTCCATCAACCAAAGCTTGGTCTTTGGAAGGTTTGATGGTGCCCATCATCACCAACTTATCTTGTTCCTGTGTGAGGGATTCCATGAACTCTGCAAGCTTAGTCATCTTCCAGGATCGAGCTGTCAACTTGGTGGCATGGAAGGTCGAAACAAACACTAAATAGTTAGGGCCAAGCTTCGAGAGTATGGCCAAAACTAGTTTCTCTTCCTTATTTTCAATTCCACACTATTTTATCTGCAAAACAAGGGCTTTAAACTTGGAAAAATAGAGTTGCAAGGATTCGAATCTATTGGGACTCAAGGAGATCAGCTCATTCTCAATTTGATGTCCTCTCATCTCATCTGTCTTACCAAAAATCTCTACAAGCTTCTCCCACACTTCATTAGGTGATGTCAATCCATCAAGATGGAAGAGGAGGTCTCTTGAAATGCTCAGACACAAAATACCATAGGCCTCATCCCTCTTGTTGTGCCATTTTATTTTCTCTGTAGCTCCATTGGTATCTACCTCAGTTGCCATAGTAACCCTGTAGAGACCTTTCTCTCTCAACAATATCTCCATCTTAGATTTCCATTCAAAGAAATTAAATGGAGTCAAGATGATCTTTTGAGATTGGTCCATAGCTCAGAAAATGTTCCCTTCAGTCAGCAGAAAATACTCCCAGTCAAGATGTCGAACCTGTAATAGAAATATGGAAGGAGAGATGGAACAATTACACTCACAAAATTGCTAATCAAACATGCAGAATTAACATCAAAGGAGACTGAAATTGGAGCATAACACTAATCTGTATTGAATAAGTGTACAATAGACAACCTTGTGAAGTAATAGGTTGCTGCAATATATAATTACATGAGATATTCAAATGCATAAGGATGCCATTTGAAATATTAAAAAAGTAGGCTTACTAAATCTAGTCAAATCCCCCATAGGTGCATAAAGTAGTTTCCAAATCCACTAAGATGCTCACGAATTGGCAAAGTCAAGTAGGAAAGCTAATAAGGGATGGAAACATAACTCATACATGCTTTTATTAGGAGAAAAGGATGGAGGATGATGTGGGAAAAAAACAAGTCAACTACACCTAGTCTAGCTTTTCCTTTTGCCTTAATTCTCAATAAAACATGAAGCTTTACAGAAAAAGTAGATATGCGCTTTGGAGGATATGGAATAAAGCAGACATGCTAAATATGGTTTCCAGGAGGTTTCCCAAGCGCTCCATGACTCAGTTTTAGCAAGTTTTGACTTCTATGACATGTAGAAGGAAACTAGCATAGAGTGGAATCTAGGAGACTAGGTAATAAGACAAAAATGATTTAATTAATGTCTAAGGTAGGTAACTATGGGTTGATTATTCTAACAAGGAGACAAATTTTTAGTAGTGCATATTTTAGGATAGGAAGTTACTAATTTGGCATATTTTTTTCATCTAACATCTTAATGAAATGGTTCAAGTTGGACTTAAAACTATAATATTATGTACATATACCCTTGAAACAAGTTTTGAAAAAAAATCATGCAATTCCTCAAAATACAATTGTCCTAACTATGTTTTTAGTAAGTGTGATCTGCGTATGTCATAGTTTTTGAGGGTCTATATTTATTAGTGTAACACTTACCTATATAAAAATAATCAAATACTTAGGTTGTAAGTTTTAAACTTGGAGAGTGCTGAACAAAGTGGTGATGATATTACGAGCCTTACCTCTTCTCCGATTTTGCCAAGGTTGATGATTTGAATTGAGTATATCTAACGAAATTAAAGGAAATGCTAATGAAATTTAGAACATAAAATTTCTTTATCATTTTGTTAAATGTTGCGTTTTTTCATAACACAAGAATTTCTAGCAGCTTGAAAGTGACAATGTCTCCCTTCTGATTTTCATAAATTATAGAGTTGCATTCTTTTTATTGGTTTTTGTATTTTCTCTCAATTAAACAGTTCAGTGGATGACATTCCTATTGTATTTTGTTCTTCTGTACATAATTCACATCAACCATGGACATTTTGAGGCCTTTACCAATCAACATATTAGTGGCATTGATGCATTATCATTGGGTCCATCCAATTGGAATGAAGCAGATGATATTATTAACTATGGATCTCCAGATCAAGTTGTTTATGAGATTACATGATATCCCAACATTGATTTCTCACTCATAGAACATATATCCTAAGCTTATACAAAACTTCCTCCCTTAATGGGGCCTTCATATCATGATTGGAGCTTTATGATATTGTTCTCTAGGAAGCAAAGCAATGTGATTAATTTTTTACATTGATATCATTATTTTTTCATCGATATCATTATTCATATAATGTTGTGTTCTTTATCCATTAAATATATTCCATCTCTTAAAGAAACAGATTCTAATGGAACTTACGATAGAGAGTAATTAGGTTTTCTGTTTAAGACACTTCTCTAAGTGTGGTGTCTCTGCCATCTTGTAGGATGTTGAAGGCATGAAGCATGTTTGTTATGAGTTGAGTCAAGCTAATAATGATTATGAAAGAACAACTATGGATAATCATGTAAATGATGCATACCATCTTGTGGCATGCTTAACAACAATGGTTTGTGTGTTTTTTAAAATTTTGTGTAAGTATTTTCATCGCTCGGAATCTCTAGCATTATTGGTCAATGATAAGTTGTGTCTCACGTACTTTAAATTTTTTTTAATGTTGAATAATTATAGCATAAGGAAATTAAGATTTAAGAGTGAATTGTCTATCTAGTATCTTCAAATATTGCAATGGATGTTATTCTGTAGTTATCATGTTTATGGCATTGTTGTGTTTATGTTTTGTAACTAGTAATATGTGTCGTGATATTTCACAACAAAGTGTTTGTTATCAATTAATGAGGTCTTTGCGAGGAACATGAGGAATATAGTGAAGTGTTGTAGTTGGGTTGAGTCAAATATTACTATTTGTGATTTCTTAGGAGAAAGAAGAATTTTGGATTCATGATAGTATTTCTACAATTATAGACTCCTATGCACAACTCCAGACTTCTCTGTAGATTAAATTGTTTATACAGTTACTTCATAATGTTCCATAGCTCCCAAGTGGTCAAAACAAAATGAGAATTCGTTGTAGTAAAAAAGTATGATATTTGAATTGGTTAGGATGTTAGTCGACAAGATTGAGACCATGTAAGAGGAATGTATTGAGTTTCAATAGGGATTAGTTTGATCAAACAAACTTGATTAAATTGAAAATGCCTAGATTTATGATCAATAGAGACATTTAGAGGTTCGAAGATTTTACAACAAATCACAAGGCCATGCCGAAAAAGAGAAACTAAAACAAACCACGAGGCCATGATGAGAAAGAGAAAAAAAAGGCATAACACTTGACAATGAACAACTAGTAACCCCTGACAGGAACATATACTATTAACTTAAAAACTAATACTATGTCTGTCCTATCTGTTCGTGTATGTATTTTCCTGGGGTTATGCACTTCAGTGGAAATCCATTATATGGAAAGCATGTTTTTGTCACTGTTCATTACTTTTCATTGGGCTATTCATGCTTAGAAATTCCTTTTAACATTCCAATTTGGCCTAGATTTAGAGGTATGCCTATTTGATGGTGGATAAGTGCACAAGGGTGCCCAACATGCTGAAATAGGGATGCTTCATACCCTTTTGTACTGCCATTAGGGTGCATTGTGAAACCCTAGACCCATATTTTATCTTATATTGTTTTGTTTGATTGGAATTTGGGAGCTTACTATAGGTGGATGCTTGTCCTTGGGATATGTGCTAGAGATTCACCACTTAGGAAGGATGTACCCTTGGCACAACATGTGTGTGGGGCTATTTTATGGAGGAGTGCTAAGAACTAGGAGGATGAGTGCTTGGTGATAGGAGCCACTCTAGGAGTTGAGTTGAGCTTGTGAGGAGTATTGTTTCAAGGGTGCATCATTTGGAAAATACCACGGATTTGGAACATTGTTTGGAGGGTATAACATTATTTTAAAAAAATAGATTGAAAAACCCACCCAAGGTAGGGTATAACATTATTATTTTTTAAGAAAACCCAAGATTGAATTTTGACATTTATCATGACCAAAATTGATTTAGTAACCTCTTCATTATTGTTGTTATAAGGTTGAATGAATATTCAAATGTGCCCAGACTTGGAAACGAAGCTTCTGACTGTTGTGCTTTCCTAGACCTTCTTCTTTGATTTTTTTGCATGGTTGGAAGAGCAAAAAGGGGAGAATGGATGGAGAACGTAAGAGAGATACCAATGGAAGAGAAACAAGGGGAGAATGGACGGAGAACGTAAGAGAAACATAATGTAATGTATATTTAATAAATGTAGAAGGTGAATCACATAATAGGTGCCCCGGTAATTTATACCATAAGTGGGGAAGAGAGGTGACTTTTCAAGTCACCTCTTAGTTTATTTACATTAATTAACCTAGCTTAATAGTTAAATTTGGCTTTCGTTACATTGCCTTTCCCTTAAGGAAGCTTTGTCCTCAAAGCTTATTTGACGACAATGACTACGTGAACTATGGCAACGTCTCTGATGTGGACATCTGTATGGGTTGTTACTGGCAGGTTTTGTCCCTGGTTCTATTTCGATTATGTGTTCAATTTTTTTGTTTGTTGGGAGTGCCATAGGTAACTCTTGAAACACCTTGCGAGGTTTTCAAATTAGTTCTTGTGTCTCTGGTTGTTTGTCCATATCTCCTTCACTTATTAGAATATCCATTTCTTGACATTGAAGTATGTAAGTTGGTGCATCTTTCCAACGTAGCTTTTCCATCTGATGTGATGTAACCAGTTGTGTTGGAGGTGGTTGGAACCCATATAATTTGTGTGTTTTCCCGAATGCATGGAATTCAATAAAATTTTCTTGGTGATTTGTAGAGTATGTACCCAAGGTTTGTAACCATTGTATTCCTAATACTACGTCGATTCCTCCCAGTGGTACCGCAAAGAAATCTGGTTCTAAGTTATATTCTTGCATTTGTAACTTAACCTTGTGACATTTTCCCACATTGTCAATATTCTTTCCATCTGCTACCATAGTCGTCATGTTAGGTACTGGATGAATAAATAGGTTAAATACTTTAGCAAGGTTGACATCAACGAATTTATGGGTGCTTCTAGAGTCGATGAGAACCATGACGTTATTATTTTTTTTATGACCTTTAATCTTCAATGTTTGCAGTTGGGAGATTCTGGTAATAGCAGCTAATGCGATTTGTGGGGAGTCGTCCTCTATTCCTGGGTGGTAGTCTTGTTGGCTATTTACATCTTTCTCAATTGGTTCATTGACTTCTAGCTTTTCTTCACAAGCATATAATTTCTTTTGTAAGCATCTGTGCTTAGGATACCATTTGTCTCCACATAACTTATATTTTCCTTCTTTTATTCTCTGGGCCTCTAAACTGGGCTTTGTTCCTTCCCTAAGTTGAGGCAGTGTATACCTTGGATTTATTGTGTATCCTGATTGGAGGGGGTTCTTTTTGGAGTCGTCTTGGTTGACATTTGTATGAACGGATTTGCTTTCAATAATCCTGGCTTTACGTCATGCTTCCTCCATGGTAGAGATGTTGTGTAACTCTAGTTCATCACAGATATGTTGTTTTAGACTGTTTATGTAGGTCTGTAGTCGTTGGTCATCGGTTAACTCTGGGACTCGAGTTAACAGCACTTCCCATTCACAGGTGTACTCATCGAAACTGTTTTTTTGTTGTAACCTTGTGATTTTTGCAAAGAAGTATTTTTCTTCAACGCCATTGGAATCTTTTGATGAGGTCATTCCTGAAGCTAACCTAGTTGTAAGAACATATTCTTGTAGTATTCTTCCACCATAAGTACCAGTTGTAAGCGTTTCCTTTTATATGCATGGAAGCATATTTAATTTTCTCGTCATCATAATGGATGTTGTGGATGTCTAGGTATTCCTCGGCTTTGTTAATCCATGCTATGCATTTTCATTTGTCCTCGTCGTATTTGGGTAACTCGACTTTCACCCGTATTTGGTGTCCTTATGTATATGAATTTGAGGACGACATGTTAAATGGAGGGTCTGGCTACTCTGATGTTTTGGGAGAGTTTGGTTGCAGTTCATTTGATATTTGTAATCTGTCCAAGATGGTTGTTAAAACTGCTTGATTTTTCTTTTGGTCTTCCTGTAGAGTGAGGAAGCTATTCTCTATTCGTGATGTAAATTGTGTCTACTTTGATGTCAAAATGTCACTAGTTTGTTTGATCTTTTTGTGGAGTTCCTCATAGTTCTTGTTAATTTTCTCATTGATTTGATCGAGCCGAGCATCCATCGATCTCGTGATTGCAATATTCTCGGTGCTGAATGTGGATTTATTTTTATTTGATGTATGATACTAGCCCACCACGGTTGGTTCTCTTTTTTTCTTTTTTCTTTTTTCTCCTATTTTTCTTTGTTTTTCAGAGCAATGGTGAGAGGCGAAAGGCATGTGTGGAGCAATGGCAAGTGGCGGGATGGAGGTGGAACTATGGAATGGGAGGAAACAATGACTGGATGGCAGACATTATGGGGGAATGTGATGTGAAGGCAGATGAGAGGAGCTGTCAGTCGTAGGTGAATAGTGTTGGGGAGGGAGTGATGACACATGAGGTGGGTGGGAATGGCATTGAAAGGAAGGAGGTGGCATGAGGTGGAAGTAGTGGAGATAGAGGATGGAGTAGGTGGAGGGGTATGGAGGATGAGGGAGACGGTGGAGGGGGGATGGAGGATGGGGGGGTGACAGTTGTAGCATGGAGCGGCGGGAAGAGGGAATGGAGCGACAAAGGGTGGAGAAGGGTGGTGGTTGAGTGGAGCAGCGAAGAATGGGGAGGCATGGATGGAAGGGGGAGGCGGAGAAAGGTGGAAGCGTGGATGGAAGGAGAAGGAGGATAAGGGTGGTGGGCAGAGGATGGAGGTAGTGAAAATGGTGTGGTAGCGGTGTGGAGTGGAGGGAGGGTAAGGAGGAGGTGGGCCAATGAGTGGCAGAGGAGGGAGCTGGAAGGAAGCCACGAGCAGAGATGGGAGTGCATGTGGAAAGTTTGGAAGGGTGGAGCATTGAAAAATGTGGAGTAGATGAGCGGGGGGAAGCGATGGAATAATGAAGGGAGAAGGAGGTGGGTGCAGCGGAGGTGGGAGATGCAAGGAGGTGGGCCGGTGCCAAGAGCCGAGAGGCTTTGATACCAATGCAAGAGAAACAAGGGGAGAATGTACGAAGAATGTAAGAGACATACTAATGGAAGAGAAACAAGGGGAGAATGGACAAAGAACGTAAGAGAAACGTAATGTAATGTATATTTAATAAATGTAGAGGGTGAATTACATAATAGGTGCCCTGGTAGTTTATACCATAAGTGGGGAAGAGAGGTGACTTTTCAAGTCACCTCTTAGTTTATTTACATTAATTAACCTATCTTAATAATTAAATTTGTCTTTCGTTACAACGGTCTTCTAATCTAAGATGTGATACTATTACCTTGGGTGATGTAGATTCCCAGAACTGCCCAGAAATAGGCCATATTTGGGATATTGTAGATCATTGTTGCTGCTCATTTTACTTGATTGTTCACTAACCTTGTTGGATTTACTCTTGTCTCTGTAGCCTTCATCTACTAATTTGGTATCTCGCATCAATATTCATACTGAGTCTAATTTATTTCTTTCTAGTGGTCCTCGGGTTACTTTCATTTCAGTCACTGTGAGAGGTTAAGAGGGACATGAATATTATCCGCAGGTTGAGGTAAATCATGCCAAATTATCCATATGGAAACAGCCAAGCCATAGCACTAACATGCTCCAAACCAACCAGATATTTTTTCTAGACCACCATATGCTTTGAAGTTCACCTAGATTTGAAAGTTATGGTTCTTAGCTCATGGTTCACTGGTTGTGATTGCATCTAGGTCTTCCAAATAACTTATTTATTGCTAAATGGAGGGTACAATACCACAAATATGAATTAAAACCGCTAATTCAGGAAATAAATTCTACCACTGCTGCTTCAGATAGGACACCATGAATTGCTTACTAGGACATGATATTGCTCAGCTTTGATCCTCTCAATTGCCCAAAAAACATGTGAACTATTGCAGTTGATTTCCTTAGTCCTAAATGTTGCAAAAGTAGCCCTAACCTGAATTATTATTTAGTGCACACTTGTGCAAAAAAGGATGTAACACATTGATAATACCATCACAAGGTTCAATGTAAAATCCAATATTAATTGCCAAGAATAGTCCATTTGATAAACCCGAATGACATAATAATATTCTATGCATATGCTGATATGTGATTTTGGAAAAGATAGTCTCTATCTTTTTCACCAACTTTAGAATTGTTTGATGAATTCAAATAAGAATCAAATATTTCAAGCACATTAAAAGGTACATATATACCTATGTTGAAAGGTATCCAATCATTTTAGTGACCCAAGTTCTCCAAGACACCATTATTGGAAGGGAATGGGAATATTTTTAATATTTATTTTCGATCTGATTTTCTATGTATTCATTAATGGTTTGGCCTTACTAAACTCTTCTACAATGTGTCAAACTATTCAATTCTTATCGATTTTGCTCACATAGGTGCAGTTAATTAGGAGGTGTTTAATGGTTTCATTGGCTTTTTTGGACAAAGTACAATTCATAAAATCAATAGGTTATTGTTTTACTGCTTATCTCAGTCACTTGGTTTATGGTGACATGTTTTCCCATAAACAAGTTCCTCTTCAAGTTTAGGAGCTTTACTTAATTGCGACCTTGTTTCTTTTCCTTTACAAACATACCCTTATATACCCAAACCTTTTTTTGAACCCTTTCACCTCCACCTTTTACCTTTATTTCTCTAGAACTTATTTCCTTTTGAATCAAATATATTTCTCCCAAACTATACATTGCAAGTTTCCACCAAAACCCACCTCATCAACATTCATAACAATGGATTTTGGAAATTCCTTCTTTCTACTTCACAATCTTGTGAAATTAAACTACAATGACTTGCCCTTTGAGGGTATAACATTTTTTGGAGGGTATAACACTATTTAAAAAAAAAAATAGACATCTCTATCATGATAGCGACCACAAGACCTAGCAAGTTTCGACGAACTTGCTATACTAGCGACAAACATTTTCGTCGCTAGTATAGCAAGTTGATCGAAACTTGCTAGGTCTTTTCATCGATATAGCGATGAACCTTTGTCGCTACCGCGATGGAGTATTGCAGAATAAACTTTCTTTCACCATGCAAGTTCATTTCCCAACGAAAGGTCTTATGGTCGCTATAGCGACGAATCTTCGTTGCTACATCGACAGAGTATAGTTGGCTTAAATTTCTTTAAACATGCGATTTCGTCGCTATATCAATGATAAATGTGCTTCTATATTGACAAAAATGCATGGCTATAGTGACAAAATTTGATTTTTTAAACAAAGGATGTTTCATATCTTTTCCGTCGCTATAACGACAAACTATGGCAAGTGTTGCTATAGTGACGAAATTTTTCCCACGAAAAGAAGGGGTCATGTTCGTCGTTATAGCAACAATTTTCTATGGGAAAAATGTCCACATGTACTAGTGATTCTACAAGTAATCCGATATCTAGGTTAAAATACCACTTCTAAAAAAATCCTACTATCCCCAGTCCAAAATTCAGATCCTGGTTGATTACAGTTTCGGAGATAATTGCGGAAAAATCAAGGGTTTTACTAGTCCTAAACCTAGTCTAAAACATGTGTTCTTGGGACAAGGGTCATATCTAAGTAATCTGAGATCCAAATTGAGTGAGATGAGCTGCATATGAAATAACACAGGCTGTGGTATCTGTGTTATAAGTTTCCTCTAAAGAAACAAATTATCAGACACATGGAATACAGTACAAGTTCGCTCTTCTGGATAGGCCAAAAAAACAAAGCTTTGGGAGATTTCCAATAACATTTTTTTGGCACATCCAAATTAGGTCATACCTACTGCATTGGAAAGAGGAAATTGTTAGTTTTTCAACATTTAAGCTAGCATTATGTTAGGATATTTAAGTGAGAGGACAACAAGTACAGCAATCAAACACAAGAGACAATGAACACAATTTTTTTCCTTGGGGAAACCATAAATGGATAAAACCCCACAACTTCGTCAGAGATAGAATCAACACAAAAGATAAAACCCCAAAACAGTAAGATGATCTCCTGATAGCAGTAGCCTCTTTCTTCCTTGCCATAGTGTCTTTCTCTTCCTTAGCTATTCACTACAACCGATTATGGATGAGTGTGTTCTAAATAGAGAAGTCACATCTCCATTTATACTAATTCCCAACATGACTAAAACCCTAATGGGGTCTACTTCACTAGGTGAGTCTAATAACCCTAGTGCCCCGGAACTGTGGGGACTTTAACCCTTGGACAATAGGAGGGTTACCCATAATGACTTGACATGACTTGTTTACATTATAGATCTTCCTGATCGGAACATCGAGGCATGACATGACATAATAACATCTTGGAATAAACATCAGGTTACAATAGATAAGAAATACAAGTGAATACATTCTGAAGTTACAATTACATCAACACTCCCTCTTAACTAGGAAGGTATTCTCTCGACACAATTTTCATCACTAGTATTCTTCTCTGGATCTTCTCATCATATACATCTCCAAGTCATCTTCATCTTCAAGTCATCTTCATCTTCATGTCATCTTCATTTCTGAATTTGGATCATCACTCGATCTGGATCATCATCACTGGATCTGGATCATCTCTTGATCTAGATCATCACTAGAAATAATCACTGGATCTGGATCATCACTCAATATGGATCATCACTGGATCTGGATCATCACTGCTAGATCTGAATCATCACTCGATCTGGATCATCTCGGAGACATCATAATTGGATCTAGATCATAGCTCGATCTGGATCTTCTCTGGTCATCATCATCATAAGTGCTATCTCATGATTCTTCTCATCACAGGAAGTTCTACAAAGCCATCCTTCTTTCATGTTGGTTGTATGCCTAGCTATCATGTAGGTCTTCTTCAGCGCTTATATCTGACCTACTCATCAGAATGGCCCACCTAGCACTTACATCTGACGTACTCATCAGAAAGGCATTCCCAACACTCACATATGATCATGTGGGAACCTACAATCACATCAGAAAGGCCCGGCGCTCACATTCACTGGCATTATAGGACACTACTATCATCTGTGAAAAGGCTTCAGCACTTACATCTGATCTGGTAGGAACCAAATCCTACACCCTCATCAGAATGGCCCCCAGTCCCAGACTGAGCTACCTGGTAACGGACCAGGTGCCTCCATCCTCCTAGAGAATGGCAGTAGCCCTTACATTTGACCTACTTGTCAAAATGGCCAGCACTCACATCTGACCTACTCATCAGAATGGAATGCAGTCACATTTGATCTGGTAGGAACCAAATCCTACACCCTCATCAGAATGGCCCCTAGTCCAGAACTGAGCTTTCTGGTAACAGACTAGGTGCCTCCACTCTCCCAGAGAGTGGTAGTAGCCCTTACATCTGACCTTCTCATTAGAATGGATCTTTTAGTCCCAGACTAAGTGTTCCTGATAACTGACTAGGTACCTCCATTCCCAGAATGGCATTCAGCACTCATATCTGACATGGAAGGAACCAAATCTTCTTACCATGATAGAATGGCTCAGCCATTACATCTAACCTGCTCGTCAGAATGGCTCTCAGACTCATCACTTCCCCTTGGAAGGGACCTCGATCTGGATAACACCAAGCTTCTCCTTGAAGTACTCAAACTTCACTCTGGCCAATGGATTTTTCAACACATCAACTATTTGATCGTCCCTCGCAACATACTAGAGCTTCACTGCTCCCTTCTGCACCATATCCCTGATATAGTGATACTTTATCTCAATATGCTTCAACTTGTCATGGAACACTAGATTCTCTGACAACTTCACACAACTTTGGTTGTCACAATGTATACAAGTAGCATCCAACTGGAGATAAAATAAATCAGACAGCAGCTTCCTCAGCCATACTACCTCACAACTAGCTGAACAAGCTACGACATACTCTGCTTTAGCTGTACTAAGTGCCACACAGGATTGCTTCCTACTAAACCAAGAGATCACACCTGATCCCATACTGAAGCAACACCCTGAAGTGCTCTTCCTATCGATGGCACTGCCTACTTAATCTGAATCAACATAACCCTCCAGGTTAATCTTTTGATTCGCATCGTACTTGAGCCCATAATCAATTGTAGCCTTCAGGTACCTCAGAATATGCTTTGCAGCAATCAAGTGAACACTTCTTGGATCTATCAAGAACTGGCTCAAGGTGTTCACAAAAAATCAAATGTCTGATCTCGTGTTCATCAGGTACATCAAGGACCCAATCATCTGACGATACATCGTAGCATCAACCGAATCTGATGAAGCATCGCTCAATAACTTCAGGTTCAATGCCATAGGTGTGGCCATAGCCTTGTATTCCATCATCCCAAACCTCTTCAGGATCTCTACTGCATACTTCCCTTGTTCAAGGAATATTCCATCCTCACTCTACCACACCTCCATACCTAGAAAATAATGCATCATACCCAAGTCCTTCATTTTGAACTCGACAGCAAGCTTTCTCTTCGTATCAACAATCAACCCATCCATACATGTTACAAACAGATCATATACATATAGTAGAAGCATCACTGGGTTGCCATCTTCAACCTTGTAGTAAAGGTTGGAATCTGCTTTACTCTTGATAAAGCCCAAACTGGATAGAAAGCTATCAATTCTGCCGTACCATGTCCTAGGTGCCTATTTCAAACTGTATAGGGATTTCTTCAATCTGCACACATGAGACTCCCTGTCATGTGTCTCAAAACCGAGTGGTTGTTCTACATACACTTCCTCTTCCACTACACCATTCAAGAAAGCAGTCTTGACATCCATCTGGTGTATCTTCCATTTCACCACTGTAGCCAAAGCAAGTATTGATTTGATGGAAGTGTATCTAGCTACAGGTGAAAAGGTTTCTTCATAATATATTCCTTCTTTCTGAGAGAAACCCCGAGTGACAAATCTTGCCTTATATTTTTCAATGCTACCATCTGCAGCATGCTTGATCTTGTAGATCGATTTGGAAGTTACAACTGACTTCCCTTCCGGTCTTGGGACAACATCCCAAACATCATTCTTCATGATCGATTAGTACTCTTCAATCATAGCATCCTTCCATTCTTTCCGTTCTATCGCTTTTTCATAACTGGAAGGTTCTTTATCAATGAAATCACATAGAAGTGCTACATACCCGAAGTAGGATATGGTCCTTTTCCTTTCTCTGTGATTCTCTTCTAGAGCCCCATATCTTTCTGCACCTTGGATAAGTTCTCGTACCCAAACAGGTTTCCTCTTATGATGATTCTTCTCTGGAGGTGAATCTATAGGTCTTTGTGGTTCTTCAAATTTTTTATCTTCTTCTTGAGCTTCTTCATTCATGGTTGTATCATGAATTCTGGGTGCTTCAGCTTCTTCAGATTCTTCAGTAGGTTTCTTTCTGGATTTGTTGTAAGCTATGTCTTCATCAAATGTCACATCCCTACTAATGTCAATCTTCTTGAATCCTAGGAATTATATTTTGTAAGCCTTCGAGCTTTCAGAGTATCCTACAAATATACCCTTCTTTCTTGAAGGATCTAATTTAGTTCTCTTCTCTTTTGGAATGTGTATGTACACTTGACAGCCGAATATTCTGAGATGGCTGACTTCTGGTTTCTTACCGAAGAAGACTTCTTTAGGAGTATTGTTCTCAAGTACTCTATGTGGAGTACGGTTCTGTACATACACCATTGTTCTTGCAACTTCTGCCCAAAGATGCATAGGAAGGTTTTGATCATGAAGCATAGCTCTTGCGGCTTCCATGATAGCTCTATTCTTCCTTTCTACAATCCCATTCTATTGAGGATTATAAGGAATGGACAACTCCCTCTTAATCCCTGAGTCTTTGCATAGCTCTTTGAATTCATTTGAAGTGAATTCTCCGCCATTATCTGATCGAAAGGTCTTGATCTTCTTTTCAGTGTGGTTCTCGATCAAGGCTTTGAATTCCTTGAACTTGCTGAATACTTTGTCTTTGTTCTTCATGAAGTAAACCCATGTCTTCCTAGAAAATTCATCAATAAAGTAAACATAATATGCATACCTGCTTAGTGAGTTTGATGACATAGGACTACATACATCGGAGTGGATTATTTCCAAGATTCCTTTTGCTTTGCTTTCGCTACTTGGAAATGTATTCTTTGTATTCTTTCCTTTCGCACATCCTTTGCAGACCCCATCATGTTTTGCTTGAATTTCTCGAAGACCTTCAACAGCTTTGCTTGCAAGTGGTAGTGCTCTGTAATGCACATTGCAAGCCTTCTATGCCAAATTTCATTTGGATCTACTGTGTCATGGACCAAGGCTTGTTCTGGATGGCCCTTCAATTTGTACAATCCTCCTTCTTATTCTCCAATCACCACCACATCATCGATAGTCTTTCCTTTTGGCCACATGATGACTTAACCATCTATGAGTGCAACTCTCATTCCTTTTGCATCTAATGCAGATATGGAGAGGAGGTTCTTTTTGAGTCCTGGCACAAACAATACTGCCTTCATTGTCATAGAATTTCCAAAGTCTAGTTTGTAGGAAGACTCCCCACTACCTTTTATTGGATATTGGTAGTCATCTGCTAGCTTCACCTTGTGAGGTGATTCATGTTCTGATAGTCTCACAAAGGATTCCTTGAATCATTTCATATGTTTGGAATCCCCACTATCTATGAGCCAATCATTGCTTCCATGAGTAATGTTTCCCATGAGAGCGGAAATCAAAACATATTCATCCTCGCTTGAAGAATCTTCACTTTCATATCTGGTTCTTTTCTTGGATGGTTCATCATCCTCTACAGCATGAGCATGATTTCTTCTTTTGTTTCTCTTTTTATTATTTTGTTTCTTAGGACAATTTCTTTCATAGTGTCCTTCTTCATCACCTGTATAACATATGATTCTAAAAAAATATTTTCTAGTGTTATCTTTGTGATAGTGCTTACCTCTAAAGTGATGAGATCTTCTTTTGGTTGACTTGGAGTGTACCATGAGAGCTTGATCTTTACTTCCCATATTTTCTTCTCAAGCTGCTATTTGAGCTTCTTCTTGAGATCACTCTTCCCATAGTTTGCTGAACTTGACTAACTTCTTTCTAGCACAGATCCCTTGAATAAAGGAGTCACATGATCTAGGGAGACCATTCAAGGTAGTCCTCACAATCTCTGCATTTTACACTTCTTCATCTACTCAAGTTGTTCCTTGATCTAAGAAACTCTTGTGAAGTAAGACTGGATTGTTTCTGCATTCTGAATCTTCACATTCTTCAATTGGTTTCTCAGATTCATCTTCTGGTTTATGTTCTTTCCTTAAAACAATTTGGTTAGGTAATCAAACATAGCTTTAGGTGTCTAGAGGGAGGACACCTGTGGTATGAGGTGATCCTTGAGAGAATCAACAATGATTCTCTTTGCCATAACCAACTTATTCTTATGTAAGGCCTTTTCCTCATCTCCTTCTGGAACTAGAACCTCCTCATTGATATAGGAGTCCAACTCATTTTCTTCCAGGACCAAGGAGATCCTATACTTCCGAGCTCAAAAGTTATCAGCTCCCTCAAGCTTTTCATGAAGCTTGGTATGATGAGACATCTTAACTGAGAACCTCAAATGGAAATACAAAAGATTTAGATCTTACTAGGTCAAGATGTCGGATCTGTATTTGGAGCTGAAATCCTGCAGAGTTGGTTCATGAGCAGATTAGGGTTTTGCTTTTCTGAATTTCTATCCAACCAAATTATTTGAATTTGATCCCTAACTTTGATTTTAGGGAGGAGATCAATCCAGGCCTGAGCTCACTGAAAAATTCCTCTTCTGTGAAAAGCCCTAATTTTCGGCAGTAGTGTCGGGTCCAAAACTGAAAAACCTCAGAATTGGATTCTGCTTCGACAGAAAGATGTGCCCTAGGGAGGAGAGTTATTCCAACCTTCTTTTGTTGAAAATCTATGGAGAGAGATCCAAAAAGTAGGAATCCCTAGTTCCTGCAGCTGCATAGTGTATTCTTCTCAAGTTAGCTCTGATACCATGTTAGTTTTTCAACATTTAAGCTAGCATTATGTTAGGATCTTGAACTAAGAGAACAACAAGTACAGCAATCAAACACAAGAGACAATGAACACAGTGTTTTTCCTTGGGGAAACCATAAATGGAGAAAACCCCGCAACTTCCTCGGAGATAGAATCATCACAAAAGATAAAATCCCAAAACAGTAAGATGATCTCCCGACAGCAGTAACCTCTTTCTTCCTTGCCCCAGTGTCTTTCTCTTCCTCAGCTATGCGCTACAACTGAGTGTGGATGAGTGTGTGATAAATAGAGAAGTCACATTTCTATTTATACTAATTCCTGACATGACTAAAACCCTACTAGGGCCGACTTCACTAGGTGATTCTAATAACCCTAGTGCCCCAAAACTATGGGGACTTTAACCCTTATACAATAGGAGGGTTACCCACAATGAATTGACATGACTTGTTTACATTATAGATCTTCCCGATCGGAACATCGGGGAATGACATGACATAATAACATCTCGGAATAAACATCGGGTTACAATAGATAAGAAATACAAGTGAACACATTCCGAAGTTACAATTACATCAACAGAAATATTACGGTAGCATAGGCCTAAGTTTCATACCCATAGGATTCAAAATTCAAATTTTAACTGAGTTAAAATTCGTCCCTAAAACAGTCTTCCAATCAGTGTTTGAAAAAGGTACATTATTTTGCATTTGAATAGCTTTTAGTAGAAGGGTATATTTTTGGTAAACCCTAGGGTTTTATATATATTTGTTTTCAAAATTGAGCCAAAAGGAAGTAGAAATAATCACACACCACTCAAAACCATAGAGGATTCATCCCTGGCATAAGATGAAATGGAAGACATTTCTTTTAGAGTGTTCAAGTTGGAAGATATGATTAAAGGAAATGTGAAAATGGATGACTTTGCTAAATTGTAAAAGAAGATGGCTACTAAAGAGGATATCAAAGGGATGACTATTAAATAAGATATTCAAGACTTGAAGGAATTGATGAAGGATATAAAACATAACTTTATTCCTCATTAACTACTCAAGAAGATGATAAGGAGGAAAAAGATGTCTTATTCCAGTCATGTATGGATAAAATTGAAAAACAATTGGAGAGTAGGAAGTTGTAGTCCTCAAAAGTTGATGATTCACTACAACATCATAGGTTCAATTCAGTTCCAAGAAACTACTTTATCCCCAATATTGACATGATAAATTTTGATGGAAAGGATCCAATCACATGGCTTTTTCAGATGGAGCAATTCTTTGACCTACACCAGGTTCCCACTATGAAAAAGGTAACTATTGCATCCTTGTATTTAGAACGTGATCAATTTGTATGGTACCAATGGCTTTGTGACTGTAAAAATGACTCTATTATATCTTGGTCAATATTCACAGGATAATTGATTGCACTTTATGGGTACATAAATAACAGCACCTTCTTCATTCAGTTGGTAAAATTTAAGAAAAAGGGTTCAGTTATAGAGCACATCAAGCAATTTCAGCAACTAAGTCTCAGAGTGAAGAATATTTCAAAAGATAATTTGTTATATCTCTTTATTGGAACCTTGAAAGATAACATTGAACATGAGGTGCATCTCTTTGAACCATCATCGCTAGAGAAGGATTTCATGATGGCATGTAAGGTTGAAAATAAATATGGAAATGACTACTAGAAAGTCCTTCTCCAACACATATAGAGAAAATAATGTTCCTTCTTCTAAACCACCACAAAGGTTGACACCCTAACAACTAGATGAAAGAAGAGAAAAAGGATTATTTTTTAATTGTGACATCAAGTATAGCAAGGGACATAAGTGCAATGAGAAGAAATTATTCTACATAGTTTGTGAAGAGGAAGAACCAAAAGAAGAGGAAGCATCTCTAGAAGAGGCAACTTTAGAACAAATATAAGAGGCTACTTCAAAAGAAATTACTCCCACGATATCTTGTCATGCATTGGCTGGAATTATCACTCATCAAACTCTCAATATAGAAGGATACACACAAAAAAAAGTAACACTATTGATTGATTCTGGTAGTACTCATAATTTCGTTCAATGTAAATTAGTAAAAGTTCTTAATTTCTTTGTATATCTAGCACCAGAGTTTCAAGTAATGATTGCAGATGGAGGAACTATAAATTGATCAGGGAAATTCCATAATCTGGATATGGTGGAATATGTATGGAATAGTGCAATTATTTCTATCTCAAAGGGTGGTGTTGATGTTGTCTTAGGTGTCCAATGGTTACAATAATTGGGAACAATGGCTTTTGATTTTCAAAAAAATTTCATGAAATTTTCATCGGAAGGAAAAGAATATGAGTTAAATGGTATCACGGGAAATCCAAGCGAGGTGACAGCTCTAATGGTATGAAAAAATTGTTAAAAATGGACATCAAGGTGCAGTTGCACAATTATTCTCATTAGATGTTCAAACCTCAAAGTTCCCTATCTCAACCCCAGATCTCCAAAAGGTCATTAATAAGAATTCCAAGGTATTTGAATATATTCCCAAAGGTATTCCACCTATTTGCGACTTTCATTATGCTATCCACTTAATTCTAGGAAATGTTCCTCCTAACATCAGACCTTACCGATATCCCTATAACCAAAAGAGTGAAATTGAGCATATGGTTGATGAAATGTTAGAGACAAGCATGATTAGGCCTAGCCAAAGTTCTTACTCTACACCAGTGGTAATGGTACCCAATCTAGATGGATCATGGCATATGTGTCCTAATTATAGAGAGCTCGACAATATCACCATTAAAGATAAGTTTCCCATTCCCGTCATTGATGAATTGTTAGACGAATTACATGGGGCAGTTGTTTTCAAAAATTTGGATCTTCGTTCTGGGTATTATCATATTCAAATGAAGGATGAAGAAAATGACAAAAAAACATTCAAAACTCATGAAGGTAACTATGATTTTTTGGTCATGGCATTTGGTCTAACAAATGCACCTTCCACATTTCAAGGTTTGATGAATTCTATTTTTAAGCCATTCCTTAGATAATTTGTCCTGGTATTCTTTGATGATATACTAATCTATAGAAAATCTTGGGAAGAATATGTTCAACATGTGGACAGAGTACTACAACTACTAAAGGAGAAAGAACTCTATGCAAATCCCTCAAAATGTTTCTTTTGGATAAAAGATGTAGATTATTTGGGTCATATTGTATCTCATGAAGGTGTCAAGTTAGACCCTAGGAAAATTAAATCCATGATGTACTAGCTGATTCCCAAAACCCTTGATAATGATCGAGGATTATTAGGTATAATAGCAACTCCTTTAACAACGTTACTGGAGAAACGTGCATTTTCTTGGACTCCAGAGGCAACTCAATATTTTCAACAACTCAAAGAGGCCATGTGTAAAGATCCTGTTTTGGCAACACCAGAATTCACATAAACCTTTATTGTGGAATGTGATGCTCTAGGACATGGAATTGGAGTTGTACTAATGTAAAAGGGATGCCCTCTTTCCTTCACAATTCATTCAATGAAGAGAAAGAACTTAAAAAATCCGATTTATGAGAAGGAAATGTTGACAATACTACATTCTTTGAAGCAATGGATCCCCTACCTTATAGGGAAACATTTTAAGGTTAAAACTGATCATGATAGCCTTAAATAATTATTGGAACAAAGGCTATCTTCATAAGAGCAATAAAACTCGGTGACAAAGTTGTTGGGATATGACTTTGAAATCATCTACAAAAAGGGGAAGCAAGATGTTGTCGTAGATGCACTGTTCAAGAAAGATGAGGATGTTGAAGCATTACTCTATGCTATTTTGATCATCAAACTAGATTGGATAGCCAAAGCAATGTACGAATGGAAAAATGGCGAAAAAATATGGACATTTATTCAAAAGATGCAACAGGATCTTAGTGCCTCTAATACATTTAGGTGGAAATATGACTTGCTATGTTACAAGGATCTCTTATATATTGGTAAGGATTCTCAGCTCAAGAAAAAGGTAATTTTTGAATTCCACTCTTCTCCGATAGGTGGGCATTTGGTTTCTTAAAAACCTACCACATGGTAAAGAAACATTTTTTGGGGATGGTATTAAAACAGATGTTCAAACATTTCTGACAGAATGTTTGGTTTTCCAACAAAATAAAATGGAAACAATTAAGATCCCTACTCTCCTACAACCACTTTCCATTCCAAGCCAAAGGTGGACAGAGGTCTTGATGGATTTTATAATAGGTTTACCCAATTCTGAAGGAAAGACTGTCATCATGGTGGTTTTTGATAGACTTACTAAATATTCACACTTATGTGCACTATATCATGCCTTCAAAGAAAGCACGGTTGCAATTATTTTATGGAGATAGTACAAAAACTACATGGTATGCCAAATATTGTAGTAAATGACAGGGATCCCATTTTCACTAAAAATTTTTGGATCGAATTATTTTCTTGTTTGGGTACTCAATTGGCTCATAGATCATCTTATCACCCTCAATCTGATGGACAAACAAAGATAGTAAACAAATGTTTGGAAGGGTATCTTTGATGTTTTGAAGTCGATAAACAAACACAATGGGTCTAGTGGTTACCCTTGGAAGAATGGTGGTATAACGGTTCCTTCCATACATCATAAAAAATGACCCCATTCATCGCACTTTATGGCTATCATCCACCATCCATCACATATTCACTAAGAGACTCCTCTAAGGTTCAAGTAGTGCAAGACCAAATGAAGCATCAACAACAAGTTATTCAACTCTTAAAGGACAACCTGAACTTAGCACAAAATATAATGAAAAAACAAGCATATCAATACTACAGTGAATGAAGCATTAATGTGGGGGATTGGGTGTTTTTAAGGGTACAACCATACAAATATATCTCCCTGACGAACACCAAGAAGGAAAATAAATTACCACATAAATACTACGGTCCCTACAAGGTATTACAAAAGATTGGTAGTATGGCCTACAAATTGGAACTACCTGCATCTTCATGATTCCATCCATATTTCCATGTCTCATGTCTAATGAAGGTAATTGATGATAAGATACTATTTCAAACTATATTACCAGAACTTGATGAGGAAGGAAAAATCATCTTGGAGCCTAAAGGAATTACTGAAATACGAATTAAACAACTTCGAAATCGATCAATTCCAGAGTATCTCACTAAATGGAATAACTTACCCACGAAAGATTCAACATGGGAAGATGAGTCCTTTATACAACAACATCCATAACTACTTCATCGTTGAGGACAACACTTTTTGAATGGGAGGTGCATGTTAATCCCTTAATGATGACACATTACACCATATAGTGTGGTGCATTACTCCCTATATTGTGGTGCATTGCATATTATTTATGTCGAGTTGGGTCTATTAGTGGGTCTATTATTTGTTATTATACACCTTTGTCTCCTATATATAGAAAGGAGATATTCTCATTTTAGTCATCATAGTATCTTCTCTTATCTTGTGTACTCAAACATTGTGTAAGGATGTTCCTCCCTCGAAGACGATTGATATTTATCTCTGTTATTCATTGTTAAGGCATGGATTGTTCTCTTATTGTCTATTTCCTCTCTTTTTATGATATTTCTGGGACTTGGTTGCATAACATGTGTATAATCCCAAGTGAATTCTATTTCCATTTTTTGAATTTATCTTAGTTTTGCAATCCCTTGTTGTTTAGACTTGGTTTCAAAAACTTGTCTAAGAAAAATTTCTTTATATTAGGTAGAGTTAGAGATGGTGCATATGCATCACTTCAGTTGATTAAATTCACAAACCAGTGGAAGGTTCATCTATGCAACATGGTCTGAAATTCAATGAGATTTAATGCAGGAGGGGTTTCTCTAGAGTTCCATTTGGCTTCATATAGGAACCAATTTTTTTCTGCATTGGAACCACCTCCTCTTCTCCAAAAATATAGGCACCTCATAGGTGGTCATGGTTTTACCCTGGAAATTCTAGATACCAATACAATTCCTTGAGGTCTAGGTTGAGCCACATTGTTTCCGTTATTTTACTAAAAACTGCTACTAATTCCACCCACTATTGAACCATCCTGTAAACTACTAGAACAACCAATTGACTTATTATACCAATCCTGACAAAAAACATGTTATTGAGGTTGGATTACCAAATTTTGTGAGGGCCTCCAAGGAATACTGAAATGTGTGATGATTCCATTACTTCTAGTATCTCCTTACGCAATAATGGGGGGTTCACTTTCTGGGTTTAGTCGTTTTCTGTAGGTCCTGAAAACTGTTTGTTTCACAACTTCTTATAGGGCTTCCTTGAGTGAATAATTCAGAAATATCTTACTCGGTAATTGAACTACACATTATCTTTCCTTACTTATATCTTTCCCCCAACTCCTCCTCACTAATTCATCGTACACTTCTATTCCTCTTCCTCTTGTCTCTTGGCTTTTCGTAAATAATTTTCCCTCTCCTTACCACTTTTCCCATTCCACTAATCCTCTTAAATTTGTGAAATTTTCTTCTTTTCTTTTCTCATCTTCATTTTCCACCACTTTCACATATTGTCACTCTTCTCCCTACACACTCATACCTGGTGTTGCTAATAGATCCACCCAATTATGCGAAGCTTCTAATTTTTTCAACTTCACATAATCATCTCGAACACATCCGTACTAGAGTGGTGGTTTTACTCCTCTATTCTAGTCTAGTTTAATAGAAAAGACCCATATTTAAATATCCAGGTAGTAATCCACAATGGAATTTCCTTTAGTAGTCTTCCTTGCTTCATTCCTAAGAATTTATTTATATTTATATACATATTGTTTTTTTCTACTACATATTCCACAATATACCCAATCAAAGCATTGTCCACCTAGAGAAATTAAAATCCCTAGTTAGTATGGCATCCAATCAATACAGTTCTACTAGGTCTCTTCGAGTCCACTACATAATCCTTCGCCATCAATTTCTATATTTTATATATTTTGCAAGTATTTTTAGTCACTTGAATTATTTCATAGGAAATTACACCTACAAGAGTTCAAATTGATCCAATATCAGTCCTTTGTAAAGGATGCACTCTCTAAATTTTGGTGGATCCCACCCTCATAGCTTAACTTTGTGCATTACAAAGTCCTCAAACTTATTTTCCCACCAATATTGAACATGGATGTTTGAACCTAGTCCATACATGCAATTAACATAGGCCTATAGAAACTAGTTCCTGACAACAAAACCAGTTGTTGTTGTAGAATTGAAACAAGGGTTATTGCAAAGGGGAAAAAAATGTAGGCCATTGTATTCTAGTGAGTTAGAATTTTCAATCCTCTGAAGGAGAAGTTCTCCTCCGAAGAACAACTTTGAAAAGTGTATGATGCAGAGGTTTAATTGTAGGGATAAAATGGGGATTATTTAATTCATTCACAATATTACAACATATGTTTATCATACATGATTAACCATACATTTAATATAGTTATGTGTTAGGTATAAAGAAAAGAATATGAACATTATCCATCCAATACACATAAATTTAAGGGGCCCAATAATATTCATTCATACTCATTGGTATATATTAGATACAATGTATTCATGCATATCTACAAACTCAATCAACGATCCATGGATTGACCTGTAATGGAACCAAGTACATTATCAAAACCCATGAGCTAATTACATAACCCAAAACTTAGACTCAGTTGAGAGAATGTCTTTGGCCAGCGCTCTGATCTTGTAGTTCTCCTATCATTCTACTTATTTTTCTTGTCTACATATCTCATGCCCTTCTTTAATCATTTTCCTTGTGTTCTTTAATAGCCATGGGAGTGGAGCCAAAATGGTTGTGGTCATTAACGATTTCCCACCACATATTCCTTACTTTGAGAGCACCCTTTTGATATTATGGTCCTTTCCAAAAGTTAAGGATACAAAAAGGTAAAACAGACAAAGAATGACACTCTATTCATTTTTTATTCATAGGAAAACCTCATAGTATAGGATGTGGTACGTGATATTGGAATGGAATTACATTATCATTCCATTCCCTACCTATTGGGATGGGTAAGTAAGGATGCAAAAATTAGAGTCACAAAACAATGCAAGATCAAGTTTTCCATAAGTGCATAGTATGTTTATGAAGTAGAGGTAGATGTAGTACCCCTAAATGTTTGTGGTGCAGAGTTTAGAATCCTTTACATATATATGATGGATACAATCTGCATGTGTAGATACAATGAATACTACTTGATAAAGGACATGATATAATTCATTATCAATGTGCATAGAGTTAAATTGAAGATCTCTCTAGTAAGTGCCAACCAAGAAAAACAGATGATCAATTTAAGTAGGAATTTTGTATTTATTTTCTTAAGAAAAGATAAACAAGAAGGTGAATTGATCAAAGTGAAGGAATCTAAACACAAGTTGGAGAAAATTTTGCAAGGATACAAAGAAGTGTTCCAGTAGTCTAAGAGGAATGTGGAGCACAAGAAACACCTGTTTCCAAATCCCCCATCTCCAAACATTGGAGTCTACATAAAATCTTCCATAGAAGAAGATGAAGTGAAGAAGTAGTTCTATAATTTATTGGAGAAAGGCATGATCTAACCAAGAACCTCACTTATAATCATAATACCCTAGAAGGATGGGACTTGGAGGATGTGCATCAACTACATAGAACTGAAAAAGATCACTCTCAACGATCGATACCCTATGCTTGGGATTGTTCATCTATTGGACCAGTTGCATCATGGAGAGTACTTCACCAAGTTGGATCTCAAATCAGGATACCACCAAGTGTGAGTGAATGAAGAAGAAACCTGGAACACGACCTTCAAAACTAGGCAAGGTCTATATGAATGGTTAGTAACACCATTTGGTCTATACAATGCACCAACTACATTTATGTGTTTAATGAGTGATGTATTACATCGTTTCTTAGATTCATTTTTTATATTATATATAGATGACATATTGGTTTATATTTCTACCTAGGAAGAGCATATCTCACATCTCAAGAAGGAGTTGGTGACCTTGAAAAAAGTCAAATACTAGAAAAACTTAATAAATGTAAATTTTTTCAAGGATCCTTGGTGTTTTTGGGATTTGTGATTTGTAGAGAAGAACTTAAGATTTATCTTGAAAATATGGAGGCCATGACTAAGTGGAATAGTCTTACAAATATAACTAAAGTCAGAATATTTTGAGGGTAGACACAATATTTTTGGAAGTTCATAGCTTCTCTTTCGGTTATGGCTGCACCCCCCCATGCCATAAGAACCAGAAACAAGGGCTTCTAATGGAGAAATAATCTCTAGGAATATTTTGAAGAGATCAAGCAAAATATCAGTCAAGCACCAGTTCTTGCATTTCCTGATTTGTAGAAACCCTTGAAAGTGGAGATCGATGCAAGTGGGTTTGGTATGGAAGTGGTTTTGATGCAAGGAGGGAGTCTAGTATGCTATCATTCTGAAATGTTCCATGTTGATGCCTAGAAATACCCTACATTAGATAAGGAATTGTATGCCTTAGTTCAAGTTGTAAATAAGTGGAAGAACTATATGATGGGTAAGGATACCATCATTTACATTGATCACCATCCATTGCAATATTGTAGGCCCATTCTAAGATACAATATACCATACATTATAAGTGGATGGGATTCTTACAACAATTCCATCTAATCATCAAGTATAAGAAAATGTAGTAGAAACAAGAGAGCATACATGCTCTCAATACCACCTACAACCAATACTATAGCTTTGGTAACTCTTATGCATATGGATCCTTTATCCCATGATTCATGTAAGGAATACAAAAAATATGAGGACTTCAAGGAGTTATTTCAGTAGCTACAAGGCTGATTCCATGTAGAATAAGGCAATAGTAAGGTTGTCTATCATCTCAAGGATGGGTTACTCTATAAGCTGGAAAATCTTTGTGTCCCTAAAAGAAAAATATGGTAGCTTATTAGAGAGGCAAACACCTCCAAGTTACAAGTAAGTTTGGTGTAGGGAATACAATTGCAAACTTATAGAGGTATGTTTACTAGCATAGAAAGAAAGAATATGTATCTTAGTCTATCAGAGGATGCATATTTTGTTGTTCAAGCAAGCCCAATAATAGGAAGAAAGGTCTATACCATCCCTTATGTATTCCTATGAGACATGGGAGAGCATCTCCATGGATTTTTTGAGTGGTATTCTAATGGATAGGAAGGGACATGACTTGTTATTTATGGTAGTTGATAGATTTAAAAAGGTGTTCATTCTTATTCCTTATAAAGGTAACATCAAAGGACAAGTAGTAGAAAACATATTCTTTGAACAATTCTAGGTGCACTTTGGGATACCGATGAGCACCATCCCAGACATGGATACCATATTTATTAGTGCAGTTTGGACTACACTTTGGGAGAAAATGGACATGAAGTTGAAGAGTTCTACAATATCCCATCCACAAACAAATGGGAATACAAAAGTATTCAACATGACTTTGGTGCATCTTTTTGCTGCACATATATTGCCATTGATGTCAATGGTATTGAATTGATGTCAAAGGTTAGAATGATGACAAAGGAGATGAAGACTGACAAACACAAATCCAATTTAAAGAAATATCTATGGAATAATGTGGAAGTCTCATGATACCAAAGATCTCTCTATGATAATGTTCTTAAGTGTGCAAATAATAATCCATAAAGAAGAACATGGAAAAGTACCATTTGTGAGACTTATGAATGAAGGAAATGAAACATGAACCTATGTGTAATAGTCCTGGACAAAGAAAATGGTATGTGGTGCAAACACTTCTGAAGAAAATAATGAGTTATGAACTCATGTACAAAAATCCCACATGGAAGTTGGCATATGTGTGCCAAAACCCACATGGAAGAATTGTGATAAGTGACATGTCGACACATATTTTAACTTGATGTAAACACAAACAAGTGAGGTGTTATCTAAGGATAAGGGAATTCACTTAGTGGATACATATCTTGAATTAATAATACTATAAATAAGAAAGAGATATATGTGGTGAAGTAAGCTTCTAAAATGTAGAATTGAATATATTTGTCTACAAAAGATTTGAAATTCTTTGGGTTATCAATGTATTGTTGATTTCATAAATATTTTTTATACAATGGAGACGAAGTGCACAAAAAAACATATGTTGAATAAAAACAAGGGTGCTATATGACAAGGATATTGTTATACCATGAAATATCACTTCTCTGTCCAAGTAATGACTCCAACCTGTTGTTGCACAAAAGGGCACTATGGATTGTTATACATGTTTTCTCCTCAATATTTTCCACATATTAAAAATGAGTTTTCCTTGCACTCACGGGTCCCATGTCACTCGACCGTAATCCCATATGTAACCCATGAGTCATCTCTAAAAAGTTGTAATAACGAATTCCATTAAGCAAAGTCACGAGTTACTCAGAAGTTTCCTTATATATACTTGTGAGTTCCATTAAAACAAATTTAAAAATAAAAGTACAACTAGTTTAGGGGTAGTTGGTTTTGGATTGGTAACTTTCCTAACTCCCCTAACCATCCTAGGCCTCGAATCCTCTCCTCACCAGCAACTATTATGAGAGGGGAGCAGTAGAGGATATGAGAGACAATTTTTTAGAGCAATTTTATGCGGGAGGAATCCATTGGAGAGAGGAGAAAGGAGGAATCAGTTCTTCGTCTAAAGAATAAGCTTGTCTTAGACAGGGTTGTAATGTTTCCTGAAATTCATTAATAAAGAGTGTATTTCTTCTATATTTGTCTTAGTACATGATTTTGTTGTTATGAATCATGACTTATATTGTTATTTAATTCAAAATGGAATTGTAATGTTTTCATGCTTCTTTATATAACAATAAGAGATACTGTGGAGGAATACCAATATTTGTTGCAGGTGTTGAAGGTTAGAAGGCTAAGGAGCATCTGAGGAGGAAATTTAAAGCTTGGATCAATCGTCCAAAAAAAGGTGCATGTACCATTAACTCTATTTCTCTTATATATGCTTATATACCCTAGATGTCTATAGAGATATCCCCCACAATAGAACTAGCGACTCCACTAGGGAGTGTAGTTTGTGTTAGGGCTTCTTCAATACAGTTTTCTATCCAGTTTTTGTTCTCTTTGTTTCAATTTGTGGTTTGCAACTATTTTTTTCATCCAGGTATTTTTATATATTTAGGGTTCTTGGCCTTGTTATTTTCCTTTTTGAAAATCTTGGGAACGACTCGTAGGTTGCTAGTGCTTGCAGTAATGATTTTTCTGTAAATTCGCAAGTTTCCTTGAGGATAGTTGTGAGTGGTTCGCGGTTCTGTCAAAGAACAATCACAATTTCCTATAGATGGGTATACAAAACTCTAGGGTTTGTATCCTTTGAATTTTTTTGATATCCCAGCAGCTTATAAGGTTGTGTCTTGAGTATTTACTTGTCTATTTCCTATTGCAAATATATGTTATCAGTATTTTTATAAGTCCTTTTTTAGTAAATTAGGTTGAATGCATGGGTAGGGTTTCTTTTAGGTCTTCCCACTTGGCACCTTTGGTTGAATTCTGAGCATTTCTTGAGTGTTATGATCTCTAGCAGGACCTGTGTCTGCTCATCTTTTTTCTGATTTCTTTATTAGTTGTTTTGACTTGTAGTTCTTCTAAGTTTTTACCTACCTTGTTTCCAACTTGAAGTAGTTTAACCCAAGTAGATTTTTATCCCAACTTTGTAGAGTCTTCAAGGTTGTGGTTGTGAGACCTGATTAGTGAATATTGTGTTTACATATGTTCATATTTCTGACTTGCTTAGGTGCACTAGTTTTCATTTAGTTTTTTATTTTTTGTAAAAGATAAAACAAAAAAAACATTTAGTTGCATTGTTAGCCTTAGATAGGGTCATTTTATGTTCGTTATTGAATTGTTTTCAAAAAAGAAAAGAAAAAAGTATTTTGTTTTTTCAAAGTTCATTAAGCAAATTTCATTTGTTTTGAAAAAGGGAAAAATATTTTGAATAGCAATTGTGTTTTGAAACTTTTACATATTTTTATGCTTTTTCTTTTAGTTGATTCATAACATCATGAGTTTCACTTCCACTACCCTGAGTAAAAAAAACCCTAAAAAGAATGCTATTAATTAAAATTTACTAGTAATTTTTTTCTTTCTAGGGACCTAGGCCATCTACAATTATCCAAGATCGTTTAAACTTAGACCTAGTGGCTTGTCTTTTAGGAAATCCAAGTTCGCAAGAGATCAACCTGAAAGATCCTCTAACACAAGAGTTAAGCACGCGGTCATGTGAGGAATTAGTTGCAGATATACCCCTCTAATACTTCATTTAAGCATATACCAGGATTGTTGTGCGTATAGGGGTTCATTCAGTACCATCTTGGGCCCCATGAAGTGCCAATGCTTCTTGAATTTTAGGCTTAGCTACCCTTCCCATGCACACTAGTCAAACCTGTGACTGTTCTACCATAATAGTTTTGTAACGTTGGTAGCCTTAGTATCAAGACTTAGGGTTCTTTCATAGGTGACGATCAGAAGGCTATTTCCACTATATCTAGGGCGGAATTGGGAGGAAACCCTAGATAACAATTTGGGAGGGTTGTTTGGTGATTCAATATATTGCACCAAGAAAACTTGTCACGAGACCCCTGTTAACTATTATTCAATATTCACTAGTTTTTTCTCGTCTCTAATCATCCCAGATGCTCATTTGAAAGGTATATCTTTTACCTTCCTGTGTTTTTTATACTTAAATTTTTTTAGTGGTGTTCTCTTTGGACTTCTTGTGATAGTTTGACCTCTAGATGTGTGATTTAAATATTTAGCTATGGAAAATCAACCTCCTTGTAGGTTTCAAATGTTGCAAAAAATTCCTCTGCTCTCAACAGCGGAGCCTCCATCACCACCTCAAAGGTAAAGACTGGACACAAATAGTTCTTTTGAATCAATTGGAGTTAGTGAAAGTCTAGGGGAACCTAAAGTTTTATATACTTATAATGATCCCTTGTCATTAGAAATTGAAGATTTGCAATATGAAGAGTTTGCAAGGAAATACAATTCACCTTTGACTGATTTAAGAGATCTTTTTTTAGTGCAATTTTCTTTGTTCGATCCACCTCGAATTGGCGTTCATTTGAGTTTTGTTATGTCTATTTTAGGAGAAGGTATGGGGTATATGTCTACCCCCACTTCATCCATGATGGCCAATGCAGTCTCTCCTTCACCGATGAGTTCACCAAGGACAAATGTATCTACCACACTAGTGATATCCTTAAACTTTAATTCTTTAGCCCTGGTGTCTCTGAGTGCCTGAGTGGCTAATCCCTCGAAACATTCAAACTATGTTGGTACGTCTAGCATTATTGTCACTAGGATACCTAGTGTACCTTTTACTTCTTCTCCATTATTTCAAAAGACTCAAAGTGGTCCTACTAGTTCCACTCCCTTTGCAAAAGGTTTTCCATGGTATTTAGGACACATTCCTCCATCCACCCCTTAAGTAGGTCCTTCACCTATCTATGTAGGTGTGTCATTAGAAAGCTAGAACCATTTTTAGTACCATACTACTGAATTTTTATACTACACACTCAGCATCTCGGTGGGAAAACGAACATGGGTAAAAAGGGTGAGGGAAATCAGAACAAGTAGAAACCCACAAACAATGCTAATGGAGGTAAGAAAGAAAAGAAGAAAGTCAAGTTTCATTCTAAGCTCTTTTAGGAATAGCATTTGACTTATCAGCATCCCGTAATGGATCAATCACAGAAGTTGTTGAAACAAAAACAACCTTGTGTCCTAAAGGATTCATTCCCGCAAGGAAATAATGCAACTTCTAGTGATTAGAAAAATGTTAGGGGCACACAGAATGCTCCTTCTACTGATAAATCATATATCAATATGGTCTAATCTCATACCTTAATGTAGAACATAGCCAATAATTATGAAACGAAGGCTCCATGGAAAGATGAAAAGAATTCTGAAACATCAGCCCCACTTTCAATTGATAAACTAGTTGATAGTATGCCAAAGATACCGAAAGGTGTTTTCAAAAAGGAATTCCATAATCCTAATGCGAGGGCCACTTCAAACTACTCGGTTGAATAGAAATTGGCCCAAACTCCTTGTTCAATGTCATCCCTAGAAGTGATGCAAATTTGTCCTTCACAACCTTATACAGTTTTGGTGGCCATCGGTAATATGGAATACATGAGCTTGATGGCTAAGTTTATTCTTTATGATGTCAAACAATAATTACCTTACCATGCGGCCTTTTTTATTGATGTAGTCATGGCATAAAAACCATTGTATGAACAATGATATACGAAGGTGCATCCACATGTCTAATGTCAATTTCATGTTGTAAAGCTCTGGGATCCCCTAAGTTAGTCTCACCGATCACTTTGTTGATCACTTTCAATGGAAGTTATTTTCGCCCATACGGCATCCTGTCGCCTTTTGATATAAAAATGGCAAGGAATATGGTTTTTGTAGAAATCGAAGTTGTTGATGCCCCTTTGGACTATAATTTACTCTTGGGGAGGAGTTGCACCTATGCGAAGTGCACTATTCCATCGTCTATTTTACAAGTCCTCATGTTCTAGCATGAAGGAAAGTTGGTAACTGTTGACCAACTGTCATATACTTAGAAGGGTTGTATGGATACTTCGAAGTCTAATGTACCTTTAATTGATCAGTCGCTCCCAACAAACGAGAGTTTGGGAGTTGGTATGTAAACTTTATTGATGGGAACTTTTGATATGACCACTCCTATAAATTACCTAGGCATGAGTAGTGTAGGGAAGAACATCTATATGCTTGTAGATATAACAAACACGTGGGTTCTCCCTTTGGAAGACGATCCTCAAGTGCCCTTCTCAGCAACATAAGTATCCTACCAAGATATATTCGATGCTACTGATGATTCCATCTCGACTCCTCTCATCTTAGAAGAGTCAAATAAAGCTTACTTTCTTGCATGGACAAAGAACTGAACTTATTTGTACAACTTCTTAGATATGGTTTTGTCATCTGATGAATCCATTCTAGAGCCTATGATAGGACCTGAGAAAATTTGTGAATACTTATATCATGAGTCTTACTTCCTTCCAGACTTGAGAAGGATAGAAAACTCTGAGTTCCATGTGAGACTTGTTGAAGGTATTGATCAACCTGTGAATCTTTTGTCCAAGGAGTGAGTGTTTGTTGAGGGGAATATGGAAAACATTTATGCCACCATACTAATCAACATCACTACCAATCTGAATGTCACGGAGAATGTGCATATTGGAGCAAACTCTTCACCTGAATAAATTTCTAGCTATACTTCCTTATTTAACGAATTCCACAATTTTTTTCATGGTATTACGAAGATATGTCGGGCATCAATTTATTAGTTGTGGAGCATAATATTAGAAATTAGCCTAACATTAAACATGTCCAACAAATGCTTTGACCTGTGAATCTACAGAAAGAGATCATCGTTAAGGGTGAGGTGGAAAAACTATTGAAAGTCAGTTTCATTTACCCTATCTCTCTCATGGAATGGGTATCCAATACCGTTCTGGTCAATAAAAAAGAAGGGACCATACGTGTTTGTACTGATTTCCAAGATTTGAACAAGGCATGCCCTGAGGACAACTACCCCATAGTGTTCATCGATAATATTATTGATGCATGTGCCGGTAGAGAAGTATTTTCATTTATGGATGGTTTCTCGATATATAACCAGATCCAAATTAAACCCGAAGACTAGCACAAATATTCCTTCATCTTCCCCTGGGGTACATTCACATACAAGAATATGCCATTTGGCTTGAATAATTCCGAGGAAACCTTTCAACATGCAATGAACTTTTCTTTCCATGATATCAAGCACATTATTGAACAATACCTAGATGATCTTCTGACCCATTATTGAAAGAGGAAGAATCATCTGGATCATCTTCATTTAGATTTTGAAAGATGCAGAGACTACAATATTCACTTAAATACCCGTAAGTGCCTCTTCTGTGTCGAATCGAGGCGACTTCTAGGTTTTATAGTATCCAAGAAGGGTATAAGGGTTGATCCATTGAAATTAGAGTTTATTATTAATATGCCTCCTCCTCAAAGAATCAAACACCTACAAAGTCTACAAGGAAAGCCAAACTTTCTCTAATAATTTATTGTGAACTATGCCAATATCACTAAGGGATTCATGCACTTTCTCAAGAAAGACCCTCATTTCTATGGGATGAAGCCACACAACAATCCTTCAAGACATTGAATAAAGCACTTCTATCAGATCCTCTTTTGTGCCTGCCAGATTACATGAAGGACTTCATATTGTATCTAGATGCATATGAGTCTACAATTGGTGTAGTGCTAGTTGAGGAGGATAAAAAGATCCAGGATCATATCATTTATTATCTCATTCGTGCTTTGGATGGTCCTGAACTTACATATTTGCATGTAGAGAAATTGGCTCTGGCGCTAGTTTATGCCGTCCAGAGGTTGAGACATTACATTTTACTTAGGATACCATTGGGGTTGCGAACATGAATCCATTTTAGTACGTATTATCCCGAAGAATAGTTGAGGGAAATTTTAATCAGTGGATTGTCATTCTCCAAGATTTTGACCTAGATTTTCAGTCCTCCAAGTCAAAGAAGTCCCTTGTATTCATGGAGCTTATCTCAAAGTTCCCAAGCAATGAAAGTGTAGTGATAGAAGGTGAGCCATTTCCTTATGAGCACATTTTCTTAATATCAACCTCTGATCCTTGGTATGGATATATCTTAGTATGTGTTCAGAATTTGAAGTGTCTTGTGACCTTCTCATGGAAAGATCAACGCAAGTTGAGATTGAATGCTAAAAACTACCTCATAATGCGTGATACTTTATATAGACGAGGGGTAGATTCCATCTTATGTCGATGCCTTACCCATGAGGAGGTCGAGCTTGTCCTAAATGATTCTCATGACAAAGCATGTGGGGGTCATTTATATGGGTTATAAACCTCCCAAAACATCTTGCGTGTTAGTTAGTTTTTTCCTACCATCTTCAAAGATTGCGTAGAATTTGTAAAACACTGCCATCTGTGCTAGATATACCCCACGAATATGCGGTCGCATCATGCTCCTCTTTTTCCCATCATCGTTGTAGGACCCTTCACCTAGTGGGGGGTTGATTTCATGACCTACAACCCAGTGTCTACTAGGTGAAAAAAGTATATCATTTCTATTGTTGACTACTTTACGAAGTGGGTAGAGGCAATTCCTACCTTTAAATTCGATGGTGATACAAAAGCGTATTTCTTGTTCAATCAAATTATCACTAGGTTTGGTATTCTGAAGTAGATTGTCACTAACCATGGAATTCATTTTCAAAACAAGATGATGACAGAATTGAATACTATTCTAGGTTTTAGGAAAGACCACGTGTTTTCCCTTTACCCACAGGTGAATGGATAAGTAGAAGTTGTTAACATAACTTTGAAAACCATTCTCAAGCAACCTATTAATGTGAGTAGATAAAATTGGCACATCATTTTGTATCCTGCACTTTGGGTGTATCGAACGAATGTTAATATTGCCAAAGGGTTTTCACCCTTCCAGCTTGTTTATGGGTTGGAAGCAGTCACAATGGTGGAATGCGAGATACCATCCTTAAAAATTGCAATTCACGTAATTCTTGATACTTTTGAGATAGAGGAACGTTTGCTACATCTAGAAAAACTATATGAGTAGCATAGAGATGCACTTACAACAAAAGAAGCACATAAGCAACAGGAAAAAAATCAATACGACAAAACTGCTAAACCTAGGGTTTTCTCCGAAGGAGACCTTGTCTTAGTCTACGACCAGGATAAGGATCCCCTGGGGGCAGGAAAGTTCAAATCTATGTGGTTAGGCCAAGACATTATGTCTAATGTCCTAAAGAAGGGTGTGTATGAATTAGTTGATTATGATGGTAATAAGGTTCTTGAGCCCCGAAACGGGCTCTACCTAAAGAAGTATTATGCTTAGGCATTATGATTTTTCTTGTATTATATTTGTATAATTTTGTAAATGGTCATTAGTTTGGTGTTGTTTCAGATGTATTTGGAGTGGTTCACAAGGTTCACTGATGGCACCAGTCGTCACACTTGAAACTTGGATTCATTTGCTCGGGTCATGTATGCACCCACATGACAACTGGTTTCCTTCGGAGGCGCTTGCTTAGGTCCTGCAACTAACAATGTAGTTGAATACAATGTTTTTATTGAGATTCTTTGGGATGCTATATCACATGGAATCACCTGCCTAGAAGTTATACTCGACTCTCAGTTAGTGGTCTCTCAGCTCAATGGGGTCTACCAGGTGAGACACCCTACCCTTTTACGTCAGTTTTTGACGATTAAGTTACTTGAAAGAAATTTTGAACATATTATATATCAACACATTTCAAGAAATCAAAAAACTATTGCTGATGCATTTGCTAACTAAATTATAGACTGACATTTGTCACACACTTTGTAAAAAATATACACAGATACATAGAGACACATGTAAATATCCATATCTATATATATATCTGTGTGTGTGTGGGTGCGTGTGTGTGTCTGTGTGTGTGTGTATAAAGTAGGTTAATATACATTGAGTTATGTTATGAAGATCTAGTAAATATGTACACAAAAATTGAAAATAGGATCGTAATTTTCAATATGATAAAAACTATGGAAGCTCCTTAGCCTCATCAGATGCGGCTACCTCCACAGCCTCTCAGTAACATAGGATATCCCTAGACACCTTTCATAGTACACATAACTAGGATGGAGGTACACCAACGACGTGCTCCTGCATGGTGATAGGAATCCACCTTAGAGTTGGTACATCATGGGTAAGCCTAGCCAACTTTCCCTCCACAATATGAAGCATATCGTCATCTCTGGTTTCATCCACGGGTCATACATAAGTCCTAGGAGGTTTGTCTAGTCGAACAGGCCCAACATTTTCATATCATAAAAAGACGATACAAACTCGAATAAAATACATATGTATATAACATTTATGAACAAAAATTCATAAAAATTTAATATTTCAAAAAGTAAAAAATCACCCATGTCTCCCCATGCTTCTCCTGGAGGGAGAACTAACTTGGAATCTCCACAAAATTACAAACCAACACACAGGACTGCTCCAAAGCAGACACCTTGCGGCTCCACCATGCATAGAAATCATCATCAGAGACACCATGGATCTCACCACCACCCTAGAGGAGGAATACATCCCCCCACTATGTAAGTATAGGCTCACAAGGAGGGGAGGGTGTAATTGTCACTATGGGGATCAGAGAAGGAACCCTCTTAAAGAAGAAAGCAACCAAAATACTCGCATAACCAAAGTTCTTCTTCTTCCCCGTCCTGCAGTCTAAGAGTTGTTTTTCTTGATCGGGACCAATCCCAAACACCAGTCAAATACCACACCTCGTAGACACTCCACTACTATACACATGTGGGTCTATGTATCTAAATGCAATGTACATGACCACGCCACTCTAACAACAGTGCTCATAAGCAATTTTAATGGGAAGTTGGTTATCTGAGAAATCAGGATTTGTGTCCCCGATTTCTATGTACTAGGTAAATAATATGTGTTGATGATAGTCTTTCATGCTAAGGGGATCACCCCCGTGGTTGTTTCCAGCCAAGTTCAATGGTTCCCCTCTATGATATAATCTGGTAACGAAGTGTATGCCATCTATAGTAAGTTTTAATGTCTCCCCCTGAAGATCAAACATGCAAAGCTCATGATTCCATAACCGTACCAACATCTCTAGCAGTCGAACTTGGGATATCATGTTTGAAATGTGGTAAAATTTCAACAACCCACACCTTTAGAGGGACTTAAGCATCATTGAATCCCCCATCGCCAATCTATCAATGTATTCATCCTTCCTTTCCCTCCACTCTAGAACCTTTTTGGCCTGCACATTGAATTTTTTTTCCATTAGAATCATTAAAATCCCTAATCCGCAGCACTCATGACTGTCCAATTGGGACAACACGTGTCACTGGTGGGTTCCCCACTACATACCCGTGATTACTTCACGAACTCATGAGTTTGTAATGGGATACTCATGAGTGCTATGTGGTCCCCTTAAATCTTTCCAAAAACATCAAATATGCATGAAAATCAAAATTTGAAAGCGTAAAATCAAAGATGATGGAGATGTGAGTTACCTACAACTTGCGGATCAGAATTTTGTTCACTGGTTTGAGCACATGATCTGCTTAAAGACTAGAGGTAAAATTTTCACTAATAGTGGTAAAAATCAAATGAAAAGTTTTTGAACTAATTTTCACTATTTATAGTAAAAATTTCACAAGTTTTACCTACTTTTATAGTTTTGGTCAATTTCGTTCATTTTAACTAATGTTTATTGTTTTTACCTAGATTTCCAGGTTATGGATGAAATTGGAGTATGATTCCTTAACATTTAGGATAGGATTTGATCCTTTTTTGCATCTTACACTTATGCCTTATCCCCTGATGAACCTTAGTATCTCATTTTTTAATCCATGGACTGTGATCTGCAACTGCTTCTTACCCTTCAAACATTGTTGTTCTTCCATGGTTAGAACCTACCTCACATTGGTTACCCTAGTTAGAACACTTATTTTCTATTTTGGTACCCCTGCCGCACTTTGGTAGGTTGCGAGAGCCTTCGTAGTTGCTTTTCACACAATAATGAGCCTCATTTTGTATATTTTACTGAACTACACTTGCTCATAAGGCTCTCGCCCACTGGAGTTATCTTCAAGCCCTGGTCTCTCTCCTTAAACATGACTAGATAGTTGAGTTGCTTGTTCTTTCAGACTCATTAAAGGAAATGAAGGATTATCCTTAGCGGTGTTAGCAATAGTTATTTTTGCGGGAGTTGGTGTAATCACATTATAAGTTTCAAGTTTTCATCGGTGGTTTGATAACTCTGAAGCTTATGGTCACTTGATAAATCATGGAAGTTTTTCAGGTTGGCAAGAAATAAGAGGTTTAAAAATTCTTTGGGTAAAAGAAAGAAATTTTTTATTATTTAAGATTTAAAATGATTTATTTTATTTATAAACCAAAGATTTATTTTTGAAAAATATATAAGGTAGCCTAAAGTTTATATTATAAAGAAAGATTTTTATATTTTAAAAAAGACTACTTTATTTAAAAATAAAAATAGACAATTTTTATATTTAAAAAAAGATTGCTTTATTTAAAAATGATTTATTTTATTTATAAACCAAAGATTTATTTTTGAAAAATATATAAGGTAGCCTAAAGTTTATATTATAAAGAAAGACTTTTATATTTTAAAAAAACTACTTTATTTAAAAATAAAAATAGACAAGGCTGATTCCATGTATTTCAAGGAGGTATTTCAGAAGCTACAAGGCTGATTCCATGTAGAATAAGGCAATAGTAAGGTTGTCTATCATCTCAAGGATGGGTTACTCTATAAGCTGGAAAATATTTGTGTCCCTAAAAGAAAAATACGGTAGCTTATTAGAGAGGCAAACACCTCCAAGTTACAAGTAAGTTTGGTGTAGGGAATACAATTGTAAACTTATAGAGGTATGTTTACTAGCATAGAAAGAAAGAATATGTATCTTAGTCTATGAAAGGATGCATATTTTGTTATTCAAGCAAGCCCAGTAATAGGAAGAAAGGTCTATACCATCCCTTATGTATTCCTATGAGACATGGGAGAGCATCTCCATGGATTTTTTGAGTGGTATTCTAATGGATAGGAAGGGACATGACTAGTTATTTATGGTAGTTGATAGATTTAAAAAGGTGTTCATTCTTATTCCTTATAAAATTAACATCAAAGGACAAGAAGTAGAAAACATATTCTTTGAACAATTCTAGGTGCACTTTGGGATACCCATGAGCGCCATCCCAAACATGGATACCATATTTATTAGTGCATTTTGGACTACACTTTGGGAGAAAATGGACATGAAGTTGAAGATTTCTACAATATCCCACCCACAAACAGATGGGAATACAAAAGTATTCAACATGACTTTGGTGCATCTTTTTGCTGCACATATATTGCCATTGATGTCAATGGTATTGAATTGATGTCAAAGGTTAGAATGATGAAAAAGGAGATGAAGACTGACAAACAAAAATCCAATTTAAAGAAATATCTATGGAATAATGTGGAAGTCTCATGATACCAAAGATCTCTCTATGATAATGTTCTTAAGTGTGCAAATAATAATCCATAAAGAAGAACATGGAAAAGTACGATTTGTGAGACTTATGAATGAAGGAAATGAAACATGAAACTATGTGTAATATTCCTGGACAAAGAAAATGGTATGTGGTGCAAACACTTGTGAAGAAAATAATGACTTATGAACTTATGTACAAAAATCCCATATGGAAGTTGTCATATGTGTGCCAAAACCCACATGGAAGAATTGTGATAAGCGACATGTCGACACATATTTTAACTTGATGTAAACACAAACAAGTGAGGTGTTATCTAAGGATAAGGGACTTCACTTAGTGGACACATATCTTGAATTAATAATACTATAAATAAGAAAGAGACAGATGTGGTGAAGTAAGCTTCTAAAATGTAGAATTGAATATATTTGTCTACAAAAGATTTGAAATTCTTTGGGTTATCAATGTATTGTTGATTTCATAAATATTTTTTATACAATGGAAACAAAGTGCACAAAAAAACATATGTTGAATAAAAACAAGGGTGCTATATGACAAGGATATTGTTATACCATGAAATATCACTTCTCCGTCCAAGTAACGACTCCAACCTATTGTTGCACAAAAGGGCACTATGGATTGAAGTGGCCATAACCTTATAGATGGATCAAATCCTTGATACATGTTTTCTCCTCAATATTTTCCACATATTAAAAATTATTTTTCCTTGCACTCACGGGTCCTATCATAGAAACTCTCGTGTCACTCAACGGTAATCCCATATGTAACCCGTGAGTCATCTCTAAAAATTTGTAATAACGAATTCCCTTAAGCAAAGTCACGAGTTACTCAGAAGTTTCCTTATATATACTTGCGAGTTCCATTAAAAAAAATTTAAAAATAAAAGTACAACTAGTTTAGGGGTAGTTGGTTTTGGATTGGTTACTTTCCTAACTCCCCTAACCATCCTAGGCCTCGAATCTGCTCCTCGCCAGCAACTATTATGAGAGGGGAGCGGTAGAGGATATGAGAGACAATTTTTGAGAGCAAGTTTATGCTGGAGGAATCCATTGGAGAGAGGAGAAAGGAGGAATCGGTTCTTGGTCTAAAGAATAAGCTTGTCTTAGACAGGGTTGTAATGTTTCCTGAACTTCATTAATAAAGAGTGTCTTTCTTCTATATTTGTCTTAGTACATGATTTTGTTGTTATGAATCATGATATATATTGTTATTTAATTCTAAATGCAATTGTAATGTTTTCATGCTTCTTTATATAACAATAAGAGATACTATGGAGGAATACTAATATTTGTTGCAGGTGTTGAAGGTCAGAAGGCTAAGGAGCATCTGAGGAGGAAATTTAAAGCTTGGATCAATCGTCCAAAAAAAGGTGCATGTACCATTAACTCTATTTCTCTTATATATGATTCTATACCCTAGATGTCTATATAGATATCCCCCACAATAGAACTAGCGACTCAACTAGGGAGTGTAGTTTGTGTTAGGGCTTCTTCAATCAAGTTTTCTATCCAGTTTTTGTTCTCTTTGTTTCGATTTATGGTTTGCAACTATTTTTTTCATCCAGGTATTTTTATATATTTAGGGTTCTTGGCCTTGTTATTTTCCTTTTTGAAAATATTGGGAATGACTCGCAGGTTGCTAGTGCTTGCAGTAATGATTTTTCTGTAAATTCGTAGGTTTCCTTGAGGATAGTTGTGAGTGGTTCGCGGTTCTGTCAAAGAACAATCGCAATTTCCTATAGATGGGTATACAAAACTCTAGGGTTTGTATCCTTTGAATGTTTTTGATATCCCAGCAGCTTATAAGGTTGTGTCTTGAGTATTTACTTGTCTGTTTCCTATTGCAAATATCCATTATTAGTATTTTTATAAGTCCTTTTTTAGTAGGTTAGGTTGAATGCATGGGTAAGGTTTCTTTTAGGTCTTCCCACTTGGCACCTTTGGTTGAATTCTGAGCATTTCTTGAGTGTTATGATCTCTAGCAGGACCTGTGTTTGCTCATCTTTTTTCTGATTTCTTTATTAGTTGTTTTGACTTGTAGTTCTTCTAAGTTTTTACCTACCTTGTTTCCAGCTTGAAGTAGTTTAACCCAAGTAGGATTTTATCCCAACTTTGTAGAGTCTTCAAGGTTGTGGTTGTGAGACCTGATTAGTGAATATTGTGTTTACATATGTTCATATTTCTGACTTGCTTAGGTGCACTAGTTTTCATTTAGTTTTTTATTTTTTGTAAAAGATAAAACAAAAAAAAAAACATTTAGTTGCATTGTTAGCCTTAGATAGGGTCATTGTATGTTCGTTATTGAATTGCTTTCAAAAAAGAAAAGAAAAAAAGTATTTTGTTTTTCAAAGTTCATTAAGCAAATTTCATTTGTTTTGAAAAAGGGAAAAATATTTTGAATAGCAATTGTATTTTGAAACTTTTACATATTTTTATGCTTTTTCTTTTAGTTGATTCATAACATCATGAGTTTCACTTTCACTACCCTGAGTAAAAATAACCCTAAAAAGAATGCTATTAATTAAAATTTACTGGTAAATTTTTTCTTTCTAGGGACCTAGGCCATCTACAATTATCCAAGATCGTTTAAACTTAGACCTAGTGGCTTGTCTTTTAGGAAATCCAAGTTTGCAAGAGATCAACCTGAAAGATCCTCTAACACAAGAGTTAAGCACGCGGTCATGTGAGGAATTAGTTGCGGAGATACCCCTCCAATACCTACATTTAAGCATATACCAGGATTGTTGTGCATATATGGGTTCATTCAGTACCACCTTGGGCCCCATGAAGTGCCAATGCTTCTTGAATTTTGGGCTTAGCTACCCTTCCCATGCACACTAGTCAAACCTGCGACTGTTCTGCCATAATAGTTTTGTAAGATTGGTAGCCTTAGTATCAAGACTTAGAGTTCTTTCATAGGTGGCGATCACAAGGCTATTTCCACTATACCTAGGGCGGAATTGGGAGGAAACCCTAGATAACAATTTCGGAGGGTTGTTTGGTGATTCAATATATTGCACAAAGAAAACTTGTCACAAGACCCCTGTTAACTGTTATTCAATATTCACTAGTTTTTTCTCGTACCTAATCATTCCATATGCTCATTTGAAAGTTATATCTTTTACCTTCCTATGTTTTTTATACTTAGGATTTTTTAGTGGTGTGCTCTTTGGACTGCTTGTGATATAGTTTGACCTCTAGGTGTGTGATTTAAATATTTAGCTATGGAAAATCAACCTCCTTGTAGGTTTCAAATGTTGCAAAAAATTACTCTACTCTCAACAACGGAGCCTCCATCACCACCTCAAAGGTGAAGACTGGACACAAATAGTTCTTTTGAATCAACTGGTGTTAGTGAAAGTCCAGGGGAACCTAAAGTTTTATATACTTATAATGATCCTTTGTCATTAGAAACTGAATATTTGCAAGATGAAGAGTTTGCAAGGAAATACAATTCACCTTTGACTGATTTAAGAGATCTTTTTTTAGTGCAATTTTCTCTGTTCGGTCCACCTCAAATTGGCATTCATTTGAGTTTTGTTATGTCTAGTTTAGGAGAAGGTATGGGGTATATGTCTACCCCCACTTCATCCATGATGGCCATTGGAGTCTCTCCTTCACCGATGAGGTCACCAAGGACAAATGTATCTACCACACTAGTGATATCCTTAAACTTTAATTCTTTAACCCCGGTGTCTCTGAGTGCCTGAGTGGCTAATCCCTCGAAACATTCAAACTATGTTGGTACATCTAGCATTGTTGTCACTAGGATACCTAGTGTACCTTTTAATTCTTCTCCATTATTTCAAAAGACTCAAAGTGGTCCTACTGGTTCCACTCCCTTTGTACAAGGTTTTTTGTGGTATTCAGGACACATTCCTCCATCCACCCCTTAAGTACGTCCTTCACCTATCTATGTAGGTGTGTCATTTGAAAGCTAGAACCATTTTTAGTACCATACTACTGAATTTTTATACTACACACTCAGCATCTCGGTGGGAAAACGAACATGGGTAAAAAGGGTGGGGGAAATCGAAACAAGTAAAAACCCACAAACAATGCTGATGAAGGTAAGAAAGAAAAGAAAAAAGTCAAGTTTCATTCTAAGCTCTTTTAGGAATAGCATTTGACTTATCAGCGTCCCCTAATTGATCAAGCACATAAGTTGTTGAAACAAAAACAACCTACTGTCCTAAAGGATTCATTCCCGCAAGGACATAATGCAACTTCTAGTGATCAGAATAATGTTAGGGGCACGCAGAATGCTCCTTCTACTGATCAATCATATATCAATATTATCTAATCCCATACCTTAATGTAGAACATAGCCAATAATTATGAAACGAAGGCTCCATGGAAAGATGAAAAGAATTCTAAAACATCAGCCCCACTTTCAATTGATAAACTAGTTCATGGTATGCCAAAGATACTGAAAGTTGTTTTCAAAAAGGCATTCCACAATCCTAATGCGAGGGCCACTTCAAACTAATCGGTTGTATAGAAATTGGCCCAAACTCCTTGTTCAATGTCATCCCTAGAAGTGATGCAAATTTGTCCTTCACAACCTTATACACTTTTGGTGGCCATCGGTAATATGGAATATGTGAGCTTGATGGCTAAGTTTATTCTTTATGATGTAAAACCATAATTACCTTACCATGCGGCCTTTTTTATTGATGTAGTCATGGCATAAAAACCATTGGATGAACAATGATATACGAAGGTGCATCCACATGTCTAATGTCAATTTCATGTTGGAAAGCTCTGGGATCCCCTGAGTTAGTCTCATCGAACACTTTGTTGACCACTTTCAATGGAAGGTATTTTCACCCATACGGTATCCTGTCGACTTTTGATATAAAAATGGTAGGGAATATGGTCTTTGTAGAAATCAAATTTGTTGATGCCCCTTTGGACTATAATTTACTCTTGGGGAGGAGTTGCACCTATGCCATGTGCACTATTCCATCGTCTGTTTTACGAGTCCTCATGTTCCAGCATGAAGGAAAGTTGCTAACTGTTGACCAACTGTCATATACTTAGAAGGGTTGTATGGATACTTCGGAGTCTAATGTACCTTTAACTGATCAGTCGCTCCCAACAAACGAGAGTTTAGGAGTTGGTATGTAAACTTCATTGATGGGAACTTTTGATATGACCACTCCTATAAATTACCTAGGCATGAGTAGTGTAGGGAAGAACATCTATATGCTTGTAGATATAACAAACCCGTGGGTTCTCCCTTCGGAAGACGATCCTCAAGTACCCTTCTCAGCAACATAAGTATCCTACCAAGATATATTCGATGCTACTGATGATTCCATCTCAACTCCTCTCATCTCAGAAGAGTCAGATAAAGCTTACTTTCCTGCATGGACAGAGAACTCAACTTATTTGTACAACTTCTTAGATATGGTTTTGTCATCTGATGAATACATTCTAGAGCCTATGATAGGACCTGAGAAAATTTGTGAATACTTATATCACAAGTCTTACTTCCTTCCAGACTTGAGAAGGATAGAAAACTCTGTGTTCCATGTGAGACTTGTTGAAGGTATTGATCAACTTGTGAATCTTTTGTCCAAGGAGTGAGTGTTTTCTAAGGGGAATATGGAAAACATTTATGCCACCATATTGATCAACATCACTACCAATCCAAACGTCACGGAGAATGTGCATATTGGAGCAAACTCTTCACCTGAATAAATTTCCATCTATACTTCCTTATTTAACGAATTCCACAATGTTTTTTCATGGTATTATGAGGATATGTCGGGCATCAACCCATTAGTTGTGGAGCATAATATTAGAAATTATTCTAACATTAAACATGTCCAACAAATGCTTTGACCTATGAATCTACAGAAAGAGATCGTCGTTAAGGGTGAGGTGGAAAAACTATTGAAAGTCAGTTTCATTTACCCTATCTCTCTCACGGAATGGGTATCCAATACCATTTTGGTTGATAAAAAAGAAGGGACCATACGTGTTTGTACTGATTTCCAAGATTTGAACAAGGCATGCCCTGAGGACAACTACCCCATAGTGTTCATCGATAATATTATTGATGCATGTGCTGGTAGAGAAGTATTTTCATTTATGGATGGTTTCTCGATATATAACCAGATTCAGATTAAACCTGAAGACTAGCACAAATATTCCTTCATCTTCCCCTGGGGTACATTCGCATACAAGAATATGCCATTTGGCTTGAAGAATTCCAAGGAAACCTTTCAACATGCAATGAAATTTTCTTTCCATGATATCAAGCACATTGTTGAACCATACCTAGATGGTCTTCCGACCCATTATTGAAAGAGGAAGAATCATCTGGATCATCTTCGTTTAGATTTTGAAAGATGCAGAGACTACAATATTCACTTAAATACTCGTAAGTGCCTCTTCTATGTCGAATCGGGGCGACTTCTAGGTTTTATAGTCTCCAAAAATGGTATAAGGGTTGATCCATTGAAATTAGAGTTTATTATTAATATGCCTCCTCCTCGAACAATCAGATAGCTACAAAGTCTACAAGGAAAGCCAAACTTTCTCTGATAATTTATTGTGAACTATGCCAATATCACTAAGGGATTCATGCACTTTCTCAAGAAAGACCCTCATTTCTATGGGATGAAGCCACACAACAATCCTTCAAGACATTGAATAAAACACTTCTATCAGATCCTTTTTTGTGCCTGCCAGATTACATGAAGGACTTCATATTGTATCTAGATGCATATGAGTCTACAATTGGTGTAGTGTTAGTTGAGGAGGATAACAAGATCCAGGATCATGTCATCTATTATCTCATTCGTGCTTTGGATGGTCCTGAACTTACATATTTGCATGTAGAGAAACTGGCTCTGACGACAGTTTATGCCTTCCAGAGGTTGAGACATTACATTATACTTAGGATAACCATTGGGGTTGCGAACATGAATTCATTTTAGTACGTATTATCCCGAAGAATAATTAAGGGAAATTTTAATCAGTGGATTGTCATTCTCTAGGATTTTGACCTAGATTTTCAGTCCTCCAAGTCAAAGAAGTCCCTTGTATTCATGGAGCTTATCTCAGAGTTCCCAAGCAATGAAAGTGTAGTGATAGAAGATGAGCCATTTCCTTATGAGCACATTTTCTTAATATCAACCTCCGATCCTTGGTATGGATATATCTTAGTATGTGTTCAGAATTTGAAGTGTCTTGTGACCTTCTCACGGAAAGATCAACGCAAGTTAAGATTGAATGCTAAAAACTACCTCATAATGTGTGATACTTTATATAGACAAGGGGTAGATTCCATCTTATGTCGATGCCTTACCCATGAGGAGGTCGAGCTTGTCCTAAATGATTCTCATGACAAAGCATGTGGGGGTCATTTATATGGGTTATAAACAGCCTAGAACATCTTGCGTGTCGGTTAGTTTTTTCCTACCATCTTCAAAGATTGCATATAATTTGTAAAAGACTGCCATCCGTGCTTGATATACCCCACGAATATGCGGTCACATCATGCTCCTTTTTTTCCCATCATCGTTTTACGGCCCTTCACCTAGTGGGGGGTTGATTTCATGACCTACAACCCAGTGTCTACTAGGTGAAAAAAGTATATCATTTCTGTTGTTGACTACTTTACGAAGTGGGCAGAGGCAATTCCTACCTTTAAATTCGATGGTGATACAAAAGTGTATTTCTTCTTCAATCAAATTATCACTAGGTTTGGTATTCCGAAGTAGATTGTCACTAACCATGGAATTCATTTTAAAAACAAGATGATGACATAATTGAATACTATGCTAGGTTTTAGGAAAGACCACTTGTTTTCCCTTTACCCACAAACGAATGGACAAGTAGAAGTTGTTAACAAAACTTTGAAAACCATTCTCAAGCAACCTATTAATGTGAGTAGATAAAATTGACACATCATGTTGTATCCTACACTTTGGGTGTATCGAATGAATGTTAATACTGCCAAAGGGTTTTCACCCTTCTAGCTTGTTTATGGGTTGGAAGCAGTCACAACGGTGGAATGCGAGATACCATCCTTAAAAATTGCAATTCACGTACTTCTTGATACTTTTTAGATAGAGGAACATTTGCTACATCTGGAAAAACTATATGAGTAGCATAGAGATGCACTTACAACAAAAGAAGCACATAAGCAACGAGTAAAAAATAAATACGACAAAACTGTTAAATTTAGGGTTTTCTCTGAAGGAGACCTTGTCTTAGTCTGCAAACAGGATAAGGATCCCCTGGGGGTAGGAAAGTTCAAATCTATGTGATTAGGCCAAGACATTATGTCTAAGGTCCTAAAGAAGGGTGTGTATGAATTAGTTGATTATGATGGTAATAAGGTTCTTGAGCCCCGAAACGGGCTCTACCTGAAGAAGTATTATGCTTAGGCATTATGCTTTTTCTTGTATTATATTTGTATAATTTTGTAAATGGTCATTAGTTTGGTGTTGTTTCAGATGTGTTTGGAGTGGTTCACAAGGTTCACTGATGGCACCAGTTGTCACACTTGAAACCTGGCTTCAGCTGCTTGGGTCATTTATGCACCCACATGACAACTGGTTTCCTTAGGAGGCGCTTGCTTAGGTCCTGCAACTAACAATGTAGTTGAATACAATGTTTTTATTGAGCTTCTTTGGGATGCTATATCACATGGAATCACCTGCCTGGAAGTTATACTCAACTCTCAATTAGTGGTCTCTCGGCTCAATGGGGTCTACCAGGTGAGACACCCTACCCTTTTACGTTAGTTTTTGACGATTAAGTTACTTGAAAGAAATTTTGAACATATTATATATCAACACATTTCAAGAAATCAAAAAACTATTACTGATGCATTTGCTAACTACATTATAGACTGACATTTGTCAAAC
>LPNX010495797.1:320212-334833 GCA_001517045.1 Pseudotsuga menziesii | reverse complement strand
TATATATATATATATATATATTTGTGTGTGTGTGTGTATAAAGTTGGTTAATATACATTGAGTTATGTTCTGAAGATCTAGTAAATATGTACACAAAAATACAAAATAGGATCGTAATTCTCAATATGATAAAAACTATGGAAGCTCCTTAGCCTCATCAAATGCGGCTGCCTCCACGGCCTCTCAGTAACATAGGATATCCCTAGACACCTTTCATAGTACACATAACTAGGATGGAGGTACACCAACGACGTGCTCCTACATGGTGATAGGAATCTGCCTCAGAGTTGGTACATCATGGGTAAGCCTGGCCAACTTTCCCTCCACAATACGAAGCATATCGTCATCTCTGGTTTCATCCACGGGTCGTACATAAGTCATAGGATGTTTGTCTAGTTGAACAAGCCCAACATTTGCATATCATAAAAAGACGATACAAACTCGAATAGAATGCATATGTATATAACATTTATGAACAAAAATTCATAAAAAATTAATATTTCAAAAAGTAAAAACTCACCCATGTCTCCCCATGCTTCTCTTGGAGGGAGAACTAACTTGGAATCTCCACAAAATTCTAAACCAACACACAGGACTACTCCAAAGCAGACACCTTGCGGCTCCACCATGCATAGAAATCATCATTGGAGCCACCATGGATCTCACCACCACCCTAGAGGAGGAATACATCCCCCCACTATGTAAGTATAGGCTCACAAGGAGGGGAGGGTGTAATTGTCACTATGGGGATCAGAGAAGGAACCCTCTTGAAGAAGAAAGCAACCAAAATACTTGCATAGCCAAAGTTCTTTTTCTTCCCGTCCTGCAGTCTAAGAGTTGTTTTTCTTGATCGGGACCAATCCCAAACACCAGTCAAATACCACACCTCGTAGACACTCCACTGCTATACGCATGTGGGTCTATGTATCTAAATGCAATGCAGATGACTGCATCACTCTAACAACAGTGCTCATAAGCAATTTTAATGGGAAGTTGGTTATCTGAGAAATCAGGATTTGTGTCCCTGATTTCTATGTACCAAGTAAATAATATGTGTTGATGATAGTCTTTCATGCTAAGGGGATCACCCCCACGGTTGCTGCCAGCCAATTTCAGTGGTTCCCCTCTATGATATAATCTGGTAACGAAGTGTATGCCATCTATAGTAAGTTCTAATGTCTCCCCTTGAAGATCAAACATGCAAAGCTCATGATTCCATAACCGTACCAACATCTCTAGCAGTCGAACTTGGGATATCATCTTTGAAATGTGGTAAAATTTCAACAACCCACACCTTTAGAGGGAATTAAGCATCATCGAATCCCCCATCGCCAATCTATCAATGTATTCATCCTTCCTTTCCCTCCACTCTAGAACCTTTTTGGCTTGCACATTGAATTTTTTTTCCATTAGAATCATTAAAATCCCTAATCCGCAGCACTCATGACTGTCCAGTTGGGACAACGCGTGTCACTGGTGGGTTCCCCACTACATACCCGTGATTACTTCACGAACTCATGAGTTTGTAATGGGATACTCACGAGTGCTATGTGGTCCCCTTAAATCTTTCCAAAAACATCAAATATGCATGAAAATCAAAATTTGAAAGTGTAAAATCAAAGATGATGGAGATGTGAGTTACCTGCAACTTGCGGATCAGAAATTTGTCCACTGGTTTGAGCACATGATCTGCTTAAAGACTAGAGGTAAAACTTGCACTAATAGTGGTAAAAATCAAATGAAAAGTTTTTGAACTAATTTTCACTATTTATAGTAAAAATTTCACAAGTTTTACCTACTTTTATAGTTTTGGTCAATTTCGTTCATTTTAACTAATGTTTATTGTTTTTACGTAGCTTTCCAGGTTATGGATGAAATTGGAGTATGATTCCTTAATATTTAGGATAGGATTTGATCCTTTTTTGCATCTTACACTTATACCTTATCCCTTGATGAACCTTAGTATCTCATTTTTTAATCCATGGACTGCGATCTGCAACCGCTTCTTACCCTTCAAACATTGTTGTTCTTCCATGGTTAGAACCTACCTCACATGGGTTACCCTAGTTAGAACACTTATTTTCTATTTTGGTACCCCTGCCGCACTTTGGTAGGTTGCGAGAGCCTTCGTAGTTGCTTTTCACACAATAATGAGCCTCATTTTGTATATTTTACTGAACTACACTTGCTCATAAGGCTCTCGCCCTCTGGAGCTGTCTTCAAGCCCTGGTCTCTCTCGTTAAACATGACTAGATAGTTGAGTTGCTTGTTCTTTCAGACTCATTAAAGGAAATAAAGGATTATCCATAGTAGTGTTAGCAATAGTTATTTTTGCGGGAGTTGGTGTAATCACATTATAAGTTTCAAGTTTTCATTGGTGGTTTGATAACTCTGAAGCTTGAGGTCACTTGATAAATCATGGAAGTTTTTCAAGTTGGCAAGAAGAAAGAGGTTTAAAAACACTTTGGGTCAAAGAAAGAATTTTTTTTATTATTTAAGATTTAAAAGTGATTTATTTTATTTATAAACCAAAGATTTATTTTTGAAAAATATATAAGCTAGCCTAAAGTTTATATTATAAAGGAAAACTTTTATATTTTAAAAAAGACTGCTTTATTTAAAAAGAAAAATAGACAATTTTTATATTTTAAAAAAGACTGCTTTATTTAAAAAGAAAAATAGACAATTTTTATATTTTAAAAAAGACTGCTTTATTTAAACAAAAAAATTGACAATTGACAAAACACCGCTTTATTTAAACAGAAAAATTGACAATTGACAAAACACCGCTTTATTTAAACAGAAAAATTGACAATTGACAAAACACCGAGTCTCATTTCATGTTTATACCCAGCATCCATATCAACAGAATACAGTAGCCACAACCCACAATCAATGTTTCAAGCCAAGCTCGAAAGCAATTACGTATACCTTTACGCGTTGATGTAAAATGAAATCATTAGCATATATAAAAATTGAAAACTTCGTTATTTGGTGCATGTGGGATGATCTCTTCATTGTAAAAGACAAACTTATAAACGCATGACTGAAATTGTGTGTTGACGCCAAATAATGCCATTGCATGGAAGCCGTGAACCAACAAAACTACTTTGATCGAAATAATTCTGTTCTACACTAGAAAAATTCATGAAATATACCTCTTTGCAAGTTATAAAATGAAATCATCAGCAGATATAGAGAATGAAAAACTTTGTTATTTGGTGCATCTCTTCATTGTAAAAGACAAACTTATAAACGCATGACTGAAATTGTGTGTTGATGCCAAATAATGCCATTGCATGGAAGCCGTGACCCAACAAAACTACTTTGACCGAAAGAATTCTGTTCTACACTGGAAAAATTCATGACGTTCAGGGCAAGGATGGCGTCGGTGGCAAAATGGACTCCATGGACTTGGAAAGAGAAAAAAGAATCACCATCCATTCTACTGCCACTTACTGCACTTGGAATGGCATCAAATGAGGGGCAACAAATGCTTTCTCTAAATGATGCAGAATTCATATGACTTAATGCTATTGTGACAATATTAAAACACACTTCTCATTATCACACTAGCTCTTTCGTTGACATCGATATGAATATTTTTATTAAGTTGCTTACATCATGGCCTGTTCAAATCTTATATCCAGTGATTGACACTGTCAAATTATGGTTCTTCATCAACATGAGGCAAACCTATTTGTCGATTTTCTGTAGAATGGAAATGATATTCTAATGGATAGTTTTAGGAGGGCTAAAACTGCACCTGCTTTGACTACAAATCAGTTAACAAGTATTAGTGCAGTTGTCAATTCCTTTAAGCATGCGTGTTTTAGAACATGGTTGGCTCATCATCGCAGTGATATTTTCTTGGAATGTTGTTCATCCTCTAACAAAAATATTTGACTATCATACTCTAACTTGATACTCAACTAGTGTTTCCAATTGACTCAAAAGATGAAGATGGTCAACAACAAGTTCTTTCAGCAGCTATGGAGCTAGGAGATGCACAACAAAACGAGGTGGATGTAAGGTTCATAGCACTTGTGGAAATTGGATCTCTTATGCTTAATGGACTGGTAAAACATCAAGCAATTCAATTAGATGTCCAAAGCATTGTTGCATCTGCAAAAAGTTAAAAGGAGGCCAAGATCACAGAAGTTGGAGCATATATTGAGCATCTAATCAGAACACTGTAACGTGATTTTAGATATAAAGATGGATATGTTAAAAATCGAGATCATTATTTGGTTTTACAGTTTTCTACACGTGAACCCAATTTTGGTAAATGTTATATGAATTGTGTGGCATTAACATTTAATGTTTTTGATTTATTCTCACACTTTCTGGCAGAGAAATGTTCACTTTCTGGCAGAGAAATGTTAGGCGATCAAAGAAAGGCATTAGCTTTCCACCCGACCATTTGCATCAAGCTCATGCAAGCCCAGTCCTCCTATCAGTGTAAATGGTCGGGTGGAAAGGTAACTCCCCAAAAAAATATACATCAAAGAAATATACATGGGCATTATTTCAAAGGAATTGGTTTATGTTTAAAATTTTGCTGAACAAAAGTGGATCGAAGGTGCAGGTTAAAGTAGCATAGCATCCAACGGACTAAAACCATTCCACTGGAGAAGATGACATGAGTTTAACGTTGGAGAAGCTTGGCAGAATTTTTTATACCGCATGCAATTTTTAACACGTGTTGAGTTGGTGTTGTTTTGACCAGGAGATCAGCGGATTGAAAAAATTCCGCTAACAGAAGTGAAGGAAGGTTAATTCCCATATCTCTCAGCGGATTTTTTTGCGAATGTTTAAAGCCAAAACACGTGTAGATGCATCCTTGTTTTCACAAATAAATCAACTGCCTAAAACTATTTCGCTGAGAAAAGGTGTTGTGTCTTTAATAAGGAAGAAAGGAAATATTTTAACGTCTGCGAGGCTAAGAATAGCCTATGGGACCGACCAACTCGCACGCTGTTTTCTGCAATTCAATCCTTTGTCTGTTCAACTTGATGATGAGTGTCCCCAATTTTTCCACAGTCCTCTCATTAAATAAATCATCCCAATATTTATCTACCAAGACATTTGCATACATGTCTCTGTTGTCCTTAAAGGCTTCACACTCTAAAATAAAGTGTTTTTCTGTCTCCACCTTACCAACAGTGCAAAAAATACACACTCTTTCTGCCCAAGCTTCTTTAGGCCTTTTCCAGTGCCCGGTCTCACAACGGAGTTGATGGGAATTAGTTCTTAATTGAGCAATGAGAATTTTGGCTTTCCAAGGTATATTGGCCCCTATGTGCGTCTTTTGATGCTGATTGTAAGTAGGATTAAACTCTTTAATATAATACTTTCTCTTTCTCCCTAGCTCTTTATCCCAAGTTCGCTTGTGAAACTTATTGATAACAAAAACTTTTATTTCTTTACTATTCGTAGGACACGTGCTCAAGCACATATCTCACTTGCTAAGCCATTTAATATTTTGCCGCATCCAAATCTTCTTTCTTTTATACAATATGTCATTTAATAATGGAGGGGATGAGTGAAATTCTCATACCCATATACAATTCTAAACACGTGTTGAAATTATGTCAGGCATAGTCATAAAATTGAAGGGAAGTTTCTATGTTGATCTAGAAGCCCAGCTGCGCTTCATTATTTGCATCTGTGGTATTAATGATTGCATCCAAAGACACGGAAGATATTACGGCTATAAAAAAAATTTGGAATCTTATAAAAGTATGATAAAGCTAGAACTCAACGCATTTTTATAACATGAGATATAAAGAGTGTTTAGGGAAATTCATAGAGCTGCGAGAATTATTCATGATCACCTCACATAATTAATTCATATATATTTTGTGCAGGAGGATTTGAAAAGTTTGGTAAAGTATTTTCTTGAGGAAAGCTGACATTATACAAAGTAAATAGATTTTGACGATAAGGATATCCTTTAAATAACGAATAGAGAATCTTGTTACACAGAGCTTGGAGTTTTTCAGAAGGTCTTAAGGATGCGAATAAGTGTATTGAACTGTATCCATCATTTACAAAAGGCTATTCAAGGAAAGCTAATGTTCAGTTTTTCCGGAAAGAATATGACAAAGTTATGGAAACTTATCAGAAAGGTTTCAAATAGGATGAAAACAACAAAGTTAAGGCTCATAAAATGACAGAAAAAAAAACTTAGTATCATATATCAATTGAAGCAATCGAGCAAGTGTTTTATGGAAATAATTGTTTAAGCTAGTAAGTTCAAACAACTATTTTGACGAAATGAAGAGGAATTTTGAAAAACTGGAAGAGGTTTTTCTTCAGCACAGGCTCATATACAAAAACCTCTTTCAGGTTTTACACAAGTGTTAATTTTTGGGAGAATTAAAGTGATATTTAACAGTTCTTTTTTCCAGAATTTCAAATTACTGTTTTGGTCATCAATTTCAATTGAAGATTCCGAGGAGCTCAAGGGGAATATAGGAAAATAGAAACATGGGTTTTGATGGGAATTGATTGAATTACAAAAACATATCTTGATTGTTACACATATGCTACCTTTTGAGATATACAGGTGGGTCTTTGAAGCCTATTTTTTAGGAATCCGCCTCCTAAAAAGCAGGAGACCAGTTCAACATGTCTTTCTGTTTGTAACTGTCTCTATTTTTGGGAAAACAATTAGAACTCGAAAGAGGATACCATGTAGGTGTAGTTTTTCTATATAAACAGATGTAATAGATAGAATTATGGTTGGACTCTCAGGAGGAGAGAGGCTCTGTCATTGTAATAGTTTCAATTTCTTAAGATGAATAAAGTTGTAGAGAAGAAATGTTGAAAACTTTCTATGGCAGAGATTCTTATGCCATCCCTTTTCTCTGTAAGTGGCCTTCTATGTGATTGTTTTTCCTCTTTCTGATTCCATTTTGTATCTTCTTTCATGTTTAACATTAGTTTTTTGAAACAAAATTCATCTTTGATTCTCTAAGTTCATTGATTCAAACATTATTAAATATTTTCTGCTAAAGTTATTACAGAATTCACCCTAGTTAGGTTCTCTGTTTTAATGGAATGTATTTCTTTGTCTGCTAATCAACCTACAAATGCCTCAAGACTGAGGAAATAATGTCTACCCTGCCTCTATCCATGTTCTTTTCAAAGCCCAATCACTTGCAGGTGAAACTCGTATCTGTTTATTGATTCCATTTCCCAATGGTCTCTTTCAAGTTTGCCTTACCAAATCAGTAAAAACAAATTGTCCCTATCAGAAATCTGACCTTATGAGTGTTATTGTTGAATATTCCGAGTGAGAAATCTTCAAAATTAGTGAGACATCCCTCTTTGATTGTATAATGTTAGAATGCAGTCTAAAGTGGTTTTGTGGTTACCTCGGGGTTTCCTTGATACAACCCAAGGAAAATATGAGTGCTAACATATTGGAATCGTTTTCGGGGAGCGAGGGTTCAAATATTTCCCTTGGTATGAACGATAGAGTTTCAGATTTTATTGTTGATGGGGAACAACGATCAAACATCAAGTAGGATGTGTATCTTTCACCTGGCGAATCCAACCTTGACAAGTCCAGATTTCAGAAATTTTATGGCGACTCCACTGTCAAAAGGTTTCAAAGTTTGAAGTGTTGATCTGATTTCCTCGTTTATCAAGATGAGCTCTATATTCACAAGGTATGATCCTATGAATCATTCCCATATCCCTGGTTTTTCGAATCAAATACCTAATGTAGATTGGCAAACATGTCTTCCAAAATTCAAAGGTCAAAAGAGTGATGATGCCCCTCTTCATTTGGTTAGATTTTATATGCATATACATAAGCTTGGAGTTGAATTCCATGAGCATTTTTTAATGAAAATGTTCATAGTCAGTTTGGAAGGAAATGCACGGTCATGGTATGAGAGGTTTCCATCAGAAAGTTATGTTCCCTTAAATACTTTCATAAGATATTTCATGAGCATTTCATAGACCAATATCCTTCTTTGATGTTGGTTCAAGATTGTTGCATGCATGGTAAAGGTTTTATTGATGACTTTTGGAGAACATGTATGGGGATGATGAGTTTATGGATGCAGAGATTTTAGATATTTTACATGAGAACTGATTTCATAAAAAAGAAATACAAGCCAATTTCCATGAAATTCAAGAAAATTCCCAATAGTTGATAATTTCTTCCTTGATTGAAAGTGACATAAGCCAAAATTATGTATTAACCAGTTACATTTCTTTTTCTTTAATTGATGATAATTTGCAGCTGTCTTAGCAATCTTTGTGTGACCAAGAAGAAAGTTGGGACTGTCAATCAAATCCTTCCTCATATCATTCAACTTCTGAATTTGTGTTACAAGAAGGGGCTACTCATTTCCAATCGAAAAATACCCTTTCACAGTAGCAATCTTCTCAAATTTGTAATAATTCTGTTGCTGATTACATAGAGGATTCTAATTCTGAAAAATTTCAATCTCATAGTCTTTCTGCATGTTCATTTTCTACAATTGCATGTATAGAGGAATCAAACCTTGAATTAATGGTTGAAGAAGGACCTTTGTGTGTTTATCAAACTCAAATTTCACCTGAAGATTCACAAGAACATACAAACCCTTCTTTGTTAACGGATGATGAAAAAGATAAGAAACATTACAATCAGTCCTAGCTTATGAAAAAATCAGCAGTATGTAATGAGGGAGTGAAACAACAAGGAGAAGATCAAGGTTCTATTTCAACTTCATAATTTTTATGTCAAGAAAGATCTTTTTTCACTTGATTCTTTTGAAGAACAAAATAATAATTTTGTTGAAACACATAAAGAGAATCAAGTAGTAAATTCAGAAATTTTAAATGAAGTGGTTGATGTCTCATTTAAAAATTGCCATGAGCATACTCTGTATGGTTCTTCCAGAAATCAGTTTGACAGTTCACAAGATAAGTTACAGTTTGAGCAGCCTCTTAATAGCAAGCAAATAACAATTTTTTTCAAGGATGTCATGTTTTTTATGATCCGACGACTGACAATATGGAAAAAAATTCAGTTAGGATAGTAAGTTATGTGTTTGCAATAAAGATCAAATCCACTATCATTGAATTTTTCCATTATGTTTTTATGTTCTGATTTTGATCAAACATGATGAAGAAGTTTGTTCATTGGATTAACTACTTGGTTGGCTTCATTGTAGATCAGAGTCTACTTGATTGGGCATTGGTTTTCAGTAAAGTAGGGTAGGTAGGAGTGTGTGAATAAGCTCGACATGGTAAGCATTTATTTCTGAAAAATTTTAGTTTGATTTTCAGTATGAGTTTCAGGTTTTGAAAATTTTCAAGTTTAGATTTGCAGTTTATAGTTGGTTTCAGTCTTCAGAGGAAGGACATGTGATAAGTTATAGGTTACAGGGTGGGAATTGTTTGCAGAATGGGTTACATTGATGGTTGGTTACATGTCAGAACATGTTATTGGTTTCAAAAAAAATTGGGAGCAGGACAATGGATAAGGAACTTGGTCTACAGGTTCTTTCCTACCTCGCAGGGAGGATAACATTCCCAATTCAAGCCAGCTGTTAGCACTAGTTATTTTTGCAGGAGTTGGTATAATCACATTATAAATTTTAAGATTCCATTGGTTGTTTGATGACTCTGAAGCTTGTGTTCATTTGATAAATCATGGAATTTTTTTCAGGTTGGTAAGAAGAAGGAAGCTTAAGAGTGCTTTGGGTAAAAGAAAGGAATTTTTTATTATTGGGGATTTTAAAATAGTTTATTTTATTTATAGACCAAAGATTTATTTTTGAAAAATATATAAGGTGGCCTAAAGTTTATATTATAAAGGAAAATGTTTACATTTTTATAAAGACAATTCTTTTTTTATAAAAATATTGACGAAAGAATTATTTTTGAAAAATATAAGGTGGCCTAAAGTTTATATTATAAAGGAAAATGTTTATATTTTTATAAAGACAAAGCTTTTTTTTTATAAAAATATTGAAAAAATATATAAGGTGGCCTAATGTTTATAGTATAAAGGAAAATGTTTATATTTTTATAAAGATAGTTTTTTTTATAAAATGTTTATATTTTTATAAAGACAAAGCTTTTTTTTATAAAAATATTAACAAGAGTTTTTTTATTAAATGTTTATATTTTTTATAAGTACAAAGCTTTTTTTTATAAAAATATTGACAAAAGTTTTTTATAAAGACCAAACTTTTTTTTTATAAAAATATTGAGAAAAGTTTTTTATAAAGACAACTTTTTTTTACAAAAGTTTTTTATAAAGACAAAGCTTTTGTTTTATAAAAATATTGACAAAAAGTTTATTTTTTTATAAAAATATTGTTTATAAAAATATTGACAAAAGTTTTTTTTTTTTAAATATTGATAAAAGTTTTTTTTTTATAAAAATATAAAAATATTACAAAAGTTTTTAATAAAGTCACAGCTTTTTTTTATAAAACTATTGACAAAAGTTTTTTTTAATAAAAATATTGTTTATAAAAATATTGACCAATTTTTCTTTTATAAAAATATATATTGTTTATAAAATATTGACAAAAGTTTTTTTTTTATAAAAATATATATTGTTTATAAAAATATTAACAAAAGGTTTTTTTTTTATAAAAATATATATTGTTTATAAAAATATTGACAAAAGTTTTTATTTTTATAAAAATATATATTGTTTATAAAAATATTGACAAAAGTTTATTTTTAATAAAAATATATATTGTTTATAAAAATATTAAAAATATATATAGTTTATAAAAATGTTAACAAAACTTTTTTTTTATAAAAATATATATTGTTTATAAAAATATTAAAAATATATATTAGTTATAAAAATATTGACAAAAGTTTTTTTTTTCTATAAAATATATAAAAATATTGACAAAAAAGTTTTTTTTTCTTTTATAGAAATATAAAAATATATATTTTTTATAAAAATATTGACCAAAAAGTTTTCTTTTTATAAAAATATAAAAATATATATTGATTATTAAAATATTGACCAAAAAGTTTTTTTTATAAAAATATATATGTTTATAAAAATATTGACCAAAAAGTTTTTTTATAAAAATATATATTGTTTATAAAAATATTGACAAAAGTTTATTTTGATAGGCACAAGGCCGCTCAACAGTAAGAGCCATTTGATGTGTTGACCTAGCATCCACCATCATATTATGAACACAATTCACAAGCTAAATCTTTCCATCAATACCCAAACGTCTCACAAGGAGTACTGTATAACTTTACGCCTTGATGTAAATTGAAATCATCTACGTATATAAACAATGATAATCTTTGTTCTTTGGTGCATGGGGGATAATCTCTTCATTGTAAAAGAAAAAATTATAAAGGCACGATGAAATTGTCTGTTGATGCCAAATAATGCCATTGTATGGAAGTCGTGACCTAACAAAACTAATTTGACCGAAAGAATTTTGTTATACACTAGAAAAATTCATGCAATTCACGAAGTGCAGGGCAAGGATGGTGTCGGTGCCAAGATAGAATCCAGGGACTTAGAGATAGAAAAAGGAATCACCATCTAGGCTGTTTCCACTTACTCACTTAGAATGGAATCAAAGGAGGGGAAACAAATTCTTTCTCTAAATTATGCACAATTCACGCGACATAATGTTATTGTGACAATACAGCATATGCATCTTTGCCCACTGAAGGCGATCTGAGTCTGGTTGCATGCGATCTGAAGGGTCTCCACTGAAGGTGATCTGAGCCTTGCACCAGTCCGACACAATATTAAGCTTTTTATTTGCAGGCACACGCTATTGTGCGTTTGGCAGGACGCGGAAATCCTCCTCTGCCGCTTCCTGTATCTAACGGTTTCGCTGTGCTGGTTGGACATCAAGATATTATATATGCTCGGAATTCTACAGCATATGCCTCTTTGCCCACTAAAGGCGATCTGAGTCTGGTTGCATGCGATCTGAAGGGTCTCCACTGAAGGCGATCTGAGTCTTGCATAGTATTTGCTCCAATAGGCACCAGGATCTTGGTTGCATGCGATCTGAAGGGTCTCCACTGAAGGTGATCTGAGTCTTGCATGCATTCTGAAGGGTTTAACTGAGACTGCGATCTGAGTCTTGCATGTGATCTGAACTAACTATTGCATCCTTTTTGAAGGGTTTAACTGCGACTGCGATCTGCTTTCTGATGTGAAAACAAGATTTTTCTATCTGCCATCCATAGATTCAAGACAGAACATATTATTCTCTACGGCCCAAGTTTGTTGAGAGTCTACTCCTACGGCTAGGGTTCGTTGTATAGCTGTTCGATTCGCATTCAAATCTCAGGTGCACGCATTCCTTATCTCTTCTTTTCTAATACATATCTACTGCTCATTTGCTCATAAATATGAATAAATCACCGCACCTACCAAAGACTGTCAAAGGTAGACCTAGCTCAATTACTTTAAATAGCATTTATGAATATTTAAAGTCTTTAGAGAAACATAGAGAAGAAAGAGAAATTAGACTACAAACAGAATTAGAAGCCATGCTGGAAAATAAATTTACATCTCTTGAAAACAAGATTAAAAAACAAATAGAAAATAAAATAACAATACTAGAGAATAAAATGGAGACACTTGAGGTTAGATTACATGCTATAGAAAACCAGAGCCAATATACGAACCAAACATCCCAACAAGGAGACGTCGATACTTTAGAAAGTCTTAAAATGAAGGACATGATTAAGGAGCTAGAAGCAAAAGTTAATACCAACCTCTCCCTCAATAATGTGGCAGATAAATTAGATATCAAACCCATTAAAGAGGAAATGAAAAAATTGATAGAATTAGACCATGAGCGTAACAAAAGGGCCTTGAACCTTATAATTTTCAGCTTGAAAGAGGAGGAAAACGAGGATACTTTAGCCATAGCCCAGATAGAATTACACAATAGATTACAAATTGAAACAACATGTCTCATAGAAGCGACAAGGTTGGGGAAATTAACTGAGAATAAAGGAAGGTTAATCCGGGTAAAGGTAAGCTCTACTGACTATAAACATAACATACTTAGTAAAACCTCAAGTCTAAAAGAAACTGGAATATTCATAAATGAAGATCTCATTCCAGAAGATCAAGCAGAATTAAGAAAGGAGGTTCAAAAGGTAAAAGAAGCCAGGAAGGAAGGAAAATGGGCAATAATCAGAAATAGGAAAGCTGTTATTCGAGATAGAAACCAAAAAGATAATAATAAATAGCAATTCAACATGCTCCAGATTCTTTCTTGGAATTGTCGGGGCTTTCCATGGAACAAAGGCCCCAAGCTAAGTTGTATCTCTAATGAAGTTGATATTATTTTGTTAGTTGAAACTTGGGAGCACGCAGAATCTAGGGTCCCTAACATAGATGGATTTGTGCTTTGGTCAATCTGGAACAAGCGATCCTCTTGAAGAGGCATTGGGGGTATAGCATGTTACATTAAGAAGAACATCTCCCCCCATGCTAGGCTTTATAAAAAATACCCTCACAACCAGTATATATATGTGGATAGATATCACTGACATCAACAATAGAAAAACCTACATAGCTATATGCTATTTTGCCCCTATTAACTCTAACTTCTATAAGAAGAACAATTTGGATAAAAATTGTCCTTACAATGGACTAGAGAATGATATTTCTAGACTTAGGAATGAAGGTAATATCCTTTTAATGGGCGATTTTAATGCTAGAACTTCTAACAACCAAGCTATTCTCCTAAGCAATTATTCCAACCCTAATCCTCTCTGGTTAGATAAAGACCTTACTTTAGCTAGCAGGTACAAGAGAAGCTCTGTAGATTTAGGGGAAAATTTGTTTGGGTCTAAGTTAATCAAGCTCTGTAGTTCTCAAGATCTCATAATTTGCAATGGTCTAACGAAGTGGCCTAGCTCTAACCAGATGACCTGTATCCATGGGCTTGGTAGCAGTGTAGTAGATTATGTTATTTCTGATATTTCTTTATACAACCATATAATAAATTTGGACGTTCTAAACAACCATGAGCCTGATTCGGATCATAAACCTTTAATGGTAACTCTCAACTATGCCATCCATAGATATCCCATAGAGGATAATCCTTATAACCAAAAGAACTTGATCTTTGATAGGAATAAACAAGATCTTTTTATAAATGAGTTAAAAATTAATTTGCTTCCTTTATCTAGTACAGACAACATTGAAGACCTGTATTATAATTTTACCACAACCCTCTCTTATTCCATTAACAAGTTCTCAATTGAAGTTTCGAGTAATAAAAGGAATAGAAAATCCAACCCTTGGTATGATACTGATTGTAAAAATGTGAGGAGAGAGATTAAGGAAGCTCTTGATGAATCTCTTAAAATTAACAAGATAAAAAATTACAAAGCCCTTACAAAAAAGAAAAAAAGGCAATATATTGAAAAAAGGCAAAACAATCTCTTACACCTCTCTAAGACGGCCCCTAAGAAATTCTGAAGGCAGATTCTAACTAGAAAAACTAAAGATAATAATAAAATTTCTCTGCACGACTGGAATTCCTATCTTAATAAGCTTTATGACTCCTTGAATGTCATAGACCACTTTGAAACCCTCCTCACAATGGAAGAAGTTTTCTCTTTAAAAGACCTAGATT
>LPNX010495797.1:215177-313084 GCA_001517045.1 Pseudotsuga menziesii | reverse complement strand
ATTTATGTGGCCCAATGCCAACTCCTTCTGCCAATGGGAATAAGTATTTTATAAACTTTGTTGATGACTACTCAAGAATGTGCTGGATTTACTCATTAAAGACAAAATCAGAAGCATTTCAAACATTCAATGACTTCCATGCATTGATAGAAAAACAAGCACAATCTAAAATTGGTACACTTCGTACTGACAATGGGAAAGAATACACTTCAAATGCTTTTGAAGATGATCTTCGCCAACATGGAATTGCACATTAGACTACAATTCCCTACAATCCTCAACAAAACAGTGTAGCAGAAAGAATGAATAGAACCATAATGAATATGGTACGTTCAATGATGTTTTTTAAGAATGTAAAACTAATGTTTTGGGGTGATGCAATGAAATGTGCAGCCTATCTGAGAAACAGAAGTCCCTCAAATGCTCTTGATAACAAGACTCCACATGAAATGTGGTTTGACCATCTCCCTTCAGTTAGGCATCTTAGAGTTTTTGGTTCCACCTGTTATGCCTTGATTCCGAAGGAGCAAAGAAACAAGCTTGGTGCTCAAAGCAGAAAATGCATTTTCCTGGGGTACAAAGAAAACTCCAAGGCATACCGTCTGTATGATGAGGTAAACAAGAAGTTTGTTATTTCTAGAGATGTCATTTTTCTTGAAACTAATAAAAATGACCAGTCCATTGAGAGATAGCTTGATCGTTTGGAAAAATATCCTCATCCAAAGAAATATTCTGAAAATGAATATGAAATTCCAAACCTTGAAGGGGGGATTCCTATTCTAGATCAACCTTTGGAATTTCCATATGAAGCACCAACTCCCCTGCATGAAGAAGTTCCTGCTACTTCACCTAAACAAGAGATTCAACTAGATGATGTGATTGAGAGATTTGGAAGACTCAACCTTGAAGGAAATGAAGCACCACCAGTTGATCAACCAGGACCATCATGGAAGATTCCTAAACGAGCCACAAAGACACTTGAAAGTGTCCATACGGATGAAGTTGGAAAGACGAGAACGAGAAGTTCAAAAAGACATGAATATGGAGGAGAAGCAGATAATTCAGGTGATGACATGGATGTATCATTTGATTGTGAATTTAATTTATCTACTAACTTTGAACCAACTTCCTTTGAAGAAGCTTCTACTCGAGTTGAGTGGAAAGAAGCTATGCAGAATGAGTATGATGCACTCATGAAGAATGGAACTTGGAAGCTGGTTGACCCTCTAGTTGGAACCAAACCAGTTGGCTGCAAGTGGGTGTACAAGAACAAGTACAGATCAGATGGCTCACTTGACAAACACAAAGCGAGGCTTGTAGCAAAAGGCTATGCACAGAAGGAAGGAATTGATTATGAAGAAACATTTTCTCCTACAGAAAAATGGACTACCATCCGTACCTTACTCTCTTTAGCTGCTCAGAATGGGTGGAAAGTTCATCAGATGGATGTGAAGACTGCTTTCTTGAATGGAGACTTGAAAGAGAATGTCTTCATGTCTCATCCAGAAGGCTTTGTTGTGAAAGGAAAAGAAGAAAAGTTATGCAAGCTTGTCAAATCCTTGTATGGCCTAAAACAAGCGCCTCACGCATGGTATGAAAAATTAACCGAGCATCTTTTGAAGTTAAATTTCGAACATTTTGATCTTGATGATGCAACACTATTTATAAAGAAAGTTGGAAGATCTGTTGTGTATCTTGTGGTGTACATAGATGATATTTTGATGACAGGGAACAATGAGAGCTATATAGCATCCATAAAGAAAGATTTGAAAAAGATCTTTGAAATGACAGATATGGGACATCTCCACGATTACTTAGGAATTGAAGTCACTCAACATCCTAAGTACATATTCCTATCTCAGAAAAAATATGTTGGAGAACTACTAGACAAATTTTGCATGACAGAATGCAACCCTATCTCTACTCCAATGGAACAGAAAATGAAGCTCACATCAAGCAAAGGAAAATAATTTGAGTATGCGACCAAGTATCGACAACTTGTAGGAAGACTTATCTACCTTACAACAACTAGACCAGATATTTCTTATGTTGTTGGCATACTTTCAAGGTTCATGCATAAACCTTTTGAAGGACATTGGTCAGCTGCAAAAAGAGTTCTAAGATACTTGAAGGGGACTCAAGACGTTGGACTCAAGTACTCTAAGGTGGATGACTTCAAACTTATTGGGTACTCAGATTCATATTTTTATGGCGATAAGGAGACATGAGTATCAACTTTTGGATACACTACGAGTCTTGGATCAGCAGCTATCTCATGGAGATCACGCAAATAGTCAGTTCCGGTAGATTCAACAATAGAATCAGAATATGTGGCTGTAGCTAAAGCAACGAAAGAAATAGTATGGCTCAGGAAGATACTTGAAGATTTGCAAGAAAAACAAGAGAACTCCACTCCATTATTGATCGACAATACTTCTGCAATCAAGCTGGCTAAGAATCATAGATTCCATGATCAAACCAAACACATCAACACAAAGTATCATTTGATTTGACATCATGTAGAGGCCAAGACAATCCATCTTCGACATTGTTCCACAAATGATCAAGTTGCAGACATCTTCACCAAAGCACTTGGACGAGAAAAGTTTGAAAGATTCAGAAACATGCTCGGACTTACTAACACCCCTTTGGATTAAGGGGGGGATTGTTGGAATATAATCCGTCGGGATTATACGTTATTGTAAATATTAGGAATATGAAGAGATTCTCGGATGTGTGATCCCTAGAGTCATCGTAGATGTATAAATAAAGGCATTCTATGGAGAAATAATATGAATTTGGGAGTTATTTCACCTGACAATAATCAAGTTTGGATCATCACTGGATCATCATCAAGTCTAAATCATCACTGGATCATCATCACTACTTTCGCTATTTCAAAAAAATGGCACTATCTCTCAATTATACTTGTCACAGGAAGTTCTACAAATCCAACCCTTTTTCATGCTGGTTGTAGGCCTAACCTCCATGTAGGTCTTCATCGTCTTCAGAACTTATATCTAACCATGGAATGAACCATGTTAGAAAGGCCCTCCCAACACTTACATACGACCATGGTAGGAACACATCCAAGAACCATGTCAGAAAGGAACGCCCAACACTCACATCTGACCATGGGAGGAAAACATCCAAAACCCATGTTAGAAAGTCCCAATACTCACATTCAACCTCATCTTGTCAAAAAAGCTCTGCACTTACATTCGACCTCATCTTGTCATAAAGGATTTGCACTTACATCCGATCTCATCTTGTCATAAAGGCTCTCCTACATTTGACCTCATCTTGTCAGAAATGCTCTGCACTTACATCCGACCTCATCTTGTCAGAAAGGCTTTGCACTTACATCTGATCATGTGGGAACACATCTCGCAATCACATCATAATGGCTCTACACTTATATCTGATCATGTGGGAACACATCCCGCAATCACATCATAATGGCTCTACACTGATCATGTGGGAACACATCCTACAATCACATCAGAATATCTTTGCACTTACATCTGACCATGTGGAGCCTAGCCTTCCACCATGTCAGAAAGGCTAACGGACACATCAATTCCGTTTGGAGAGAACCTCAATTTAGAGAACACCAGGCTTCTCCCTGGAGTACTCAAACTTCACTTTAGCTAATGGTTTGGTCAACACATCAGCTATCTACTTGTTTGTCGCAACATATTGGATGTTCAATGCTCCTCTCTGCACCATATCCTTGATATAGTGATATTTGATCTCAATATGCTTCGAATTGTCATGGAACACTGGGTTCTCCAACAACTTCACATAACTCTGGTTGTCGCAATATATACAAGTCGCATTGATCTGGAGATCAAATAAGCCAGATAGTAGATTTCTCAGCCACACTGCCTCACAACTAGCTAAACAAGATGCAACATACTCTGCTTCGGCTGTACTCAGTGCCACACAGAATTGCTTCCTGCTAAACCAGGAGATCACACCTAATCCCATACTGAAGCAACACCCTGAAGTGCTCTTCCTATCAATGGCACTTCCTTCCCAATCTGAATCCACATAACCTTCCAAGTTAATCTTTTGATTTTCCTCATACATGAGCCCATAATCAACTGTACCCTTTAGGTACCTCAGAATATGCTTTGTAGCAATCAGGTGAACATGTCTCGGATCTGTTAGGAACTAGATCAATGTGTTCATAGCAAAGCAAATATCTAGTCTCGTATTCGTCATGTACATCAAGGACCCAATCATCTGACGATACATCGTAGCATCAACCGAATCTAATGAAGCATCACTTAATAGCTTCAGATTCGATGCCATAGGTGTGGTCATGGCCTTGCAGTCCATCATCCCAAATCTTTTCAGGATATTGACCACATACTTCCCTTGTCATAGGGAGATTCCATCCGCATTCTACCACACCTCCATGCCTAGAAAGTAATGCATCATACCCAAGTCCTTCATCTCGAACTCAGCATCTAGGTTCCTCTTCGTGTCAGCAATCAACCCATCTGTACCTGTTAAAAAATAGGTCATTTACATACAGTAGGAGCATCACTGGGTTCCCTTCTTCAATCTTGTAGTAAAGGTTGGAATCTGCTTTACTTTTGGTAAAGCCCAAACTAGTCAAGAAGCTCTCAATTTTACGGTACCACATCCTAGGTGCCTATTTCAAACCATACGGGGATTTCTTCAATTTACACACATGATTCTTCCTATCATGTGTCTCAAAGTCGAGTGGCTACTCCACATATACTTCCTCTTCTACTACACCATTCAAGAAATTTATCTTGACATCCATCTGGTGTACTTTCCATTTCGTTACTGCAGCTAAAGACTGATATGATGGAAGTATATCTAGATATAGGTGCAAAATTATCTTCATAATCTATCCCTTCTTTCTGGGAGAAGCCATGAGCCACAAATATTGATTTATATTTCTCTATGCTACCATCTATAGCATGCTTGATATTGTAGATCCATTTGGAAGTCACAACTGACTTCCCGTTTGGTCTCGGGACAACATCCCAAACATCATTCTTCATGATCGACTCATACTCCTCGATCGTAGCATCCTTCCATTCTTTCTTTTCTACTACGTTTTCATAGTTGGAAGGTTCTTTATCGATGATGTCACATAATAGGGCTACATATCTGGAGTAGGACCTAGTTCTCTTCCTTTCTCTGTGCATTTCTTCTAAAGTCCCATATCTATCTGCACCTTGGATATCCTCTCGTACCCATGCATGTTTCCTCTTGTGAGGATTCTTCTCCTGAGGTGGATCTACAAGTTCTTGAGGTTCTTCTATTTCTCAATATTCTTCTGGAATTGCTTCATCCATGGTTGTATCTCCGATCCTGGGTATTTCAGTTTCTTAAGGATCTTCAACTGGTCTCTTCCTGGATTTGTTGTAAGTTGTGTCTTCATCAAATGTTACATCTTTGCTGATGTCAATCTTCTTGAATACTGGGAAGTATATTCTGTAATCCTTCAAGCTTTCATAGTATCCCACAAATATACCCTTATTTCATGAAGGATCTAACTTTGTCCTCTTTTCTTTTGGAATGTGTATGTACAATGGACAACCAAATATTATGAGATGAATGAATTCTGGTTTCTTTCCAAAAAAACTTCTTCAGGTGTCTTGTTCTCAAGTATTTTATGTGGAGTACGGTTCTATACATACACAGTTGTCTTGGAAGCTTCTACCCATAGATGCATAGGGAGATCTTGATCATGGAGCATTGCCTTTGCTACTTCCATGATTGTTCTATTCTTCCTTTTTGCAACCCCATTCTGTTGTGGATTATATGGAGTGGTCAACTCCCTCTTAATCCCTGAATCTCTACATAATTCCTTGAACTTGCTGAATACTTAATATTTGTTCTTCATGAAGTATATCCATGTCTTCCTAGAAAAATCATCAATGGAAGAAACATAGTATACATACTTGCTTAATGAATTGGATGACATTAGACCGCATACATCAGTTAATGATTTTCAAGATTCCTTTAGCCTTGCTTTCGCTACTTGGAAATGTCTTCTTTGTGTTCTTTCCTTTCGCACATCCCTTGCATACTCCTTCATGTTTTTTCTGCATTTCTGGAAGACCTTCAACAACTTTGCTTGCAAGTGGTAGTGCCCTATAGTGCACATGTGCAAACCTTCTATGCCAAAGTTCATTTGGTTCTACTAATTCATGAACCGAAGCTTGTTTTAGTTGGCCCTTTAATATGTATAGTCCTCCCTCTTGTTTTCCAATTACTACTGCATCGTCATTAGTCTTTCCTTTTGGCCACATGAGGACTTGGCCATCTATAAATGCAACTCTTATGCCTTTTGCATCTAATGCAGAGATGGAGAGAAGGTTCTTCTTTAGTCCTTTTACAAATATGACATCTTTCATTTTCATAGACTTTCTAGAGTCTAATTTGTAGGAGGATTCTCCACTACCTTTTATTGGATATTGGTAGTCATCCCCAAGTTTCACTTTGTGGGGTGATTCATGTTCTGATAGTTTCACAAAGGATTCCTTAAATCCCATCATGTGTTTGGAAGCCCCACTATCAATAATCCAATCATTTCTTTCATGTGTGACAGTTCCCATGAGGGAAGAGATCAACACATATTATTCATCACTTGAAGAACCATCACTGTCTTGTTTGATTCTCCTCTTGGAAGTCCCATCATCTTTTGCAGCATGAGCATGATGTCTTTTCTTGTTTCCCCTCCTCTTGTGAGAACTATCTTTGTTTCTAGGATGATCTCTTGCAAGGTGTCCTCTTTCATCACATGTATAGCAAATGAACTTAGAAAAATCTTTGTTATATTTTCTAGTGTTATTCTTCTGGCAAGAGTGCTTACCTTTGTGATGGTATGTTCTGCTTTTCTTGGATTGTACTGCGAGAGCTTGATCTTCACTTCCCATCTTTTCTTCTCAAGATAATATTTGAGCTTCTTCTTGTGAGCACTCCTCCCACAGTCTGCTAAACTTGACTATATTCTTTCTGGCACAGATCCCTTGAATGAAAGAGTCCCATGCCCTAGGGAGACCATTCAAGGTGGTCATCACAATTTCTGCATTCTCTACTTCTTCATCTACGACTTCAAGTTGTTCCTTGATCTGAGAGACCCTTGTAAAGTAATACTAGATGGTCTCTGCATTTTGGATCTTTAGATTCTTCAATTGGTTTCTTAGAGTCATCTTCTGGTTTATGTTCTTCCCTTCAAATAACTTGTTCAGGGCATCAAACATCTCTTTAGGTGTCTTTAGGGAGGACACTTGAGGTATGAGATGATCCATGATTGAATCAACAATAATCCTCTTAGCCATGACCAATTTATTTTTGTGTAAGGACTTAGCCTCATCTCCCTTTGGAACTAGAACTTCTCCACTTATGTAGGAGTCCAAATCATTTTCTTCCAGGACTAGGGAGATCCTATACTTCCAGGCTCGGAAGTTATCGACTCCCTCAAGATTTTCATCAAGCTTGGTATGATGAGACATATTAACAGAGAACCTCAAATGGTAATGCAGAAGATTTAGATCTTACTAGGTTAAGATGTCGGAACTGATTCTGGAGCTGAATTTCTGTAGATCTGGTTTTCTGGTTCAAGAGCAGATTTAGGGTTTGACTTTATTAGAGTTCTACCCAACCAATTTTTTTTATCTTGATATATAAAATTCAATTTTGGGGAGGAGATCAATCCAGGCCTGGGCTCACTAAAAAATACCACTTATGTGGAAAGACCTAATTTCTCATAGTAGTGTCGGGTCAAAAACTGAAAATGCTCAGAATCAGATTCTGCTTTGATAGAAAGATGTGCCCTAGAGAGGAGAGTGAACCTAGCCTCCTTTTGCTGAAAATATGTGGAGAGAGATCCAAAAAGTAGGAAGCCCTAGCTTCAGCAGCTACATAGTATCTTCTTCTCAGGTTAGCTTTGATACCATGTTAGATTTTTAACATTTAAGCTATATGATCTTAGGATCTTATCTGAGAGAATAACAAGCACAACAATCAATCACAAGAGACAATGAACACAAAAATTTTCCTCTGGGAAACCATAAAGGAGAAAACCCCACAACTTCCTCAGAGATAGAATCATCACCAAAAGTAAAACCTAAAGATACAAAGATGATCTATCGACGGCAGTAGTCTCTCTCTCTCTCTTGTCCTAGCTTCTTCTCTCTCTCTCAGTTATGTGCTACAACTGAGTGTGTGTGTCTATATGATAAATAGAGAGGCTCACTCTCTATTTATAATAATTCCTGACTTGACATTAACTCATGAGGGCCGACTTCTCTAGGAGATTCCCGCAACTGCGAGGACTTTAACCCTTGAAAAATAAGGTGGGTTACCTTCAATGACTTTACATGACTTGTTTACTTTATTGATTCTTCCGATAGGATCATCAGGGTATGACATGACACAATTACATCACTGATACTCCCAATAGGGACATTGGGGTATAATATACAAGTGAATACATTCCGAAGTTACAAATACATCAACACTTGTTACACAGAGCTTGGATTTTCTCCAAAACATCTTAAGGATGCTAATAAGTGTATTGAGATGGATCCATCATTTACAAAAGGTTATTCAAGGAAAGCTGATGTTCAATTCTTCATGAAAGAATATGACAAAGTTATGGAAACTTATCAGAAAGGTTTCAAACATGATGAAAACAACTAGGTTAATGCTCATAGAATGACAAAGGAAAAAAAAACTTAGTATCATATAACAATTGAAGCAGCTGAGTAAGTTTTTTATGGAAATAATTGTTGAAGTAAGTAAGTTCAAACAACTATTTTGACCAAATGAAGAGGACTTTTGAAAAAATGAAAGATTATTTTCTTCAGCATGGGCTCATCTACAAAAACATCTTTTAGTTTTTACATAGGTGTTAATGTTTGGGATAATCAAAGTGATATTTACAGTGCTTTTTCCCATAATTTCAAATTACTGTTTTGGTCATCAATTTCAAATGCAGATTCTGAGGAGATGGAGGGGAATCTAGGAAAATGGAAGCATGGTTTTTTATGGGAACGGATTGAATTACAAAAAAGTATCTTGATTTTTACACAAATATTACCATTTAAGATATATCGGTGGGGTTTTGAACCCTAGTTTCCAGGAATTCGCCTCCTAAAAAGAAGGAAACCAGTTAAACATGTCTTTATGCTTGTAACTGTTTCTATTTTTTGGAAAGCAGATAGAATTCAAAATAGGAGACTAAGTAGATGTAGTTTCTTTATATAAATAGATGTAATAGATAGAATTAGGGTTGGAATCTCCAAAGCAGAGAGGCTCTTTCATTGTAATAGTTTAAATTTATGAAGGTGAATAGAGTTGCAGAGAAGAAATTTTGAAAACTTTCTATGGCAGAGATTCTTGTGCCATCACTTTTATTAGTAAGTGGCCTTCTAGGTGATCGTTTATCTAGTTTCCCATTCCATTTTTTATCTTATTTCATGTTTGAACAACAATTTTATGAACCCGAATTCATCTTTGATTCTCTAAGTTCATTGATTCAAACATTCTTAAACATTTTCTGCTAAAGTTATTACAGAATTCACCCTAGTTAGGTGCTTTTTTTTAATGGAATGTCTTCCTTTGTCCGCTAATCAACTTGCAAATGCATTAAGACCGAGGAAATGGTTTTTACCCTACCTCTGTCCATGTTCTTTTTAAACACCAATATCTTGCAGTTGAAACTCATATTTGTTTATTGACTACAATTCCCAATGGTCTCTTTCAAGTTTGTCTTACCAAATCATTAAAAATAAATTGCCCCTATGAAAAATCTAACCTTCTGAGTGTTATTATTAAATATCCTGAGTGAGAAAGCTTCAAAATTAGTGAGAGATACCTCTCTGATTGTATTAGGTCAGAATACAGTCTAAAATGGTTTTGTGGTTACCTCGGGGTTTCCTTGATATAGACCAAGAAAAATCTGAGTGCTAACAAGCAGTATAAGTTTAACCCTTTTCCAGACCCTGTGGATTATCTACAAAAAAAAGAATACTCTATTTTCTTCAAAATCTAGAAGAGTATCTTCAGGTATATATTTACCTCTTTTTTCGGGCTTGGAGGAATAAACTTATGGAAAAAAGGAGCTGGTTTGAGCTCACTTTTCTCTTTTTCGTGCTCTAGACCTAAACATCAAAAATATTCTGAGCGTTATTTATGCCATTGTAATGCTCGTTAAACCTCAGTACAAAGCATCGAGTTTACTATTGTTTGTCCCATTCTCGTAAATAAATGGAACTTTCTAAGTGATATTTCCTTCCTTTACACTCGTTAAACTAAGACTACATGATTGCTTTTGAAGGATAGTTAGTTTGGTGATATTTTACCCCCTTTTCGGACCTTTTCGACTAAGTACGAAAAAATGTATATCTTAGTTCTTCAGAAGCTAAGAGAGTTCTACTTTGGATTGTTTTATACTTTTTTGGATTCAGGAGAGTAAATTTATGAAAAATCACCCCCCTAGAGTCTTCTTTAGAGTTTTCAAACTCTCAAAAATATGAAAGCACCAATGAGCATTCACTAATCTGGGCTCATAAAATCCACAGATAAGTTTCATAGCAAGCACTATTCTCTCTTTTGTTCAAGCTTGCCAAAAAATGAAGAAAGAATCAAGTTGACTTTCTTGGACTCGTTAAAAATTATTCAGAAAGGAAAGGAAGGAAATATGCTCTTTGGTTACAAGTTTTTTGGTAGCAACTCATCCTTTAACAAAGCATTAGTTTGAGTCTCCCGATATTCATCTCTCAGTTTTTCACTTCTCAATTTCCTACTAGCTTCCTAGGTTGTATGGATACATTTGGAATTTTAATAAGGGAGATAATAGATGATGTTAATACATTAGAATGGAATACATATTTAATAATGGATCTAATTAAATAAATACAAGAGAAAATTGAAGTGGCATTGGAGCATGGAGACACATGGAGATTATGGGGCCCACATAAGCTATAATTTATGTGCCACATGGAATCCTCCTCTTGAAACTTCAAATCCATGGGAAGCCTAAATGTTCTTATATGAGTTAGAAGGATAATGCACTTGGCCATATGCATCATAGGTCGAACTTGGAAGGAAATGTATCTTACATGGGAGAGGAAGAGTCATTTTGGAGCTAGTGAGACACTTGGACTAGATTCCATAGCTCTATGACAACAATGATGACGATGCTATGACACATATTACACAAATCAGATCTGAAGGATGACATCTGACATATCTAACATGTTAGGTTGAAATATAGCATCCAATAGGGTGCTCATGTGAGTTGGGGAAGCTCAATGGGTTCCTACTGTTAGTTTTTGTACCTAGGCAGTTGTTCCCTAAGTGATTTTTTTGCCTAAGTCACTTAGAAGAGGGAAAAAGGTGACCCTCACATTAAAAGCTACTTAATGAGTCTTTATAAACTTAAAGTCACTTTTTGATAAATTTAAGTGATTTAAATAAAAGGGATTTTTACTCTCATTGAATCTCAGCCATTGGATTGGATCTTTCTCCACCGTTGGATGAGATTCCCACTTAGGGTTTAGACAAAAAGGGTTGAGGGAGGCATAACTCTTCACTTTCCATTTTCTTGAGAGAAGAAGAGAGAAAGAGAGTAGAGATTGCTGAAGAGACTGAGAGTGGGCACGATTTTCAAGAAAGCTTGCTGAAGAGACTAGAGTGGGCATAGAAATCGAGGAGCTTTATTTTCTGCACAGAAATCGAGGAGGGTACGGTCTGTACGGTGAGCATTTAATGCTGTACGGACTGCATTAATTTTTTTGCACAGAAATCGAGGAGAGTACGGCCTGTACGGCCTGCATTTATTGCTGTACGAACATCATTAATTTCATCACAGAAATCGAGGGTACGAACATCACACAAATCGATGGTACGGCCTGCATTTAATGCTGTACAGTTTTGCACAGAAATCGAGTGTACGACCTGCATTGAATGCTGTATGGTTGGCACATAAATTGAGGTGTTGTTCATGCATAGAAATCGAGACAGTCTGCTGATCAAATTTCTGGGTTGAGATAAGTTGGATTTTTTACTGTAAAAATTAATGTCTGATTTTTCTTGAAGCTAATAATATATCTCTCTCTCTGACTGGTTTTCCCCTTGTGGGTTTTTATAGGGCCATTGGCCAAACATTGCTGAGTCTATCATTTTTATGGTGTGTTTGGAAAATGTGTTTTTCAGCCTGTTAGTATTTTTACTGTGTGTTTAATTGTTCAGCAAATTTCTTAAGTAACTTTCAGCCAATGCAAAACTGGCTGTAAGTGAAAACCACGAAATGTCAACATAAACCAGCAAGCAGTAAAACTCAGAAAATTTCTACATGGTATCAGAGCTTAGGGGCAGAAAACAGTGATAGTTTGTAGACACACAGAAATTTTCAGAACTCAGAAATTTTGTTATTTTACCTTCTTTCAGTGAACAACACTTTGTTGGGTTGGTGTAGAGATGGCTACAGGACTTAGATTGGAGGATAGGCTGGATGGGACAGGAAATTTTGTGCCGTGGAAGGCCAGAATTTTACTGTTATTGGAGGAGAATGAGTTATGGACGGATGTAGTTAGGAACACTACAGCAAATCCGATTGTCATTCCCGCATCTACAGATGCAGCAGCCCTATCAGCCTTCAACAAACAGGACTGTAAAGCTAGGAGGATTATTCTTGATGCGGTTAAAGACCACATTATCTCTCACATTTCAGGAAAGGATAGGGCACACGAGATGTGGACAGCCTTGACCAGTTTGTATGAGAGTTCCAATAAGAACAGGAAAATGGTTCTCAGAGAGAAACTCAAGAGTATAAAGATGAATGGGGGTGAGGGAGTCACAACATACCTTACTAGGATTTCTGCAATTCGGGATGAACTTGCAGCGGTTGGGGAGAAGGTAGCCCCTACAGAGCTTGTTCGCACCGCTGTGAATGGGGCTTCAAAGCCCTGGGGTGCTTTTGTACAAGCCATAGTGGGCAGAGAGAACCTACCTGATTGGGAGAGACTTTGGGATGACTTTGTGCAAGAGGAGACCAGGAGAGGTCTTGTACAGGGCAGTACATCTCACAGTGGAGCTAATGATGAGAATGTGGCTTTAGCGGCTAAGGGCAAGAAGAAGAAGGGTCCCAAGAAGGGTGGGGCCAAGCAGCACCAGCAGCAGCAACAGAGTGGGAAGAAGAAAGACTTGAGTAAAATCAAGTGTTATGCATGTCAGGCGTTTGGGCACTATGCCTCACAGTGTCCAAGCAAGAAGAAGAAGAAGGGACAAGGACAGCAGACAACAGCCTCAGCAGAGGTTGATGAGTTTAGTGTTGCATTTCAGAGGGAGTTTTCCCTTTATGCTGGACAGATGGAGAGAGAGAGAGTCTCTTTAGCCACCAGCATAGACATGGATATGGATATAGAGCATTCATTGTTGGCAGGTCATCAGGGGGGTCCATCCACCTCTTCTACTTGGTATATTGACAGTGGAGCCTCGAGCCACATGACTCGAGCTCGAGAGATGTTCTCAGAGCTATCTGAGATAGGTAGGGATGTGGAGGTTGTCCTTGGAGACAACACCGTTTTTAGATCTGTTGGTCGGGGGACCATCACATTTCAGAGGGAGTCGATGAGTCTCATGACTCTGAGGGATGTGTTGTATGTCCCTAGGCTGAAGAAGAACCTTGTATCAGTTTCCACCATTGAGGACAGGGGTCTTGGGGTGTACTTTTTAGATGGGAGAGTGCAGGTGTATCCCAGGGCTATAGGTATGTCCAGTGCCATGGACATTGGAGTCAGGTGTGGAAAGATGTACAAGCTCTTGTTTCAGCCACAGTGTGCTTTAGTACACAGCAGCAGCAGTGAGCTATGTGAGCTTTGGAATCAGAGGATGGCCCACCTACATCACCCAGCTCTCAGATTGTTGAGGAGCATGGTTACAGGATTACCAGAGTTCAGCACTGAGCAGAGTGATGTGTGCAGGGGGTGTGCTTTGGGAAAGTACACCAAGACTGTTTTTTCGAGCAGTGACACGAGAGCTGCTGGGGTGCTTGATCTTATCCATACTGACATTTGCGGTCCTATGTCATCTTTGTCACTAACAGGCTTTGAGTACTACATTAGCTTCATTGATGACTACTCCAGGAAGACCTGGATCTACTTCTTGAGAAGCAAGAAGTCCGAGCTTGTGTTGAGAGTCTTCCAAGGGTTCAAAGCCCTTGTGGAGAAGCAAACGGGGAGAAATATCCGGATGTTGAGATCGGACAATGGGGGTGAGTATACCTCTAAGGAGTTCGATGCATTCTACAGACAGGAGGGCATTCAGAGACAACTGACAGTTACTTACACTCCTGAGCAGAATGGAGTAGCTGAGAGAAAGAACAGGTCGATTGTGGGGGCAGCCAGAGCGATGCTTCATGATCAGGGGTTACCTTTATTTCTTTGGGCAGAGGCATGTAGCACTACAGTTTATCTGCAAAACAGGAGTCCTCACAGGGCAGTGGGGAGCAAGACTCCTGAGGAGATGTATTCAGGAAAGAAGCCTGAGGTGGGCCACTTTCGCATATTTGGCTCGTTGACTTACTCTCACGTCCCTTCTGAGAAGAGGATGAAGTTTGATCCCACTGTAGAGAGAGGCATATTTGTGGGATATGACGAGACTTCGAAGGCCTATCGGCTTTACTTACCTGGACAGAGGAGAGTTGTTTCCGACGGGAAGTGAAGTTTGATGAGGAGAGAGCCTTCAGGAAGTCTAGAGAGTTAGAGCAGGGGGAGACACCAGCTCCCACACCTCAGTTGGTACAGGCTTCTTTGATGCATATTTCAGGTCCACAGGTTTTTGGAGTGACTGGATCACAGGGTACAGGCACAGCTTCTACAGGTTCAGTGATTCAGGTGGCTAGCACTTCAGGGACAGGTTCAGGGACAGTTTCAGGTTTGAGTCCTCAGATTACAGGATCATCAGGCACAGGTTCATCAGGTACTGGTCCTCGGGGTGTTGGACCTTCAGGTACTGGGACTTCCTCAGATGAGGAGAGCCCAAGACTAGTTTGTGAGGTGTAGTCTTCAAGGAAGAGGAATCCCAAGTGGCTTCAAGAGACCTTGAAGGAGGCAGAGGCATTTGGTAGGCCCCAGGAGCAGATCAGGACAGTGGTGGAGCCAGAAAGGCTTGGTGTGGTGCCAGACAGGTATGATATGGCCCTTGTTGCGAGTATTCGTGAATCTAAGCCATCTACATTTGAGGAGGCTTCCCAGCATCTGGTATGGAGAGATGCCATGATGGAAGAGTACCATTCCATCATGAAGAATGATGCTTGGGAGATAGTGCCGAGACCTGAGGGGAAGTTAGTTGTGACTTCCAAGTGGCTTTACAAGATAAAGCATGCTGTGGATGGCAGTGTGGAGAAGTTCAAGGCTCGGTTTGTGGTGCGGGGGTTTTCACAGGTTGAGGGAGTTGACTATGATGATACATTTGCTCCAGTTGCTCGGTATTCTTCTATCAGGGTAGTGATATCTATAGCAGCAGAGATGGGTTGGAAGATCCACCAGATGGATGTGAAGACTGCATTTCTCAATGGTCTTCTACAGGAGGAGGTCTATTTAGAGCATCCATAGGGATTTGAGATCCATGGGAGAGATTCTCATATGTCCAGGATGAGGAAAGCCTTGTACGGACTGAAGCAAGCTCCTAGAGCTTGGTACTCCAGGATTGATACTTACTTGACATCGATGGGATTCCAGAAGAGTGAGGATGATTCCAACCTATACTTCATTGTGGTTGGGGGAGATCCGCTCATTCTTCTGCTATATGTTGATGATCTATTTATCACAGATGCTGAGCGTCTCATTGCACATTGCAAGAGAGATCTAGCATCGGAGTACGAGATGATCGACATTGGACTGATGCATTACTATCCGGGGATGGAGGTTTGGCAGGAGCCTGGACATATTTTCGTTGGACAGGGGAAGTATGCAGTTGATATTCTGAAGAGATTTCGGATGGAGGACTGCAGGGCGATGTGTACACCTATGATCACCAACTCGAAGCAACTTCATGCTTCTGAGGGTAAGTTGGTGGATCCCACTTTATATCATCATCTCATTGGGTCATTGATGTATCTGGTCAATACCAGGCCAGACTTGTGTTTTGTGGTGAACACTCTTAGTCAGTTCATGGTTGAGCCTAGGAGTGTCTACTGGACGGCCGCAAAAGCACATATTGAGATATCTTGCGGGTACAGTGGATTATGGTCTGGACTACAGGGGTTCGGGTGGAGTCAGCTTGGTTGGGTTCACAGATTCAGACTGGGCAGGTTGTGTGAGGGATCAGAAGAGCACTTCTGGTTGTTGTTTCAGTTTGGGCTCGGCAGCAGTGTCGTGGTTCAGTCGAGAACAGAAGTCCGTTGCACTGAGTTCTGCTGAGGCTGAGTATATGGCAGCCAGTCAGGCTACTTGTGAAGCACTGTGGCTTCGCAAGTTATTGGTAGATTTATTTGATCAGCAGCTTAGGCCTACGGTGATCTATTGTGACAATCAAAGTTGCATTCAGCTCTCTGAGAATCCAATGTTCCATGACAGGTCAAAGCACATTGAGATCAGGTACCATTTCATCCGTGACTACGTTCAGAGAGGGGCAGTTGAGCTACAGTATACATCAACTGATGAGCAGGTTGCAGACATTCTGACGAAGTCTTTGGGGAGGGGGAAGTTTGTCTTCTTCAGAGATAAGTTGGGAGTGGTGCAGAACACCTTCCTCGGTAAGAGGGAGTGTTAGTTTTTGTACCTAGGCAGTTGTTCCCTAAGTGATTTTTTTGCCTAAGTCACTTAGAAGAGGGAAAAAGGTGACCCTCACATTAAAAGCTACTTAATGAGACTTTATAAACTTAAAGTCACTTTTTGATAAATTTAAGTGATTTAAATAAAAGGGATTTTTACTCTCATTGAATCTCAGCCATTGGATTGGATATTTCTCCACCGTTGGATGAGATTCCCACTTAGGGTTTAGACAAAAAGGGTTGAGGGAGGCATAACTCTTCACTTTCCATTTTCTTGAGAGAAGAAGAGAGAAAGAGAGCAGAGATTGCTGAAGAGACTGAGAGTGGGCACGATTTTCAAGAAAGCTTGCTGAAGAGACTAGAGTGGGCACAGAAATCGAGGAGCTTTATTTTCTGCACAAAAATCGAGGAGGGTACAGTTTGTACAGAGAGCATTTAATGCTGTACAGAATGCATTAATTTTTCTACACAGAAATCGAGGAGAGTACGGTCTGTACGGCATGCATTTATTGCTGTACGGACGACATTAATTTCAGTACAGAAATCGAGGGTACAACCAACACAGAAATCGAGGGTACGGCCTGCATTTAATGCTGTACGATTTTGCACAAAAATCGAGGTGTATGGTTTGCATGAAAATCGAGTGTATGGCCTGCATTGAATGCTGTACGGTTGGCACAGAAATCGAGGTGTTGTTCATGCACAGAAATCGAGACAGTCTGCTGATCAAATTTCTGGGTTGAGATAAGTTGGATTTTTTACTCTAAAAATTAATGTCTGATTTTTCCTGAAGCTAATAATATATCTCTCTCTCTCTGACTGGTTTTCCCCTTGTGGGTTTTTCCAGGGCCTTTGGCCAAAAATTGCTGAGTCTATCATTTTTATGGTGTGTTTGGAAAATGTGTTTTTCAGCCTGTTAGTATTTTTACTGTGTGTTTAAATGTTTAGCAAATTTCTTAAGTAACTTTCAGCCAATGCAAAACCGGCTGTAAGTGAAAACCATGAAATGTCAACATAAACCAGCAAGTAGTAAAACTCAGAAAATTTCTACACCTACTCAAATTGGCGGAAGATGGAAGGATAGGAAAGGGAGGACACATGGAAAATCTTGAGCATACACCCAAATTCGAATTGGATTGAGTTTGTGGATGGATTGGTAACCTTAGAAGGCTAAGGATTTTTATAAAATACAGTAATCAACCAAGATAAGGGATTTTCATCATTTGAGAAATTTGCATTTGTGAATTGAGAGAGCTAGTGGATGACTAGTTTCTTTCCTTAGCCAATTTTGAGGGAAAAAGATTCCAATCCAAGTTGGTGTTTGGAGAGGAAATTCAGGTATTTCATGGAGCTTTAATGGATTATTTATTTGCAGGTGTAAGATACAAGGAATCTTGTGGTTCCTTCTAGTGCAACACTTTCTCTCAACCATTTCCAGTGTTTCTTGCATATTCTTGCTCATGGAGAGATTGCGCTTTGGGTGAGATATTGTGCTCTTTGGGAGAGATTCTCATGGTACATTTCGGATTTTAATAAGATTAATATAATATTTTATTCATATTCAGAAATTATCAGGTCGAAATAACCAATGATTGTATGCGAAATTGATTTTTAATGAGCAAAAAATGACCATTTCCCCACTATATTGTTGTATGCCCTGGTAATGTTGATTATTTAGAATGGGAGAATGTATCTCTTATATATTGGTGATGAATGGACTGTAATTTATGAGTATTACAAGTTTCATGTTCAAAAATGAGTAAAATGACCTTGAATGGACTGTAATTTATGAGTATTGCAAGTTTCATGTTCAACACTAAAGCATTCAAGGTCATTTTACTTAGTTTAATTTGCATTTCGAGAAGATTTGGTGCCATTTCCCCAAGGGTTGAATTAGTGATTTTGTAGTTGTTTGGGAGAGGGTAATAACATAATTTATAAAATGAATAATGATTCATATGATACCTTAACAATCTCCCTTAAACATACTCTACCTATTTTCAGAAATTTGAGTGGGTTTGGGAGCATTTGAGAATCCATTTCCAGCATTTACCCAGGGGGAATTGGAACCCCAATTTGCTTGTAAACACTCCTACTTTGGCCAGAACATTAAAAAAGTTTGAAGAAGTAATCAAAGGTTAATAAATAATCCCTGAACATAATATTCAAGTATTAATATCATTCATACATCTTCTCAAAATATTTGGGAGCATTTGGGCCAATTTGGATATCTAGACATCAAAACTAGTCAAAGGTCGAAATAGGGGGGAAAGTGAAAAATTGGCCATTTAATAAAATTTTAAAAAAAAGGACACTACAGTTTTCTTTAAAAATAATTCCTAGATATGAATGTTTATGACATGTTTACCATTTATGTACTTTATTTCACTCTTGAATGTCTGAAAGTTTGTCTAATTTGGTCATTTTAATCACACTTTTGCATGAGGAAATTGTTGAAAAACTAAATAACATAACACATTGTTTCAATTTATGAAGCTTTAGGCCTTGAATTTTGAATTCACAAGAACTGGATGACCTTCTGCACAACTTGAAATCACAACTAAGACACTTTTAATACCATCATTTAAGATCAAATTCATATAAATTCTAAAAAATACAGACCTATAACTTGATAGTAGTTCAAACACAATGAGAGGACCTTGTTCATTATTTTCAATATCTTGATATAATTTGTGTTCAAGCGATATGTTTAGTTTTGAGAAAAAAGTTGATCAATGAGTATCCTCTTCACTTGGGATTTTAGGCAGTCCTATGAACAAGAAATAGGATCTCAAGTGTAATATGTCTTTCGAAGTTTTCAAGCATATTGTCGAGCCACAAGTATCCTCTGCACTTGCACTTTCGGGCAGTCCTTTGAATGAGAAAGCGAATCTCAAGTGTAAATCCTTTTCAATATTATAATTTAGAAAGATACTTATAATTTCATATTGATTTTCAAACCATCAATTTGGAACACTAAAATCACAGAACGAAAACATAATGCAACTGAAAAGTAAAAATTGAATCACAATCCTACATGTAAACAACAATTTAAGAGAATGATTAGAAACAGGAAAAAATTGAACATTCAAACATTTTTCATTTCCAATTAGTGATAGCTGAAGCAAATTGAACAAATCTTATGTTTGAAGCCAACCTCTTGAACCTTTTCTAAAAATTTGAAACTTCTTTTTTTCAAATTTGGAAAAGTGATTCTATTTTTTTATGCATGTTTGAAGGATCTCAAAGAACCTCTTACTCTTCCATAGTATAGAAGTTCATTGAAATAAAGGAAAGAGTAGTGAGCATTGTGCATTTGATTGGTTCAACATTTTCAGTAACAAACACCACCTGTTTCACCATCACTCCTCGAAACTAAGCAAACTACCCTAAAATCAATGCTTAATCTACAATTTATTAATATTGTTTTTTATATCTCCAACATAGAATAGGATAGGGATTTGGAATAATATTGAATATTTAACACTCGAATTCCACAAAACTTTGAAACTAGTATTGATTAAAGAGAATCAAATCCATTAGTAGCAAAAAGTGCATGCTAGGAAAACGCTTCTAACACATGCGTTAAGAACGAGGTCAATCCGAGTTAGTAAGGTTGGTACCCCGCCTATTTATTATTTGGTCGGATATGAGCAAATTATATTATTTTCTTTAAGTGGCAATTTGTAATGTCCCTTTTTCAAATTTTTATTACAATGACTGAATTTTCACTTTTTCCCAATTTCGACCTTTGACTAGTTTTGATGTCTAGCTGTCCAAATTGGTCCAAATGCTCCCAAATATTGTGGAAAGGTGTATGAATGATATTAAAACTTGAATATTATGTTCAGGGATTATTTATGACCCTCCAATTACTTCTGCATGTTGGAGTCATTTACCCAACATGCACACTTATTTGGTCAATTTTGGCCTATTTACCCACTATCCTAAGTTTAATTGACTTACTTGGAATTATATGAGCACACTATGACATAAGCATGAGCTCACCCATGCACTCCTTCATTCAAGGATTCCAACTAATCCTTCTCCTTCATTCGGGTAGGCTAACTGGGATTCCTCCTTCAAACAGAGAGCATTTCTAGGGTGATCTGAGTGTCCTAAATGCACCTAATTGCTAACTGATTGTTACAATCAGTTAAGCTGAGCTGTGAAGGAACCTCCATTCATTATTTGATTATTTTTTTTCATTATTTATGAACTGCAGCTAACACATGTGCCTACAACCACTTTTGATGACATTTTTACTTCAGTCGACTCCATTAAAGCTACTTGGAGTTATGGATGTGCTACCTCCTTCAGTTGGACATGTAGTTACATGTGATGAGTCACTTTTACTTAGACTCAGTCATTTATTGCACTCTGATTCAGCTAGGACTTAGTTGAGAGTCAGTTATTGATTAGCTTGGTGGTTAACTATGTGTGCCAATTGTGGCTAACATTTAGTTAAGCTACACACATCCATTCAATTCGAATGACTTCCTTGAGTATTCGAATTGTCTTGGCATTCATGTAACTTGCATGAAAATTGTATTGTATTACTCATTCTTTATTGATTATACAGAGCTGCTACTCCTATTGCAGCACCATTATGCCATTTTCATGCTTAATTTTCTAAAATCTTTTATGAGACTGTGTTTTAGTCCCTAGATTACTATGACAGATTAATATGGTATCAGATCTCATGGCAAGACGAAGCTCATTCTCTCAAAAACATGGTTTTTGATGAATCTTGCATGAAAAATTGAGCAAAAGCTAAAAATTCCAGCACTGGACCAGAATCAAAGGCTTACCACTTAATAACCCAAGTTAAGGAATTGTTGATCAAGATTTCTTGACCAATTATGTTGGGTGTGATGAAAGCCTAAAATGTGTAGGCTTTTTGACCTTGATGTGACTTTATTGTTTTGATTTGCAGTTTTTACAGGCTCACTGCATTCGCTACAACAGTTTGATATGGATTCTTCTGTATATCTTTTGACTCCGTTCAATTTCCATCAATGGAATGGAGACATGGAGCTCCAACTATGTGCCAGATGACTTTATCGGGTCAGTATGGACACAAAAGAAGAGCCTACTCATGTTATAGACAAGGATAGATTCTTGGATAAGAAAGATGAAGCATTCAATTTCTTGTGTCTCTCTATCTCCAAGGATCTTCTATTCCACCTCTTGGGATTGAAGACTCCAAAAGATATTTGGGACCAAATTGCCTCCTTGTATGGAAAACATGATGATTTGAGGGTTTATCATCTTGAAACGAGTTGATGTCTCTTCAACCTAGCAATTTTGAGACCCTCAATGATTTTTTCAAAAAATTCAAGCATATAGTCCTTTTGTTGCAGCAATGTGAGATGAAGAAGGAGGATGATCAGCTCATCCTCGCCATTCTCTCAAAACTTGGAGTTGACTATTCGGTGTTTGTTTCTACATTCCGTATGGGGAAGCTCACAACCCATGGATGGAATATTCCTTCACTCAATGCCTTCATTGAGTCCCTAACAAGAGAGATTGATAAGCTTGTCCAGATGGGGATCATCAGATCCTCCTGTGATCAAGTCCTCTTTGCTTTGAGACCCAAGGATTCAAAGGGAAAAGGAAAGCAAACAGAAGAACCTCAAAACCAAATTTGAATCTCCTAAGCCAAAAGTTCAAAACCAATAGCAAGAAGAGCCTTCTGGCTCAAAGAAGAACAAAAACAAAGGCCACCATGGGAAGGAAAAAGTCAAGTGTTCATACTGCAGGAAGGGCTTCCACCCTGAACATGCCTCCATGAAAAATAAGCTTGATGAAGCTACTTCTCTTCTTTAGATAAACAACATAATTCTTCTAGAAATCTTTCAGAGGAAAGAAAATCAAGATCAGGAATACCAGCATGAAATAGGTCATGCCCTCATGGCAAGCACTTAGAAGTCCATGGCTCTACTCATAGATTATGGAGCTTTGAAGCAAATGATGGCCAAGAAAGAATATTTTTCTTCTCTCGACACTAGAAAGAGCATTCCCATCCACAAGGGAGATGACTCTACGATCATCTCAAAAGGACAAGGTACTGTAAATCTTGAACACGGTTATTTTTCCAATGTTCTGTATGTACCATCTCTTGCATCAAACTTCCTGAGTGTCTATCAAATGACCCACACTAGAGTTCCCAAGAGAGTATCCTTCAGTCCTAATGATGTGTAAATTACTGAACTTGCATTTGGGAAACTTGTGGCAAAAGGCTCTGCAAATCATCATGCAAAAGCCTATGAGTTTTCCGATTTTTTGGAGGATGCAAAGCCCACAGCTCTACTGACTCATGGAAATGAGGTTAGTAGACTTTGGAATTAGAGGTTTGGCCACCTAAAATTCAAATACTTGCAGAAATTACAGAAATATTCCATGGTTGAAGGCCTCTTGGTCATCAAATATACCACCGAAATTTGCAAAGGATGTATTTTGGGAAAGCATCCTGAGCATACGTTTGATCGGGGGAAGGCAAGTCGAGCATCAGAAATTTTGGGGCTAATTCATTTTGATATCAGCAGACCAATTCCCATTACATCCTTGAATGGATCTCATTATGTTATTACTTTTATAGATGACTTTTCTAGATATACATGGGCATTCTTCATCAAGAAAAAGTCAAATGTCTTTGAAAAATTCATTGAATTAAAAGCACTGATTGAGAATGCATCCGGGAAAAAGATCAAAAATTTGATATCTGATAATGGAGGGGAATATAACAGTAATTATTTTCTGCATATATGTTCTAAAAGTGGTATTCATATCCAACATTCATTCCCCTACACTCCCCAGCAGAACGGTGTAGCAGAGAGAAAGAATCGATCTCTCAAGGAGATGACCACTTGCATACTAGAAGCCAAGAAGTTGGCTGAAAAGTTTTGGACTGAGGCCATGAATTCTGTGGTATACATTCAGAACATAGTGCCTCACTCATATTTGAAAGGGAATACCACTTTCAAAGCCTACTTCAGACACAAGCCGCATGTGTTGAATCTCAGAGTGTTTGGGTCCACTACATGGGCCTGAATTATGCATGATAAGAGGAAAGCTTTGCAACCGCAAAGTGTTGAATGTTTGTTTATTGGATATACTTATGAATATAAAGGTTTAAATCTTCTGGATATCAAAACAAAACTAATCATCATTGAAATAATTTTCCGGTTCGATGAGCCTCTTCAAGAGGTAGAACTAGTGAAGGAGAAAACTGCTGAATTTCCTTCCTACTCTACTGAATATTTGGATGATGAAATTGGGGGTGTTGAATATGATTTGAAACATGAGTTGGAACCTATGATATCTAATATCAATGACCAGAAAGAATCAAGTTCAATTTCAGAACTTGAAGTGCAAACACATCTCCCAACTTGGGCCAGATAGACACTTTCTTCCGCCGGTGACAACATTGGAAATCCTGATGATCCAAGAAGAACACGATATGATTTCCAAAGACTAGGTATTGCACTCTATTTTCATGAATATTTTATGTCCAAAACTTGTTATTTAATTATAATTTCAGATCCGAAGTCTTACTACCATGCTCAGAAAGATCCAATATGGCAAGCTGCCATGGACAAAGAGATGAATTCTCTTCAAAATAATGCTACTTGGGAGCTAGCTTCTCTTCCTCCGTGGAGGAAATTAGTTCAATGAAAGTGGGTATTTTGGAAAATGGTTGCTGATAATGGAAAGAATTGAAAATATAAGGCAAGGATGGTAGCAAAAGGGTTCTCCCAATTCCAAGGTGTGGACTATAATGAGACCTTTGCACTAGTTGCAAAAATGGATTCCATCCGCCTAGTTTTGGCAATTGTGGCATCCAAGCACTGGGAAGTGCATCATATGGATGTTAAGTCTTCCTTTATACATGGAGATATTCATGAGGAGATATATATGAAGCAGCCTGAGGTCTACATTGCAGATTCATATTTGGTTTGCAAACTAAAGAAGTCACTATATAGGTTAAAACAAACCCCAAGAGAGTGGTATTCCAAGATGGATGCCTTCCTTATCTAGAAAAAATTACAAAGGTGTAAATCAGATATGAATGTGTATATAAAGTAGTATTATGGTCATTTTCTTATTACTATTTTATATGTTGATGATATCTTGATTACTAGCAACACCGTTGCTTCCATTTCAGTCATAAAAACTGCCCTCCATGATGCATTTGAGATGAGCGATTTGGGGCTCTTGAAGCAATTTTTGGGGCTTGAAATTGCACAAAATTATGATGGGATAATGGTCACTCAGTCCAAATACATATCAGAATTTTTATTTAAGTTTAACATGCATCCTTGAAGAATGAAAAATCACTCCACCCATGGATTGCACGATCTATCGCCAATTGATTGGTAGCTTGCTTTACTTGACTCATTCCCAGCCTGATATATGTTATGCCATGAATGCTGTATCAAGATACATGCATCAGCCTCATGATATTCATTGGAAGGAAGCTAAGAGGATCATCCAGTATACTCAGTGCACCATGACCTGCGACATTCACTATGCTGCAGACTCTGAGCTAGAGTTGGTTGGTTACAGAGATTCAGATTGGGAAGGAGATTTTGTTGATCAAAAGTCTACTTCTAGATATGTATTCATGTTTGGTGGTGGCCCCATTTTCTGGTCTAGTAAAAAGAAGTCTGCCATAGCATTGTCTTCAGCAGAAGCCGAGTACCGGGGAGCGGTGAATACTTGCATCCAAGATATTTGGTTGCAAGGCATTCTTTCAGAGTTTGATTTTGGTATTACTTTGTCCACTATCCTCTTTTGTGACAATGAAAGTGCTATTAAGATCTCCACAGATCCAGTTACCAGGCATAGGACCAAGCATGTAGAGATACACATTCACTAGATCACGGAATTGGTGCATGACATGACCATCATTCCACAATACTTCCCTACTGATGAGCAGATTGCAGACGTCTTCACCAAGATCTTTTTAGAGAAGAAGTTCACTTACCTCCGTTCACTATTGGGGGTGAGTTCATCAGGGTGATGATATTTCCTTCTAGTGTTCATCTTGAGGGGGGTTTTTTCGCACTGGGTTTTCTCTCTTTTCTCACTTAGATTTATTTTTCAGTATTGTTTGAGTTAAATTATTGTACAGGGTGACCTATGGCCTTTTTTTCCTGGGCCCTAGCATTTCATGCATTCTTTTTTTACTCCTCCTAAGTATATCTTAAGGGGGGGTTTTGGAGTCATTTACCCAACATGCACACTTATTTGGTCAATTTTGACCTATTTACCCACTATCCTAAGTTAAATTGACTTAATTGGCATCAAATGAGCACACTATGACATCAGCATGAGCTCACCCATGCCATCCTTCAGTCAAGGAGGCCAACGAAGCCTTCTCCTTCATTCAGGGAGGATAACTACGCTTCCTCCTTCAAATAGGGAGCATTTATGAGGTGATCTAAGTGTCATAAATGCACCTAATTGCTAATTGATTATTACAATCAGTTAAGCTAAGTTGTGAAGGCACCTCCATTCATTATTTGATTTTTTTTCATTATTTATGAACTGGAGCTAACACATGTGCCTACAACCACTTCTGATGACATGTTTACTTTAGTCAACTCCATCAGAGTTACTTGGAGTTATGGATGTGCTATATCCTTCAGTTGGACATGTAGTTACATTTGATGAGTCACTTTTAGTTAGACTCAGTCATCTATTGCACTCTAATTCAGTTAGGACTTAGCTGAGAGTTAGTTATTGATTAGCTTGGTGGTTAACTATGTGTGCCGATTGTGGCTGAAATTCAGTTAAGCTACACACATCCATTCAATTTGAATGACCTCCTTAAAGTATTCAAATTTTCTTGGCATTCATGCACCTTGCATGACCATTGTATTGTATTGCTCATTCTTTATTGATTATATAGAGATGTTACTCCTATTGTAGCACCATTATGCCATTTTCATGCTTAATTGTCTGAAATCTCTTATGCGACTATGTTCTAGTCCCTATATTACTGTGATAGATAAATACTATAAAATTCTTTAATATTTTGGTCAAAGTAGGAGTCTTTACTAGAAAATTGGGGCTCCAATTCCCCCTGGGTAAATGTTGGAAATGGCTTCTCAAATGCTCCCAAACCCACTAGAATTTATGAACAGAGGTAGAGCATGTTTAAGGGACATTGTTAAAGTCTCATATTCATCATTATTCATTTTATACAAGATTTTATGACCCTTTCCAAAATAGCTACAAAATCACTAATTCGACCCTTGGGGAAATGGCACCAAATCTTCTCCAAATGGACTTAAACCGAGTAAAATGAACTCAAATGCTTAAGTGCTGAACATAAAAATTGTAATACTCATAAATTAAAGTCAACGCATCATAAATATATTAGAGATACATTCTTCCATTCCAAATCATCATCATTATCATGCCATACATCGATATAGTGAGGAAATGGTCATTGTTTGCTCATTAATAGCCACTTTTACCTACAACCCTTTGATATTTCAACCCGATACCTTCTAAGAATGAATAAAATATAATATTGATCTTATTACAATTAGAAATGGACAATTAAAATCTCTCCTAATTTGAAATCATTGGGATTACAATGGTTCACAACAAGATAATGGGGAAATGACTATTTCTTCATTGTTTAACGTTTTTCACATGAAATATTTTGGTATTTCGACCAGAGAGTATTATGAACTTTAAATAAAGAGAATTTACATCATAACATAAAATAATGGGGCATTATAAGCTTCCCCAAAATAGATCAATAGCTCACTGAAAGCGCAATCCCTCCATGAGCAGTAATATGCAATAAAAACTAGAAATGCTTGAGAGAAAGTGTTGCACTAGAAGGAAGAATGAGATTCCATATAGATTACACCTGAAAATACAAACTCCATTAAATATCCATGAAATACCATAATTTCCTCTCCAAACACCAACTTGGATGGGAATCTTTCACCCTCGAAATTGGTTGAGGCAAGAAACTAGTCATCCACTAGCTCTCTCTATTCACAAATGCAATTTTCTCAAATGATCAAAAGCTGCCTTCATTCTTTTTTCTTGAAATTTATAAATCTTACAAACTCTCTATGGGTCAAATTCCTTCCAAGATACGCATTCCAACTCTAGCTGGGAAGAGATTCCGAAGAATGCCATTTGTACAACAATTCCTAGTCTCCCGCTTCCACCAAATCATAGGTAGAAGCATATTAGCTGCCCTAATTCCCTTGAGCTCCATCTTGGAGATATTTTTAGCCCTGACATTTCATATGTGTTAGATTTCAGCCTTCATATCTTATTTATGTCATAGGTGTCATAGCATATTCATCATTGTTGTCATAGAGCTAGGGAATCTAGTCCAAGTGTCTCACTAGCTCGAAAATGCCTCTTCCTCTTCCATGGGAGTTACTCTTCCACTCTAATTAAACCTTAATTGAATCATTCCAAGTATATTTACCTTAAAACTCATCCCAATACCCTTGGGATTCTTATGGATTCGAAATGACAAGAGGAAGATGCCATGTGGCATATAAAATCTAGCTTGTGTGGGTCCCACCTCCTCCATGTGTCTTCATGATCAATTGTCACTTTGATTTTATCTTGTATTTATTTAATTAGCTCCATTATTAAATATTTATTCCATTCTAATGTTTTAACATAATTTATTATCTCCCTTATTAAAATTCCAAATGTATCCATCCAACCTAGGGAACTAGTAGGATTGATGGAATTGTCCTTCTATGCAATTATTTAAAATGGGGACATTATAGTCCTCCCCACCCAATATTCCTTGTCCTCAAGAAATTTCAGATTTTTATTTTTAAATATCTTAATATTTCCAAGTGGAATCCTCATTTGGTACTCATTCCTTTGCACCAAGTGCTCTCTTATGGTTTTGCTCATTAATTTTCTTTAGCTGCAATTTGAGTAGTGGTACTCATGTACTACAATTTTGTGTTCCTAAAAGTAAAGAGATGTGGATTGTGAATATTGATATATCCTATAAAATCACAACTAACATGAAAAGGATTAATCAAATCCATAAAAACCAAATTTGAGCAAATAATCTTTACCTCCATATTTTGGAAACCTTTTCTGAACTTTCACCCCTTTTTGCTTCTGTATAATTCTTTGAATTTGGTACTAAGTTACCAAAGTTTGATTTTCTTAAGATTCCAAGAAAATTTCAGAGAGGAACCGCCATTCTTTCCACTGCACTACTCTGATTACCATCATATTCTCAAGTGGTGACTAAATCTCCAACATCACTTGTTTCCCCCAAAATTGAAACCAATGAGACAAAAAATGATCCCAGGGTCCCATATGATCCTGATACATGCATGGTGTGAAATGTCTATTATGAAATTAATGAACACCAAGAATGTGAAAATTGAATCCATCTCTCAAAGGGTCTCCCAAATAAGAAACTGGAAAACTGCACTGCAAATATGAACTCAAACAACTGAAGGTTGGTTTGCTTTCTCAAAACAACAGTCGAACTGCTACTCCAAGTGAGATGAAACCAAGCAATTACAGGATCCCATTGTTTGAATTTCACCTTTCCAAAAATCACGGGTACAAAATATAGACCATGAAAGTAACAACATCATACAAATGTAAATCAATAAGGTACCTCATTAAAGAATCATGAAAGTGTTTGTACATCCAAGTAAGTAAATCATCACATGGCCCATACACACAAGCATCAAGTATTATATAATTTCTTCTCCAATTAAATAGGTGAGGATCCCATGTCATCTGATGCTGCTCCAAAATAATGTAATATGCATCAAAATAATAATCATCCATATGTTGTTCAATCCAATAAGTGAATGAAGAACCTCCACCAAAATCTAAACCGAATAGGGAGCAAAGAAAACATGAAGACTTCAAGTGGCTCAAAGAAGTCTCATCAATATACCCATGAATATGTATATTATCATGAAATAATAGAGGATTTTTCTTCCAATAATAGTGTTCTTCAATAATATATCTCTGTATCTCTTCACCCAAGTGTGGGATGAAGTTCCTCCAACATCAAATGGACTAGGAAAGGATCAGGGAAAACCATGAGCCTCAAAGCGACTCAAGTGAACATCATAGTTGCACCCATGTAGACGTGTATCATCATAACAACAAAGGATGCTGCTGCAAATGAAAATATTATGGTTCTTTAATCATATCATCATCAAAAGGAGAGATGGAAATTCCATACTCTTCAGGTGGCACTATAAAAAAAGAAACCTTTCACCCATACTTCATTAGGAAAAATGCTGCAAAATTTGGAAGTGTAGGATGTAGGAGAAATAACCAACTCACCCAAATGATAAGAAAGTGAAAAATTGTAATAATGTGAAGGATCCATAGGGGTAGTATTATGCATCTCCCTTAAAAATTCAAAACTTTTCTTATGTGTTGGTTCCAAGGTGTTAGTTTTTCAACATTTAAGCTAGCATTATGTTAGGATCTTTTCACTGAGAGAATAACAAGCACAACAATAACATAAGCACATCACATGAGACAAGAGACACAAAGAGTTTTGATCAGGGAAACCATAAATGGAGAAAACCCCGTAACTTCCTCTAAGATAGTATCACCACAAGATGTGAAACCCAAAACATTAACATGACCTCCCAACACAGCAATAGCCTTCTGTCTTCTGTCAAGCCAAAGTATTTCCTTCTCCAATAGTGCGCCACACTTGAGAGAGCAAGTGATGTAATTCACAAGTGAAAAATAGAGAGACTCTCACTCTCTATTTATATTCATCTGTTCACTTGAATTACATTTTCACATGTAGGCTCGACCTAATATTACTTACCCGAGCCTACACCTTAATTAGTGTATAATAACTCAAGTGCCCCAAAAATGTGGGGACTTACCTAATGACTTGATATGACTTGTTTACATTATTAATATTCCCGATCGAAACATCGGGGCATGATCACATGAATCAAATACATAATAGAAACATCCCAGAATAAACATCGGGTTACAATACATAGAAGAATACATTCCGAAGTTACATATACATCAAAACTCCCTCTTAACTAGGAAGGTATTCTTTCGACACAATTTTTCAGCACTGGTCTTCTTCTCTGTATCAACTGGATCATCTTCGTCTTCGAGTCATCTTCATCTTCAAGTCATCTTCATCTTCAAGTCATCTGGATCTGGATCATCTCTTGATCTGGATCATCATAGAACATCATCACTGGATCTGGATCATCACTCGATATGGATCACTATCACTGGATCTTGATCATCTCTCGATCTAGATCATCACTACTGGATCTGGATCATCACTCGATCTGAATCTCTCGGAGTCATCATAACTAGATCTGGATCATAGCTTTATCTGGATCATCTCTGGTCATCATCATGTGTGTACTATCTCGTCATAGGAATTTATATAGAGCCAGCCCTTTTCATGCTGGTTGTATGCCTACCCTCATGTAGGTCTTCGCCCAGCACTTACATCTGACCTGCTCGTCAGAAAGGCACACCCAACACTCACATATGATCATGTAGTAAACTACAATCACATCAGAAAGGCCTAGCACTCACATTCACCAGCATGGTAGGCACATCAACTACCATCTGTGAAATGGCTCTGCACTTATATCTGACCTACTCTTTAGAAGGGCACAATCCCATCCAGGCTGGAACCACATCTGCCACAATGATGAAAGAACTTTGTTCTTTTCATCCAGGATGGAACCACATCCGCCACAATGATGGAAGACTTTCAACCAGGCTGGAACCACATCCGCCACAATGAAGAAAGATTTCTGCACTTTCACCCAGGCTGGAACCACATCCGCCACAATGATGAAAGACTTTCAACCAAGCTGGAACCACATCCGCCACAATGAAGAAAGATTTCTGCACTTTCACCCAGGATGGAACCACATCTGCCACAATGATGAAAGACTTTCAACCAGGCTGGAACCACATCCGCCACAATGAAGAAAGATTTATGCACTTTCACCCAGGCTGGAACCACATCCGCCACAATGATGAAAGACTTTAAACCAGGCTGGAACCACATCCACCACAATGATGAAAGATTTGTGCACTCACATCTGACCTGGTAGGAACTGAATCCTACACCCTCGTTAGAATGGCCCCCAGTCCCTGATTGAGCTACCTGGTAATTGACCAGGCGCCTCCACTCTTCCGGAGAGTGGCAGTTGCCCTTACATCTGTCCTACTCGATCGAATGGCCAGCACTCACATCTGTCATGGGAGGAACTTAATCCTTTAGCCATGACCAGAATGGATCAACCCTTATATCTGACCTGCTCGTCAGAATGGCTCTCTCAGTCCCTGACTGAGTGTTCCTGGTAACTGACCAGGTGCCTCCATTCCCAGAATGACAGTTAGCACTCATATCTGACATGGAAGGAACTGAATCCTCTCACCATGACAGAATGGCTCAGCCCTTACATCTGACCTGCTCGTCAGAATGGCTTTGGATCTCATCACTATCTCTTGGAAGGAACCTCGATCTGGAGAACACCAAGTCTCTCTCTGAAGTACTCAAACTTCATCCTAGCCAATGGCTTCGTCAATACATCAGCTATTTGTTCCTCCGTCGCAACATACTGGAGATTCAATACTCCTCTCTACACCATATCCATGATATAGTGATACTTGATCTCGATATGCTACGACCTGTCATGAAACACTGGATTCTCTGACAACTTCACGTAACTCTGGTTGTCACAATATATACAAGTAGCATCTAACTGGAGATCAAATATATCAGACAGTAGCTTCCGCAGCCATACTACCTCATAACTAGCTGAACAAGCTGTGACATACTCTGCTTCAGCTGTACTTAGTGCCACACAGGATTGCTTCCTGCTAAACCAAGAGATCACACCTGATCCCATACTAAAGCAACATCCTGAAGTACTCTTCCTGTCGACGTCACTTCCTGCCCAATATGAATCAACATAACCCTCCAGGTTAATCTTTTGATTCACATTGTACTTGAGTCCATAATCAATTGTACCCCTGCATGCTTTGCAACCATCAGGTGAACATGTCTCAATGTGTTCACAGCAAGGAAAATATCTAGTCTCATGTACATCAAGGACCCAAGCATCTGACGATACATCGTAGCATCAACCGTATCTGATGAAGCAACACTTGATAGCTTCATGTTCGATGCCATAGGCGTGGTCATGTAGTCCATCATCCTGAACCTCTTCAGGATCTCTACGGCATACTTCCCTTGTCCAAGGAAGATTCCATTTGTACTCTGCCACACCTCCACACCTAGAACAGTAGTGCATCGACACATAACATGAGCATCACTGGTCTTCCACCTTCAACCTTGAATAAAAGGTTGGAATCCACTTTACTCTCAGTAAAGCCTAGAATCATCAGTAATCTTCCCATCCTGTCGTACCATGTCGAACCTCAGGCTCTTCTGCAATCACTCCCTCTGAAGCGGAGCATCATACTCCCTCTGTCTTCCGTACTCTATGCACTGAAACATTTTGTACTGGAGTGACAAGTAGTATCCATCTAAGATCACTGGATACTAAGATCCTCTATCTTGAACTTCTTCAAAAATTCATCTTGCACCCATCTGTGAGCTTGTCATCCTCTATCAACCTTGTAGCAAAGGTTAAGATATTCATCAAGCTCATCATGTATGTGTTATCCCATGGGTGTATTCTGAACTCGTACAAGGCCTTCTTTCATTTGCACACATGATTATGCATGTCATGTGACTTCACTTCTATTAGCTGTAAATGTTTCTTCGTATACTATGCCTTCTCTTCGTGAGAAGCCTCATGCTACGAATCTTTCTTTGTATCCCACGATGTTTCCATCTACTGCATGATGGAACTATGAACTTCTCTTCAGGTCTCGTTACTACGCCCTGACATCATTCTTCTTGAACTGGTCTTCCATTTCTTCTTAGTTACTTCTTCTTGTCTGGAAGGTTCTGCATCAATGATGTCACTGCACTCATCATATTATTCTTCGTTTTGAAATGTCATCACTTGCTCTTCGGAACAAGTCTTCATTCTTCTTTGCTTGTAGGCGATTATGTATGCGGTTTTTCCTACAAGTCAAATGCAATTGTATGGTTAGAAACATTTCATAAGGAATATTTATACTGGCAAGTTCTCATGCATAAATATATGATCATGCAACTACTTTAGCCAATACAACATTCATCCATATCTCACTGAAACTTTCTAGATGCCTTCCATCTCTACCAGGAAAATATTGATATTGTGCACTAATCCAATATGTCAGCAAAGAGGTTTCATTCTAGATAAGTAGCAATGGAGAATTTGTATAGCACCATGAGCTACTTACCCATCACATGCATATTAGTAGTATACTGTCATTAATGCAAACATCCTATCATGCATAATATAATAACTGAATATAAACAAATGTATAACAAAATAATATAATGAAATTACAATTGAATACTTATCTTTATTTGTTTCGAGGGTAGACTCCTTCTTGAGCCTTCAGCTTCATCGTCTTCTTCATTCATAATAGCATCATTTCTTATCCAAAAGCTAAGGTGGATAAGAAGTTCTTCAAGAGTTGAGTTCTTCATATTCCTCATTGATTGAGGGATCTTCTTTGGATGGCGATATCTTGATCTTCAATTGCTCCCCTCTTCTCTTCTCTTCTTATGATTCAAGCTTCTTCTTCTTCCCAAAGTTTGCTGAAAGTAATCACTTCCTTCTGGAACACATTCCTTGAATGAATTCCACGATCCTGGGAGGCCATTCAAGGTGGCCATCATCACTTCTGCATTCTTCACTTTTTCTTTTACCGCTTCAAGTTGTTCTTGATTTGAGAGACTCTTATGACTGCATGGTCTCTGCATTCTAGATATTCACATTCTTCAACTAGATTCTTTAGGTCATATTCTGATTTTTGTTCTTCCCTTCAAATAGCTTGAAATTATGGAATACCTTCAATAGCTTTGCTTGCAATAGGTAGTTCTCTGTAATTCCAAAGCTCATTTGGCTCTACTGTGTCATGGATCAATGCTTTCAATTTGTACAAGCCTCCTTCTTGTTCTTCAATCACTACCACATCATTGATAGTCTTTCCTTTTGGCCATATGATGACTTAACCATCTATGAATGCAGCCCGCATTCCTTTTGCATCAATACTGAAATGGAGAGAAGGTTATTCTTCAATCCTAGCACAAACAATACTTCTTTCATTTTTAGAGACTTACTAGAGTCTAGCTTGTATGAATATTTCCCACTACCTGTTATTGGATATTCGTAGTCATCTCCTAGTTTCACCTTATGAGGTGACTCATGTTCTGACAGTCTTACAAAGGACTCCTTGAATCCCTTCATATGTTTGGAAGCCCCACTGTCTATAAGCCAATCATCACTTCCATGAGTGATGTTACCTATGAGAGCTGATATCAGAACATATTCATCCTTGCTCGAATAATCTTCACTTTCATATCTAGATCTCTTTTTGGATGGTTCATCATCCTCTGCAGCATGAGCATGATGTCTTCTTTGGCCTTGACCAAGTTCTTCTTGTGAAAGGCTTCTAACCTCGTCTCCCTCTGAAACTGGAACCTCTATACTCAGGTAGGTGTCCAATCCAATTTCTTCAGAGAGATAAGATACTTCCAGGCTTGGAAGTTGTCAAATTCCCCAAGCTTGTCACCAAGCTGATGTGATATATCATATTGAAATGAGAACCTCAAATGGAAATAGCAAAGGATTAGATCTTACCGATTTGAGGTGTCCGTCCTTGTCCCGGAGTTCGCTGATCTAGGGTTTGTCACAGAAACCCTAATTTTCAAAACTTGGAATCTTTAAGATCTGATTGGATAAACAGATATATCTCTTCAAATGGAGCTATCCAATGTACTCCTTTTCTGAAAACAGTGGAGGGAAGCTCCCAAAACAGGAAGCCCTAATTTTCTGATTTCTTCTGTAGAAATGCTTGTTACTATTTCCATGATATCTCTGAACTTACTGATCCTATGTGTCGGAACTTTTGTAATTAGGTAACCTCGCATGTCCCTGATCCAACACTGTAGTTTTCATCAGAATTGGTTTCACCATTTGGGATTTATGATCCTTTTCCCAAGGTGACCTGTTACAGGACTGTTCAGGACAGCGAAGTTGTACGGCATGCCACGTGTCACTGGTTCATCTTCTAAGTCTGATATTTGGATCACTGAAATTAAATTCCGTGCCCTCTCTGGAAAATCTTCATAAATTCCATTTGGACCTCTGTAGCTCAAGATATTGCAGATCTCCCTAGTTGTCCTGTTTAGGGATGAATTCTGGAAGAGGCTGGAACCCTAACTTGTAGAGATCATATCTCCTGGAGTACAGCGAATCTGAGTCTGATTTTTGGATAAAATATGAATCAGGATTTTATATTCGGCCCCTAAAATTTTCAGCTTCTGAGACTTTTCCAATATCAAAATATAGCGACTGTACCAAAACTTAGCAGTTTTAGTATTTAGGGTTTCTCCTAGCTCAGGGTCAAACTAGGGTTTGACTTTCCCGGAGTTTTACCCAACCAAATTTATTGATCCAGGTCTCTAAACTTTGGTTTTGATGAGGAGAAAAATCCCATGCTGGTATCACTCAAAAATTCCTCTTCTGTAGAAAGCCCTAATTTCCACATCGAAACTGAAAATGCTTGAAATTGAATTCCGCATCGACAGAAAGATGCACCCTTCAATGGAGAGTCATCCCAGCATACTTTTGATGAAAATATGTGGAGGAAGATCCACAAAATAGGAAGCCCTATTTCCTATAGCTGCACAATGTCTTCTTCTCAGGTTAGCTCTGATACCATGTTAGTTTTTCAACATTTAAGCTAGCATTATGTTAGGATCTTTTCACTAAGAGAATAACAAGCACAGTAATAACATAAGCACATCACATGAGACAAGAGACACAAAGAGTTTTGATCGGGGAAACCATAAATGGAGAAAACCCCGCAACTTCCTCTAAGATAGTATAACCACAAGATGTGAAACCCAAAACAGTAAGATGACCTCCCAACACAGCAATAGCCTTCTGTCTTCTGTCAAGCCAAAGTATTTCCTTCTCCAATAGTGCGCCACACTTGAGAGAGCAAGTGATGTAATTCACAAGTGACAAATAGAGAGACTCTCACTCTCTATTTATATTCATCTGTTCACTTGAATTACATTTTCACACGTAGGCTCGACCTAATATTACTTACCTGAGCCTACACCTTAATTAGTGTATAATAACTCAAGTGCCCCAAAACTGTGGGGACTTACCTAATGACTTGATATGACTTGTTTACATTATTAATCTTCCTGATCGGAACATCGTGGCATGATCACATGACTCAAATACATAATAGAAACATCCCGGAATAAACATCGGGTTACAATACATAGAAGAATACATTCCGAAGTTACATATACATCAACACAAGGTAGTGGAGTCATGCACTTCTTCAAAAAATGTGCACCCCTCTTCAAGAGGAAACTCAAGTTCCTCTTCCACCACAACTAGTGATTGGATCTCATCAAGATAATATTAAAACAAATAAAGAACCTGCAATTTTCCATGTTTCTCATAATCCCTCATGTCATGAGAATCCTCCAAGCGATCTACCATATTCGAATCTGAAACATAGGAGGAAGAACAAGTATATTGCAACCTCTCAAGAAGTTTCTCATTTGGAATTTTGAGCTTATGAATATATTCATTATTCTTCAAGTATGATTCATGTAACCATTCACTAATATCAATCACATTTTTTCTATCAAAAATCAAATACATGAAATTACCTTTGATTTTTCACATTGCTCTTTGAATCTTCTCCATGTCTTCAAGGAAGGATGGCTCCTCCAATGACGAAAATTTCCAACAATAATTTTATACCAGTGCTTGAGTGTCATGGAGTATTCTAATGGCCTCATGGATATCCATTTCACTCATCTTCAAATACCCTTCAATGAAATATGGTTCATGGGAGTGAACCTCCTCTTCTTCTTTCTTCTTGATTTGATCAACTTCTTGAAGCTCAAGTGGTGATGGGGAAGTTGATCTTGGTTCTCCATTATCTGTCACAAGGTCTTCATATTCATGATTATGAGAAATTTGGATTAAATAAAAATTTTCAAATCTGATCTCTATGTCACCAACATAGAGTTGTGAGCACTCATTGGTAGGTACTGCTTCATAGTTCAAGGATCCATTAATAGATTATATTTGATTGGAACAACCCCCATTAGTAAGGATTTTGTTATTATATTCACCTTCCTATTTATGTTCTTCTATTCAATCACATTGAGGTAATTTATGCTCCACTTCATGATTCTCTGTTCCTTCCTTTAATGGTGTATCTAGGATTTTTTCAGAAATAGGATGATTTTTTCTCATTTCTTGATCCTCTAAAATTGTGGATTGCTGATTGTCTCCTAATGAATTTCCATTTTCCTTCTTGTGCCTAAATCCATACTTGAAAATATATTCTTGGAAAGAATACCTCTCTTGAATATCTCCTCCCAAAGTTCGATACTTCCGGAGACATGCTTTAATATCTATGGTTATAATTTCTTCTTTCGTTGGCCGAGGAGGAAGGAAAGTAGGCATAGTGGGTCTATTGTGAAGCCAATACATGTCTGAAATTTTTTATTAAATTTATGGTATTAATGCACAGGTTCCAAGACCATTCTCTGATACCACTTGTAATGTCCCTTTTTCGAATTTTTATTACAATGACCAATTTTTCACCTTTTTCTCAATTTTGACCTTTGACTAGTTTTGATGTCTAGGTCTCCAAATTGGTCCAAATGCACCCAAATATTCTAGAAAGGTGTATGAATGATATTAATAATTGAATATTATTTTTAGGTATGATTTATGACCCTCCAATTACTTCTACAAACTTGTTTAATATTCTGGTCAAAGTATGAGTCTTTACTAGCAAATTTGGGCTCCAATTCCCCCTGGGTAAATGCTGGAAATGGGTTTTCAAATGCTCCCAAACCCACTCAAATTTCTGAAAAGAGGCAGAGGATTTTTAAAGAAAATTGTCAATGTCTCATATGAATCATTATTTAGTTTATACAAGCTGTTATTACCTTCTCCCAAATAGCTACAAAATAACTAATTTGACCCTTGGTGAAATGGCACCAAATCTTCTCCAAATGCAATTAAAATGAGTAAAATGACCTCAAATGCTTATGTGATGAACATGAAACTTGTAGTACTCATAAATTGCACTCTAATTCAGTTAGGAATTAGCATAAATATATCATATATACATTATTACATTCAAAATCGCCAGCATTATCATGGCATACATCGATATAGTGGGGAAATGGTCATTGTTTGCTAATTAATAGTCATTTTTACCTACAACCCTTTGATATTTCCACCCGAGAATTTATGAGAATGAATAAAATAACATATTGAACTTATTAAAATCATAAATGGATAATTAAAATCTCTCCCAATTTGAAATCATCAGTATTACAACGGTTCACAAGAAGATAGTGGGAAAATGGCACTATTTCTTCATTGTTTAACATTTTTACATGAAATATTTTGGTATTTCAAACTGAGAGTCTTATGAAATTGAAATAAATATAATTTACATGATAACATAAAATAATGGGGCATTATAATATTCCCCAAAAATATCAATAGCTCACCCAAAGTGCAATCCCTCCATGAGCAAGAACATGCAATAAATACTGGAAATGGTGGAGAGAAAGTGTTGCACTAGAAGGAACCATGAGCTTCCCTATAGCTTACATATGAAAATAAAAACTCCACTAAATCTCCATGAAAGACCTGAATGGCCTCTCCAAACACCAACTTGGATGGGAATCTTTCACCCTTGAAATTTGCTAAGGTAAGAAAGTAGTCATCCACTAGCTCTCTCTCTTCACAAATGCAATTTTATCAAAGGATCAAAAGTTTCCTTCATTATTTTCTCTTGAAATTTATAAAGTTTCCAAGATCTCTATGTGTTGAATTCCTTCCAAGATATGCATTCCAACTCTAATTGGGAAGAGATTCGAAAGAATGCCACTTGTACAACAATTCCTAGTCTCCCACTTCCACCAAATCACATGTGGGAGCATCTTAGCTTCCCTAAATACCTTGAGCTACCTATTGGAGATATTTTTATCTCTGACATGTCATATATGTCATATGTCATCATTTATATCTTATTTGTTTCATAGGTCTCATAGTATCTTCATCATTGTTGTCATAGAGCTAGGGAATCTAGTCCAAGTGTCTCACTAGCTCCAAAATGCCTCTTTCTCTTCCATGGGAGTTACCCTTCCACTCCAATTATACCTTAATTGACTCATCCCAAGTATATTGACCTTCCAACTCATCCTAAGACCCTTGGTATTCTTATGAATTCGAAATGACAAGAGGAAGATGCCACGTGGCATAGAAAATCTAGCTTGTGTGGGTCCCACCTCCTCCATGTGTCTTCATGATCAATTTCCACTTTGATTTCGTCTTGTATTTATTTAATTAGCTCCATGATTAAATATTTATTCCATTATAATGTCTGAACATCATTTATTAGCTCCCTTATTAAATTTCCAAATGTATCCATCCAACCTAGGGAACTAATAGGATTGATGGAATTGTCCTGCCATGAAATTATTTAAAATGGGTACATTATACAATTCCTCGGGGTGATCTCACTTTATTGAAATATCTATTTGATGTGATTTATCCTAGATTGATGACTATCCTACCCTGCCACATATTGTGAAGTGGTAACCATAGTTTCTTTTCCTAGGGAATCACATGGGTGGTTGTGAGTGGGGGACACTTGCAATACCTGAGACAGACACAAGGTTGTTTTATCTCCTTGGGAGGGTGAGTAGCCAAGAGATAACACTTGCACCATTTTTTATTTAAGAACAATGTAACTGTTTATCACACAGTTGATGGGCGTATTTGATTGAGCCCGCAACAGGGGAGACAACCCAGATCGACATCCTTAGGGCAAGCTCCAAGCTGTTTGGGATGGTTGTTCCCGACAGGTTTAAAGGCTCTGTTCGCCTGAATGTCTATACTATGTAAAAAATCTAAGATGCAGATCTAACACTACTAGTTATTATTAATCAATGTATCTATGCCTGTACATATTAACCAGTGTTATTATTTACATTACTGGTCAACTAAGTTAAATCAGTTTATATAAAATTAAACAACTATTAACAAATTAGATTAATAACAAAGATACATGATATACATCTGTACACAAACCAACAATGAAGAGAATAATCTGCATATGATAATGAGTATGAAGAACTGCTTGAAATAGATCTTTTAAACAATATACTAATCAGAAAATAAGAATGTATTATCTAAACCTACAACTATCCTGATCAGGAGCAATACGGATTAACCGAAACCAGGTCTGTTAACAATGATAGTCATTAATCCTGACGATCTTCAAAAACAAATTTAGAAATTATCAAGATCAAACAACAGGCATATACCATGTATGTAACAATGACAGTCATTAATTTACAACATAGCATTGATTAACAGAATGATATTCAGCATGCGTCAATAGCCAAAAAAGTAATATATTTGCACAATTTCAAAAGTGATATTATGACAAACATGTATAATATTGAAAAACAGTAACAAGACTATGGATAGCATACACATATGTTCAGCATAAAACCATAAGCATATATATAATTTATCACCAGTTTAAAATCGTATCTGGCAACAGAAAGCTGTCTCCAGTCACTAAAAATCCAAATTGCAGTCTTGTTGTCTTTTTTCATAAACCATCGACCCCATATCCCGTATGTTATCTCCCATTAAATACATGAAATTACTAAAGGAAAACATTCCTACAAACTAGAGATAGCAAAATCGGATTTGATAACCAATTCCCAATAAAAATGACAAGTAGAACATGTCATTTTTAACTATACGTGAAGACACCTAGAATTGGTAAAGATTCGCTCCATGAAAATCGAAAATCACATCGATGAAACAACACCTGGGAAGTTTGATATTCGATTCGTTCCAATCATGCGGGCGACGATCCACAAACAGAAAACCATCAAAATCTGAGAACGAACAGTAACCATATCGCCTACATCACAACACACGATAAAGATATAGTTAGCAGATATGCGAGAATTGACATGACAAACAATATATAATAAACAAAAATAAAACAAATTAATACCTGTACAAAGATAATCTGGTTGTCAATTCATCAACACTCCAAAATTAAAAAAAAACCAACGCAAATAGACCCAAAAACATTACAAATTTACAGGCGCATTGAAGACCTGAATGTTGACACCACTCGACTGACTCGGCGATTGCCCCCTAAACTGCATGAGTGCAATCTGAGCATTAAGCTCCCGAAGCTTCTCCTCATTCTCGTCATTCTCATTCTGAAGCTTAAGAACCCTTCGGATCAGCTTATTCTTGTGATTTTTCAATCGTAAGAGCTGTTTATCAGTCACATCCACCTTTTCCTTTAACATATCATTATCAGCCTTCATCAAATTATGATTTACTGCTACTTCACTAACCCTTTCCTCCATTCTGCGAATTTTGTCTAAAAGACAGTTAACAAATAGAGGATGCATCATACCATCAATGCCATAAGAACCGGGTGAGCTTGACTTTACGTGCTTCTCTTTAGTTGGATGGCCAATTACAGGATCGACCTGTATTTCTTTATTAGTCGCAGGAGGATTACCATGATCATGGTTCAAATCAAACGCATGCTCAACAGACTGATCATTCACAGGCAGACTGGGATCTTCGGCTTCATCGTCAATCACCACAGTCTCAATATGAGTGCTATCAGACACGGGGGTTTTGACAGACTAGCCTTTTGTCATACTCCTGGTGAATATACCCACCAACTTAGCCTTCGATCAGTTTCTTCCCTGATTACTAGTTTTATCAGCATTGCTTTGTGGCGTAATCGGAGATGAGAATCCCCTCACCCGTTTAGGAACCACGGGAGTATCAACACTTCTTACTGGAGCAGGCATAGAATCACTGCAGGGTTCAGGACTCATACAAGTAGTAGGGTTTGCCAAGGGTTTACGTAAAGGGGAAAACGGGACTGGAATCGGTTCCTTATGCTTGTTGCAGTCATCAGGATTATCAAACATACAATGACAAAAAGAGGAAAAACCATTGGACTCAACGAATTCATCCCAGGACCGGTTCGACTTCGACAACTCCCTATCGATTAACATACAGACCAAGCCATGGTGAAAGAGGCTATGACTGACATGTTTAGGTCCCTTTTTGATCGCATTAGACATCTTAAACAAACTATACAAAAGATAATAAGGTAAGTTCAGCGGGAAACCTATGAATTCAGACATAAGCCGAAGATGATATACGTACGCTGATGACAGGCGGCCTTCGCAAGTCAAATATCTGTGGATCAAATCCAGAACAGGACGCCACTCTTTCTTGAAGTACTTGCGAGCTACCCCGGTTCGAAAAGAAACATCCTGGCAAGGGTTTTTAAGCAGCTGCCGCCACTCTGTTATATCCATGCGCTTATATTTAAACCATCGCTCACCTTCTAATGACAGACCCGTAGCAAGCGCCACTGATCTTTCATCAACCCAGAAACAGAGGTCACCTACTTCATCTTGATAATCAGCCAGGGAGAGAGTGAAAACCCTTGTGACTTCAGGGTTTGAATCAGAGAATTTACCTATGAACGACATCCACCCAACGGCCTAAAATTTTGCTGATAGCTGAGGGTTCGAATCCAGAAGTTTCATTTCGCAAGGCTCTACCCTCACCACAGGCACCATGACCGGCCGTGTCAAAGCACGTAAACGCACATAAAAGAAGTACCACAGCTCAGCAAAAGACAGAAAACTAGATAATGAGCACTCGGGATAAAGCCTGAGCAATAACGAGAAATGAAACTCAAACCCATGACGAGGAAAATAAGCCATGAACGAACGCGGACTGCACCCCTGTAATTTCGGCATGAATGAGAGCATTATCACTCAGAGAGGTAATTGATTAACGAAGAATGATGGTCGAAGACTCTAGATAACTCCTGTTATCATTATTAATCCGATGTGATTGATACGAGACCTCTCGCTGTAGACAGAACAAGTGTTCCATTGGGAGATAGCCACGATGGAGGCCAAGTACTGAGTGTTAAATGTGATAGACAAGTTTCAGTACCAAACTAATGATACCGTATCGGCTTGGTAACAGGTAAATCAAACTTGGAGGCAACGGCATGAATCGAGATGATGATAGACCACAATACACATCATCCTTAACGTAAGTTCAACTTACCCTTCAAAGGTGGCAGACGATAAATCATAATATAAACCATCCAGTCGAACTTAGACTTTGGAAAATGAACTACATAAAAAATAGGCACTAACTGCTATGGTAGTATCAACTATGGTTTGTAATCAAAGGATATAGCTAATATAGCACGTAAAACCTTTGGCCTTCGACACTCTAGGTTTTACCAAAGTCATAACAAACCAACGATGCAAAATCATTAATCAACCTTGCGGTAATATCTATGGTAATGCGAGAAATCATACCAAGATTAACCATTATGATATGTCCACCTTATCAACCATGATAATAACAAAATCAAACAATAAAATCAATTTATAATATTTTTTGGATAAGATTTGATGTTAGGATGACGATATCTAATACAAAATCATTTATATTCATCCTCTGATTTTTTTTAAGTATAACTCTACCCAAACAATGGCTTCATAGTAATGATTTCGTTAGTTCAATATAGTTGACAAAGGTTGTTCAAAAAATATGGAATTTCACTGAATCAGTAGCTCAAGGAAGACCACTCTTTCAGTAGCTTGATAATTCATTTGATTTGTCCCTTTAAAATTCAAACATTTCATCAAAACAAAATGGGATTTTGTTTGATGAAATATGTTTTTTAAAGGCTGTTGAGCAGGGGCACAACAGATGGCGACTTGCTGGGCGGAACAGTTATCTCTGTTATATGACCTGAAATCATGCGAGCAAAGAAATTAAATCCTTAATATGAGCCATTGTACAGAAAACACTATTTTAGCATATCAAACAGATTCAAGTATTTCATAGTTCTAAAAATTACCAGAAAATCACAGTTTCATTTATTTATTTGATAATTATCAGATCTCTACCAAAATCAGTCCTTTAAGAGTAAAACAACAAATGGATTAGTTTTAAAGAGTGAAATCTCAATACCACAAGCATGGCCCTGCTTCCAGCAGGCGTCCATAGCCTCGACAGGGTTGCTTCAGAACCCACAGAATGCCAGTATCCCATCTGCTAGTTATAAATATACAATTCTGGTTGGGGTGAACTGTTACTATTATTTTATTTTAATTTTAATACTCATGGAGGCCATGGTTCAGGATTGGTAACCAGATAGTAACCATGTCAGTCACCAGTCTGCATTACAGTAAAATGAACCGGCTCGTGATGAGACCTTTCACCCCTCAGAGTTTTCTGTCCAAGGGTCATTGCCCAGGCTTGGTGACCGGAGACGACAATGTTACTGGATGCGGACCTATGATCCTGAATAGATCAGCTCGTTATGAGACCTTCTGTCCTTCAGATTGTTTTTGCAAATGTTCCAGTCCACCTTTGTCCAGAAAGTAATTATTGTTAATCTGAAATTAGACTGTCTTAGCAGATAGGGAGGCAAATCTGATCCTCTTTTCGAGAAGGGATGGTGTAAGAGATTTAAATAGATAACTTTACCAAGTACTGTCCCAATCTCTTTGGGCAAATATTTGTAGAGACTGATATGATTAATTACTATTAACATGGTTAAAAAGTTTCTGGTAAAATCTGGAACAATGAAAACACCATTCTCTGTTCAAGAAGTAAAACATAATGACAATTCCAGGATAGTAATGTCTTTGCGCATGATTTACAGATAAATTACAGAAGTTGAAATCAGTCATCAGTTTGAGGTTTGATAAATTGATCAGGCTCAAAACACACAAACAAAACAACAAATAAATATGGGAAAAAAAACAAACAAATCAAAAGCAAATGAAATAAAATCTTCCAAGCAGGCACACCACACCAGGTATATACACGATGATCCCTTGAGGGGGATCAGCAAAAATATCTCTTAATTAGGTGACCGTTTACTGGAAGGTTGTCAATGTCACCTTCCAATGTTTGCAGCCTGAAAGTGCTGGGACCAAGTTTTTCTGTAATAATAAATGGTCCCAGCCACAGGCGTTGGAACTTCGTATGTTTTCCTTTATCTTCATGTTCCTTGTCCCATTTGAGGACTAAGTCACCTACTTCCAAATCATGACTAACTGACTTTCTGAGGTCAAACCAACGCTTCACGGTCTGCTGGTGTTTTTCAAACTTTTTTCTCGCCAACTCCCTATCTTCCTCCAGTTTATGCAAGGTGTTAATTCGATGCTCCATGGCAGAACATGGTGTCTCCTGCACCGACTGGGAGAGCTGTAGAGAGGGTAAGAACAAGTGAGGAGGAAAAATGGCTTCCTTTCCATACACCAGGAAAAAGGGAGAATTTCCTATAGCAGCTTTGGGGGTCACTCTGTCAGCCCACAAGGCATTTGACAGAGCAGTATGCCAATTCCTATGATGGTTAGCCACAGTACGTTTCAGAATCTTGATCAGATTTTTATTAGAAGATTCTGCTAACCCATTACCCTAAGGGTAATAATTAGCTGAATATTTCAACTTTATACCCCTATCTAATGCATACTCAGTTAATTTTGCAGAGGAAAAATAAGTTGTATTGTCAAATATTAAAGATTCTAGAACACCGAATTTGGTAATAATAAAAGAATCAAGGAAAGATATCACCTGTTCTGAATTGACTACCCTCAAAGGGATGGTTTCAACCCATCTAGTGAAGTAGTCTGTGGCTGTCAGAATGTATTTATGTTGCTGTGAAGAGGCTCGTGTGATTGGGCCAACAATATCCAGACCCCATTGCTGAAATGGGACTTTGATGATAACTGGCTGGAGGGGTAACGCTGCCTTCTTCAGTCTACCCCCTGCTCTCTGACACTCTTGGCACTTCCTGGCGAAAGAATATGCATCTTTGAACAATGTGGGCCAGTAATACCCAGCTTTAAGTATCTTATGGGAAGTGGTTTCTCCGCTAAAGTGTCCTCCGGCTGGTCCTGCATGTAGTTGAGATAACACATTATCAGCCTCATGTCCTTCTAGACAACGAAGGAGAACTCCTTCGAAATTATTTCTAAACAAAATATTATCAACAAGCTAATAAGGTGCAGATTTCAATCTCAAAGTCCTCTTATGACGTGGGTCTAAATGTTCAGGGGCGGTCCCATGCAATAAGAAGAACTTAATATCGTCATACCAAGAATCAGGAGGAATGGAGATCGGAAAAACTTCCCTTTCAAATAAAGAAGGTTGGCTAAAAAAATGCAGATCTGGTTCAGAATTGTCCGCAGACCCAGCTGCTAGCTTGCAAAGTCCTTGTCCCCTGATAATCTTTAAAGGTTTTATTTCCAGGTCGTATTCCTGAAGTGCTATGACCCAATGTGCTCTTTTTCACCAAGATCCTTTTGTACCAAGAGATTTCTAACTGCCGAATATGGTACAACGACTTTGGTGTGGGACTTCAGCAAGTAAGGCCTGAAATGTTTAAAAGATTTGAAAACAGCGAAAGCCTGCTTGTCTACTTCTGGGTAATTTAATTCTGCACCATTCAGACCAGAACTCGTGAAAGCGATAGGAGCTTCATTATTTTCCTGGTTTTTCTGTGTCAGAACAGCAGCATAAGAAGAATCAGAAGCAAACGTATACAAAATGAAAGGTTTGGAAAAATCTGGGCTAGTTAGAGTAGGAGCTTCAGTAATAGCTTTTAAGATGTCATGAAAAGATTGCTTCTCATCAGTGTTCCATTTAAAATCAGCATCCTTTTTTATCATTTTCTGAAGCGGCCTAACGATTTCCGTAAACCCAGGAATAAATCTAGAGACAAAATTTATCTTTCCAAGAAACGACTGCATAGACTTCTTTGAGTGAGGCATCGAAATCTGTGCAATAGCACGGGTACGTTCTGGGTCAATATTGATGCCTTGTTTAGAAACAACAAAACCCAGCAACTTACCTTCTGTGACTGAAAAAATAGATTTCTTAAGATTTAGAGAAATCCCATACTTCCTGCAATGCTCAAAAACTCTCCTGAGATGAGTTAAATGATCAGTTCTGTTTTTTGAAAAGACGGTAATATCATCAAGATAGATAACAACAAACTTACCAATCAGACCTCTGAAGGCGATGTCCATTGCCCTCTGAAATGTTGCTCCGACATTTATGAGACCAAATGGCATCTTCCTATATGCATAGGTTCCCCAAGGAGTCCTAAAAGTTGTCTTCAAGTGGTCGGATTTGGATACCAACACTTGGTTGTATCCTGAAAAACCATATAGTAGTGAAAACATTTCAGATCCGGAGACCTGTTGCAAGATTTTCTCCATTGGAGGAACAGGATAATTGTCCTTATCTGAAACCTTAGTCAGGTTTTGGAAGTCGACACATAACCTGATGTCACCATTTTTCTTCCTCACGGGTACAAGATTTTCTACCCACTGTGCATGCCGAACCGGGAAAATTATTCTGGCGGCAAGGAGTTTATTCAGCTCCTTCTTGATAGCTGGTTCTAGGTTGGGATGCATTTTCCTCAATTTTTGTTGAAAAGGCTTAGCCTCCGGTTTCATAGGAATGACATGTTGCATTATATTAGGATCAAATGTTTTCAGGTCATCATACGTCCATGCAAATATGTCTTTAAACTCATTGAAGAGTTTAATGAAGGCTATTTTTTCCTGGGCAGTACATGTACTGCCCAGATTTACACATCGAGGGTTTTGCTCAGTTCCTAGATTTACAATGTCAGATTGCATGATGGAGCTATTAGTTTTACAATTCCTTGCAGCTTTAAATTTATCCTTTAAGTCATAGAATTTCTCAAGTTTGATTACTGATCTGGGAAGAACACTAACCTGATTGAGAGATTCCTGAATTGAACAAGGCTTATGGATTACCGCAAAATTATATAGATCCTCGTCGTGATTCACTTCGTCTAAAACCACATTCTTAAAAACATCCTTCAAAGTCAGGAAATCGATCAATTGCTCGTCGTCATTGAAGACTCTCCAATTTCCTATGTTGTCAGGTATAGAGGGTCTGAATAGCAATTCAACCAAGAAAGCATCAGTAAGGATTCCTTCAGATGGAATCAATCTTGAAGCAACATTATCTAAAAGATCAGCTTCCTGATTTAGATAACGAGGGATGGAACTTATGTTAAATGCTTCAAATGCTAATAGTAAATTCCATACCTCAGCCTGATAATTTCTCAGGTGTCCAGCTATGCAGTGTATTGTATTACGTACCTGTCGAACAATGATCTCAGAATCCCCTAAGACTACTAACGCTTTGGCTCCTAAGTCAATTGCTTTCTTCAGCCCTTGAATGAGGGCTTCATATTCAGTGATGTTATTGGTGCAATCGAATTCTAACCTGCAAGCAATAAAATACATTTTCCCATAAGGATCTATAAGCAAGCACCCTACACCAGCTCCTTCTTTTGACTTAGAACCGTCAAAGTAAAGGGACCAAAGACCATCGTTGAGATCTAAATGCGGTGAATCTGGAACTGGAATTTCAGCTGGGACTTGTGAAAAATGGCAAATTTCAGACTGCTGATTTGAATCTGGAATTTCTGAAATTTCAGCTTCCCAGTTCCCAAAAAATGAGTCAGCCATGTAGTTACCCATTATGGTATCAGTGAACAAGACTGGTTCATTTGAGTCATCACTTTCGGTGACGGTATGCTTCATATACCATTCTCGATCGATTCTGATCTTATTCGAGCGACCGTTATGAGATATCCACAAGTGTGACCAGTCTGTCGCAAAATATCCATTGAGCTTTTCTGACCAATCCCTGCTAAGAAATAAACCATATGCTTCTAGGATGTCAGCAACAATTATATCGATGATGAAGTGAACTTGAGGATTTGAAGCTAACCTTATCAGCACCTGCTTCAACCTACCTATTAATTTTACGTTTGAACGATCAAGCTGTACAATACTCGTATCACAAGGTTCAGGGATAGCATTAAGTTTTTTACATACAGAGTAAGGCATTACATTCTTGGAGGCCCCTGAGTCTATCATACATTTATGTACTTTACGATTAAAAATTTTGAATGTAAGTAAAAATGGCGGGGTTGAAGAATCAGATTTCTTGCCTATGGATGACGCATTGACTGAAGATTTTTTTGAGCTATCCTTAGTATTGATAGAACTATTTTGATTGGAAGGAGTCTTACCAGTTTTACTTGGGGAAACTCCTTGCATCACTTTATCTCGAATCAGGGGTAGCTTGAGAAGCTCATAGAGCGAGATGTTGGCTCTGCTTTTCTTTAAATCTTCAATCAGGTCGTATTCTAACTCGAGGGAATGAGCAGATTTAATATTTGCGGGCTGATCTTTGTTTTTGACAGCTGAAGTATTATCTGCAGCAGTTGTAGAAGGTTCACCTGGGGACTGATATTTCTTACTTCTTGTGTTGTACTGGTGCTGATTTACATTTACAACAGCCACATCCTCGTCATCAGTCAATTCTGAGGTGTCCCAGAAATGACTGATGACATGGGTTGGTTTATTGTCATTGCTATCATCTGTGTTTTGGTTATCTTGAGAACTCTGTCCGATGGACTGAGTTTCATTTTCAGTAGATGTTTCTAGATCTAAAACTATTAATTTGAGGAAACTATTAATTTCCTCAATGTTGTTGGCTTCAGAGGGTGGAGTTTGTTTCGCAGCTGGATTTTGAAAAGGTCTCCTGAAGAATTGTTTAGGTGGCTCTTTGTTTGGGGTGTTTTCAGAAGTACCCTTTTTTAAATCAATGATTTCATTAGACAGTTTTTTAATAACTCTTTGGAGACTGTCTAGATCTAAGGCGTCTTGGCCTTTTTTGTCAGAGCTTGCTGCAGTTTTGGCAGGACTGTCAGTCTTCTTCCGAGAATAAGATGCTGAATCAGTATCTATTCCGGGATTTGTGTTTGTGGCAGTCACATCTTTTTAGACTTTAATTGCCTCTTCAAATTTTTCAGCGAGGGTGAGTTTGGCCTTTTGTCTGACAAACATGGCTATTTTTCCAGGCAGGGCTGAAGTGTAAAATTCAACGGTGACATCCTCAGTCGGCCTTGAAGTAGCAGGGATTCTGTTCCTTAGAGTTAAAAAACGCTGGTTAAAATCTTTGACCCTTTCTTTAGGTTCCATGTGGATCTTAGACAGTTCTAATACTAATACTGCTGGAGTCTTGTCATCTCCAAACTTGTTCATGAATGTAAGGTCGAATTCGTTCCAGCTAGTAATGGACCCAGCTGTAAGTGAAAAATACCACGTCGATGCTTTTCCTTCAAATGTATAAGGGAAAAGCTGAAATACCACACCTTCATGTTCAACATCAAGGAGTCAAACTGCCAACATAAACTTCTTGACATGATCTTCCGCTGGCTCTTTCGACTCAGGGTTGAACTTAGGCAGTAATTTCTCAGGATGTTTAGGTAAAGGGTGTTGAACGCCTGGGACGGCCACTGCATCGTGAGCTAGCCATGGCATATTAGCATTGGGGTTTGGAGGGTTTGCACCTGCCATGTTTCTTGGAGTTGGGGGTGGTGAAGGTGGTGTTTGTAAAACATGAGGAGGCAATCGAGGCGGTGATGGTGGTTGCCCAGACCCTCCTGAAGCAGGTGGTCCTGAAGAAGAGGAAGGCTGGTTGGTGCCTGTAAGAGATTGTTGTATATGAAGATCGGGATGGGCACCTAAAGGCTGTTCTTGTTCTCCCAAAATAGATTCAGGATGACGAGTACGAGGATGTGTAATCTGCGGAAGAGGTAATTCAGTGGGCTGGCGCCCGGTGAGATTCGAATAAGCCCTAGTTAAAATTCTACGAGATTCATTTATGGCTTGCTCGTACTAGTCGATTTCTTCAGGTAAGTGAATACCGAGAGAGTTGAACTGAGAGATCAGATTTCGAATAGAGTCACTCACTGGGGTTTCATTCGCTCGTGATGAACGGTGAGAGCGTGGTTTTGAAGTTGATTGTATTTGAGGGGTGATAGGCTGATTAACTTTGTTTACAGGGTTATTTTCATTAGCCATTTGCCTAGGCTGGCCCTCCTTCTAGTGCCATTGTTGACGGGCGTATTTGACTGAGCCCGCAATGGGGGAGACAACCCAGACCGGGATCCTTAGGGCAGGCTCCAAGCTGTTTGGGATGGTTGTTCCCGACAGGTTTAAAGGCTCTGTTAGCCTGAACGTCTATACTATGTAAAAAATCTAAGATGCAAATCTAACACTACTGGTTATTATTAATCAATGTATCTATGCCTGTACATATTAACCAGTGTTATTATTTACATTACTGGTCAACTAAGTTAAATCAGTTTATATTAAAATTAAACAACTATTAACAAATTAGATTAATAACAAAGATACATGATATACATCTGTACACAAACCAACAATGAAGAGAATAATCTTAATATGATAATGAGTATGAAGAACTGCTTGAAATAGATCTTTTAAACAATATACTAATCAGAAAATAAGAACGTATTATCTAAACCTACAACTATCCTGATCAGGAGCAATACGGATTAACCGAAATCAGGTCTGTTAACAATGACAGTCATTAATCCTGACGATCTTCAAAAACAAATTTAGAAATTATCAAGATCAAACAACAGGCATATACCATGTATGTAACAATGATAGTCATTAATTTACAACATAGCATTGATTAACAGAATGATATTCAGCATGTGTCAATAGCAAAAAAAGTAATATATTTGCACAATTTCAAAAGTGAGATTATGACAAACATGTATAATATTGAAATACAGTAACAAGACTATGGATAGCATACACATATGCTCAGCATAAAACCATAAGCATATATATAATTTATCACCAGTTTAAAATCGTATCTGGCAACAGAAAGCTATCTCCAGTCACTAAAAATCCAAACTGCAGTCTTGTTGTCTTTTTTCATAAACCATCGACCCCATATCCCGTATGTTATCTCCCCTTAAATACATGAAATTACTAAAGGAAAACAGTCCTACAAACTAGAGATAGCAAAATCGGATTTGATAACCAATTCCCAATAAAAATGACAAGTAGAACATGTCAATTTTCACTATACGTGAAGACACCTAGAATTGGTAAAGATTCGCTCCATGAAAATTGAAAATCACATCGATGAAACAACACCTGGAAAGTTTGATATTCGATTCGTTCCGATCATGCGGGCGACAATCCACAAACAGACAACCATCAAAATCTGAGAACGAACAGTAACCATATCGCCTACATCACAACACACGATAAAGATATAGTTAGCAGATATGCGAGAATTGACATGACAAACAATATATAATAAACAAAAATAAAACAAATTAATACCTGTACAAAGATAATCTGGTCGTCAATTCATCAACACTCCAAAATTAAAAAAAAAACCAACCGCAAATAGACCCAACAACATTACAAATTTACTGGCGCATTGAAGACCTGAATGTTGACACCACTCGACTGACTCGGCGATTGCCCCCTAAACTGCATGAGTGCAATCTGAGCATTAAGCTCCCGAAGCTTCTCCTCATTCTTGTCATTCTCATTCTGAATCTTAAGAACCCTTCAGATCAGCTTATTCTTGTGATTTTTCAATCGTAAGAGCTGTTTATCAGTCACGTCCACCTTTTCCTTTAACATATCGTTATCATCCTTCATCAAATTATGATTTGCTGCTACTTCACTAACCCTTTCCTCCATTCCGTGAATTTTGTCTAAAAGACAGTTAACAAATAGAGGATGCATCATACCATCAATGCCATAAGAACCGGGTGAGCTTGACTTTATGTGCTTCTCTTTAGTTAGATGGCCAATTACAGGATCGACCTGTATTTCTTTATCAGTCACAGGAGGATTATCATGATCATGGTTCAAATCGAACGCATACTCAACAGACTGATCATTCATAGGCAGACTGGGATCTTCGGCTTCATCGTCAATCACCACAGTCTCAATATGAGTGCTATCAGACATGGGGGTTTTGACAGACTGGCCTTTTGTCATACTCCTGGTGAATCTACCCACCAACTTAGCCTTCGATCGGTTTCTTCCCTGATTACTAGTTTTATCAGCATTGCTTTGTGGCGTAATCGGAGATGAGAATCCCCTCACTCGTTTAGGAACCGCGAGAGTATTAACACTTCTTACTGGAGCATGCATAGAATCACTGCAGGGTTCAGGACTCATACAAGCAGTAGGGTTTTCCAAGGGTTTATGTAAAGGGGAAAACGGGACTAGACTCGGTTCCTTATGCTTGTTGTAGTCATCAGGATTATCAAACATACAGTGACAAAAAGAGGAAAAACCATTGGACTCAACGAATTCATCCCAGGACTGGTTCGACTTCGACAACTCCCTATCGATTAACATACAGACCAAGCCATGGTGAAAGAGGCTATGACTGACATGTTTAGGTCCCTTTTTGATCGCATTAGACATCTTAAACAAACTATGCAAAAGATAATAAGGTAAGTTTAGCGGGAAACCTATGAATGCAGACATAAGCTGAAGATGATATACGTACGCTGATGACAGGCGGCCTTCGCAAGTCAAATATCTATGGATCAAATCCAGAACAGGACGCCACTCTTTCTTGAAGTACTTGCGAGCTACCCCGGTTCGAAAAGAAACATCCTGGCAAGGGTTTTTAAGCAGCTGCCGCCACTCTGTTATATCCATGCGCTTATATTTAAACCATCGCTCACCTTCTAATGACAGACCCATAGCAAGCGCCACTGATCTTTCATCAACCCGGAAACAGAGGTCACCTACTTCAGCTTGATAATCGGCCAGGGAGAGAGTGAAAACCCTTGTGAATTCGGGGTTCGAATCAGAGAATTTACCTATGAATGGCATCCACCCAACAGCCTGAACTTTTGCTGACAGCTGAGGGTTCGAATCCAGAAGTTTCATTTCGCAAGGCTCTACCCTCACCACAGGCGCCATGACCGGCTGTGTCAAAGCATGTAAACGCACACAAAAGAAGTACCACAGCTCGGCAAAAGACAGAAAACCAGATAATGAGCACTCGGGATAAATCCTGAGCAATAATGAGAAATGAAACTCAAACCCATGACGAGGAAAATAATCCATGAACGAACGCGGACTGCACCCCTGTAATTTCGGCATGAACGAGAGAATTATCACTCAGAGAGGTAATTGATTAACGAGGAATGACGGTCGAAGACTCCAGATAACTCCTGTTATCATTATTAATCCGGTGTGATTGATACGAGAGCTCTCGCTGTAGACAGAACAAGTGTTCCATTGGGAGATAGCCATGATGGAGGCCAAGTACTGAGCGTTAAATGTGATAGAAAAGTTTCAGTACCAAACTAATGATACCGTATCGGCTTGGTAACAGGTAAATCAAACTTGGAGGCAATGGCATGAATCGAGATGACGATAGACCACAATACACATCATCCTTAACGTAAGTTCAACTTAGCCTTCAAAGGTGGCAGACGATAAATCATAATATAAACCATCCAGTCGAACTTAGACTTTGGAAAATGAACTACATAAAAAATCGGCACTAAATTCTATGGTAGTATCAACTATGGTTTGTAATCAAAGGATATAGCTAATATAGCACGTAAAACCTTTGGCCTTCGACACTCTAGGTTTTACCAATGTCATAACAAACCAACCATGCAAAATCATTAATCAACCTTGCGGTAATATCTATGGTAATGCGAGAAATCATACCAAGATTCGCCATTATGATATGTCCACCTTATCAACCATGATAATAACAAAATCAAACAATAAAATCAATTTATAATGTTTTTTGGATAAGATTCGATGTTAGGATGACGATAACTAATACAAAATCATTTATATTCATCCTCTGATTTTTTTTAAGTATAACTCTACCCAAACAATGGCTTCATAGTAATGATTTCATTAATTCAATATAGTTGACAAAGGTTGTTCAAAAAATATGGAATTTCATTGAATCAGTAGCTCAAGGAAGACCACTCTTTCAGTAGCTTGATAATTCATTTGATTTGTCCCTTTAAAATTCAAACATGTCATCAAAACAAAATGGGATTTTGTTTTATGAAATATGTTTTTTAAAGGCTGTTGAGCAGGGGCACAACACACACCTTCACTATTTAGTAATTTTTGAGGCGAAATGTCCCTCAAGAGCTACTTGTTTAGGAAGGCCCTCTAAATACAACTTTTCGTTGAACTTTGGTTCTTTGGAAACATTAGAGCAAATTTCAACCCAAAATGGGCCTTCTAAAATGAAATCAACAAATATATAAAATAATGCCATGTAGATAATTTTTTAATATATTAATTTTACTTTTCACTCTGATCGAAACTGCCCAGAATTAATTCACTTTTATCAAAGCTGCCCGAAATATTTATTTCAGACTAAAATAAAATTTATGAAAACTAACTTCGATGAAATGTTTGACCAGAAGTAATTATAGAAATATTTTGAAGAAGAAGAGCTTTAGTGGCCATCTGAGTAAAAGGAAAAGTTGGTGTAAAAATTTACAAAATTTGGTTTATTAGGATATTTTGTCTTTATGTTCTAAATATTATCTCTTTAGAGCAAGATTTATATTTTTTATTAAATTTAAATGCCAAAGGTTTGTTTAAATGCCAAAATTTGGTTTATTAGGATAATAAACCTCAAACTAAAATGATTCTACATTGATTAACATTATTTATTTTTATAAATGATCATTATTTTAACTCTGTTTTAACAAATGTTTTAATAATTTAATATATATATTTCAAAATGAAATAAAAATGATTTGAGTACCATAATAAAATTAAATGTGAAATTTGAGATGTTTGCTAATACATTCATAACACTTTCCCATAATGACTCACAACACTTTCCCATAATGTCTCACATTTCCATCATCTATTTCTACAAAATTTAGAAAACAATTTATGAAAGATGGCCCATAAATAAGCAGGAAGCTCCCCAACCCAAATGTAAAAAGAGAAAATTTAATGAATCATTTGGGTTCAGTTCATCTGGCTCCGGCAAGAAATGCATGCGATCTTCCTGGAGACCATGTCCGGCATCCACCTGGCTCTGGCAAGAAATGCATTCAATTTATCTGGAAAGAAATGCATGCGATATTCTTGGAGACCATGTCCGGAATCCACCTGGCTCTAGCAAGAAATGCGTTTGATCTTCCTCGAGACCCTGTCTGGCATCCACCATAAGGGATTTAAAAAAATTTGTCATCCGCCATATTAGCTTTAAAAAGATTGGGGTTATTGATGTTAAAATATATATCCAGCTCGACTAGATATCTTTGTTGGATCCTCGGCCATTGAGAGCATAGCTTTGTTGGATCCTCAGCCATTGAGAGAAAAATTGGGCACGAATCGAAAATGGAAACCCTTAGCTAAATGCTTGGCGCCAATAACAAATGGAAATCCTTTGATTTTGATTTTAAAGGTTGCTTGGCATGAATCGGATGAAAACCCTCGGATTTAATAGGTAGATGTTCAATTTTTTTCCAAATTATTCTATTTAAACTTTCATTTTCCCTCTTAGAGAAGTTTACATTGAAGTGTGAATTTGTGTGACTGATGCTTGATCACCATGGTAGGATCTGAGATTAAGCTACACTGGCCAGGAGAGTCGTAGCCGGCATAGGGGATTGGTATTTCACCAAGCAAGGTGTCTACAATCAACTGTACAAATCGAAGAAGGCTCCACAAGAACGTAATTGCATAGGGGATTGGTAATCCACCAAGCAAGGTGTCTACAATCAACTGTACAAATCAAAGAAGGCTCCACAAGAATGTCATTCTGCTGCAGCTTTTCAGGGATTAAAAAATGGTAATAGATTGGACAACCAACAAAATTCAAATTTTCACTTCTCATTTGCAGCATCTTTCTCTCTATTGTTTGAGTTCTAGTGCAGTAATTCTCGTTCACTTCATTTGCACATGTTTATCGAGAGTTGAACTCGAAATTTGATGGGCTCTCAAAACTCGCTCTAGATTTGGAACCTAGATTGATTGAGCTTCAGGAGATTAGGGACACACAAGTTAGAGACTTTGTTATGTTAACTTAAGCCTCTCATAATATATTGTGATGTAAGATTTAAGCCTCTCATAATATATTGTGATGTAAGGTTTGCAGTCATGATTGGTCTATATGTTTTGATGGATATATTTCTTGGAAAGAATGGCGCCTTTCCAGCAATAGGTGTAATTATGGCCTATCCAAGGAAAACATGTAGGGCTCTAGGAGATTTTTGTAAGTCCATCATGGACAATTTGTCATATCCAACCCCCTGTCTATATATATTTCCATACCCACTTCAGTGCAACTTAGGGGAATCTCCATAGAACAATGTACAAAAGTAGTTCAAAGAGTTGTCACAACAACCTCCCACAAATTGGATCTCATTGATATCTAGGCAAGGGTTCATTACTTCATCCTATCGCTCATCAAGATAGCTTTCCATCTCTTCAAGTTGGGACCCTTCTCAATTAAGAGGTGACATGGTTCACAAATATGTTTTGAATGGAACTTCATCAGGCAATGCTCTTCCTTATGTTGTTCTCAAACAAGTATTAAATACAAAGTAGGTGGAGCACTCTTCAAATTTTGATTGTTTGACTCATTCATCATTATTTTCGGTAGGGAATTCCTTAACAGACCTTGACTAGACTTGTTATACATACACTGTAAAATATATGTGTCATATCTGAGTGCATAAAAAGCTGGTAATGAACTGGGAAAGCATACAGGCTACCCTACAAGCTACCTTAGAATGGTGCTACAATGTCTGGATGACCCATTACACAACTCAATAATCTTCCCCTTACTGATAGTTATAACTCCTATGTTCTGTATATTGCATGTGTTGTTTTCAGAAGCACGCTGATTATAAGCCTTCTTACAAAAGAGACCGGTCAAAAGGCTCATGTATACCCTCTCTGTTTGATGCCACCTTCAATATACTTCACTGCCTTCAACACAGCACTGCCAAATGTTAACCCAGGCTAGAACTCGAAAGGTGAAGGTTTTCTGCTGATTGTCACTGCTGTTTTCACCAATATGCATGACAAGGATTTTCCATGACTGCTCTAGAATGTTCATTTAGGGCTGTAATTAACTCAGCGCTCAAAGTTTGTTGTTTGAATGCTTCAGAAGTGTTGATTCAAAGCTTCTTCCTACTGATCTGCATTGAGAGACCACCCAGATTGCTGGTTTATGGTGATTTTAGGGTCGTATATGCCCAGAACTTCCCTTTAATGCACAGATCTATCTGGCAAATTTAACCTAGATTTGTTTTTAGGTCTGGTTACACCTTGGTATATGATGAAAGGTGACCAGGATTATGATTCTCTGCCCTGACATGATGAAATACTCAGATCTGTTACATGGATTGAATATGATTTTCGTTTTTTCTACCACAACTCAAGATTTGCTATATTTATTATAGCATATACATACCTCTGTTGTTGTCCACCCCATGCCATAGTAGAGTTGTGTCTTGGATGCCATATTCCTATCTCAATGGTGTGAATATTAGCTGACATATACAAGGATCATGTACACGTATAGAAGTGCATTGCTTCCCTTGACATGTTTCCATCCATTTTGAAATAAATAGTCTCCTAATGCTTCATGGGAATCTTGTTGAATATGAAAATATTTATTCAATCCTTTAGTTGTCTTCTTCTTTGTCCTAGTATTTTTCACCTTTGTATTCCTTTGATGAAAATAGCCATGTAGTGATCCATATACCTTGTATTCCTCTTCAACTATTCTCACATATGGCGTTACAGTTGGAGGTTGTGGTCATCTAAAAATCAACAATATAGGGGTCCAAGCTGCCATGACCAATTATGACTTGTATAAAATGTGATAGGAAAGGTCACTTATGTAAATAATTCCATCAATATTCGTCGAGAGGGTGCTTCCCAAGGATCATCCATTCGTTGATTTATAAACTTCATGAAAGACATCACAATTGTTTTAGATGCAAATTTTTTTTGGTCAATGTCATATGATCACAAGACCACCTTTTCTTGGTCTGAAAATGACCTAATGTTTTCTTCCATAACTAATGTAGAAGATATTAAAAAACTGTTGCTTCCAAATAATGAATATACTTCATTACATGCTTGTAAATTTTTATACAATGCAAATCATATATTGTAGGACATTTATAATGCTGTAAATTTACAATTTTCATAAAAGAACTATTTCCGATAGCTACATAGTGTTTGTCTCCACCTCTTTTACTATGAGATATTGTTCATATTGCAAAAAAAAGATCAGTCCTTAAGGCCGTTAAGAGGACTCTCCTTTAATTGCTTGACATGCAACATATCTTTCACTATAGACTTTACACATCTAAGGTTGATTGTTGCTTTAGCATTCTCACCTTTCTTTACAGTAAGAGCCCTTGAATTGTCCTCTATTGTGCAACTTGAGAAACCATCACTATTTTGTGCAATAGAGCATTCTTCCTTAGAAATTGTTTTTAGTAATTCTATTTCATTAGTTTGATCATTTATGTAATTTTGTTGTGAAGGATCCACATACTCTGTCCTACATTAATATTTTCTTTTCCTAACTTTTGGATGCTCTTGTCTAGTTTATAGTGTTATGAAACTTCTGCAATTTCGAGCTATGTGGCCATAGGTATGACAGTTGTAAAATTCAACATTTCGAGGAGCCAGGTAAGTTTCTTTAACATTCCTTCCATGAATATTTCCTTCATAATCTTTGCAATCTACAACCTTATGCCCATAATTAGGGCAAGAATAATTGTATCTAAGAAAGACAGTTTGATACCTGGAAGTGGATGATCTTCTCTGTGGTACAGGTCTTATGAATCCATGTCTTTGTTGATTGTGACCTTCCTTTTTGTTGCTTCTTTCACCATGATCATATCTTCTTGCTTCCACCCCTTGTCTATATCTATTTACATACCCACTTCAGTGCAACTTAGGGGGAACTCCATAGAACAATGTGCAAAAGTGTTTCAAAGAGTTGTCACAACAACCTCCCAAAAATTGGATCTCATTGATATCTAGGCAAGGGTTCATTACTTCATCCTATCGCTCATCAAGATAGGTTTCCATCTCTTCAAGTTGGGACCCTTCTCAATAAAGAGGTGACATGGTTCACAAATATGTTTTGAATGGCACTTCATAAGGAAATGCTCTTCCTTATGCTATTCTCAAACAAGTATTAAAGACCAAGTAGGTGGAGCGCTCTTCAAGTTTTGAATGTTTGACTCATTCATCATTATTTTCGGTAGGGCATTCCTTAACAGGCCTTGACTAGACATGTTGTACATACACTGTAAAATATAGGTGTCATATCTGAGTGTATCAAAAGCTAGTAATGAACTGGGAAAGCATACAGGCTACCCTAAAAGATACCTTAGAATGGTGCTACAATGTCTGGATGACCCATTACACAACTCAATAATCTTCCCCTTACGGATAGTTATAACTCCTGTGCTTTGCATATTGTATGTGTTGTTTTCAGAAGCACAATGATTATAAGCCTTCTTACAAAAGAGACCGGTCAAAAGGCTCATGTATACCCTCTCTGTTGGATGCCACCTTCAATATACTTCGCTGCCTTCAACATAGCACTGCCAAATGTTTACCCAGGCTAGAACTCGAAAGGTGAAGGTTTTCTGTTGATTGTGATTGCTGTTTTCACCAATATGCATGCCCAGGATTTTCCATGACTGCTCTAGAATGTTGATTTAGGGATGGAATTAACTCAGTGCTCAAAGTTTGTTGTTTGAATGCTTCAGAAGTTTTGATTCAAAGCTTCTTCCTACTGATCTGCATTGAGAGACCGCCCAGATTGCTGGTTTATGGTGATTTTAGGGTCATATATGCCCAAAATTTCCCTTTAATGCACAGATCTATCCTCAAATTTAACCTAGATTTGTTTTTAGGTCTGGTTACACGTTGGTCTTTGATAAAAAGTGACCAGGATTATTATTCTCTGCCCTAACATGATGAAATACTCAGATCTGTTACATGGATTGAATATGATTTTCGTTTTTTCTACCACAACTCCAGATTTGCTATATTTATTATAGCATATACATACCTTAGTTGTTTTCCACCCCATTCCATAGTAGAGTTGTGTCTTGGATGCCATATTCCTATCTTAATGGTGTGAATCTTAGCTGACATATACAAGGATCATGTACATGTATAGAAGTGCATTGCTTTCCTTGACATGTTTCCATCCATTTTGAAATAAATAGTCTCCTAATGCTTCATGGGAATCTTGTTGAATATGAAAAGATTTATTCAACCTTTAGTTGTCTTCTTCTTTGGCCTATTATTTTTCACCTTTGTATTCCTTTGATGAAAATAGCCATGTAGTGATCCATATACCTTGTATTCCTCTTCAACTATTATCACATATGGCGTTACAGTTGGAGGTTGTGGTCATCTAAAAATCAACAATTTAGGGGTTCAAGCTGCCACCAATTATGACTTGTATAAAATGTGATAGGAAAGGTCACTTATGTAAATAATTCCATCAATATTCGTCGAGAGGGTGCTTCCCAAGGATCATCCATCCGTTGATTTATAAACTCATGAAAGACATCACAATTGTTTTAGATGCAAATTTTTTTTGGTCAATGTCATATGATCACAAGACCACCTTTTCTTGGTATAAAAGTGACCTAATGTTTTCTTCCATAACTAATGTAGAAGATATTCAAAAACTGTTGCTTCCAAATAATGAATATCCTTCATTACATGCTTTTAAAGTTTTATACAATGCAAATCATATATTGCAGGACATTTATAATGCTGTAAATTTACAATTTTCATAAAAGAACTATTTTCGATAGCTACATAGTGTTTGTCTCCACCTCTTTTACTATGAGATATTGTTCATATTGCAAAAAAAAGATCAGTCCCTAAGGCCGTTAAGAGGACTCTCCTTTAATTGCTTGACATGCAACATATCTTTCACTATAGACTTTACACATCTAAGGTTGATTGTTGCTTTAGCATTCTCACCTTTCTTTATAGTAAGAGCCCTTGACTTGTCCTCTATTGTGCAACTTGAGAAACCATCACTGTTTTGTGCAATAGAGAATTCTTCCTTAGAAATTCTTTTTAGTAATTCTATTTCATTAGTTTGATCATTTATGTAATTTTGTTGTGAAGTATCCACATACTCTGTCCTACATTAATATTTTCTTTTTCTAACTTTTGGATGCTCTTGTCTAGTTGATATTGTTATGAAACTTCTGCAATTTTGAGCTATGTGGCCATAGGTATGATAGTTGTAAAATTCAACATTTCGAGGAGCCATGTAAGTTTCTTTAATATTCCTTCCATGAATATTTCCTTCATAATCTTTGCAATGTACAGCCCTATGCCCATAATCACGGAAAGAATAATTGTATCTAAGAAAGACAATTTGATACTTGGAAGTGGATGATCTTCTCTGTGGTATAGGTTTTATGAATCCATCTCTTTGTTGATTGTGACCTTCCTTTTTGTTGCTTCCTTCACCATGATCATATCTTCTTGGTTTCTCTTTAGATTTCTTCTCTAGGATCTTAAATATTCCTCCTTCACCTCCTTGTCTAATTCCACAACCGATGTCGAACTTGTTAAGTTGAGATCTTTGTTGGATGAGAATGTCATCTACGGTCATTTTTCTTCTTCTAAACTTCAGAATTATGGCAACTATCCTTTCCAATTTCTTCTTAAGAGAAGCAATTTATGATTCGTGTTCTTGGCATGTTACTTTCTTGTCTTTCAGTTGATTTGCTAAGGCTTCTTGAGTTCTCTTTTCCTCATCTTTTTATGCTCTTAGACTAATAGTCTCTTGATCTTCTTCCACATGTTGTAGCAGTTGTCCTTGTAGACCGCTTTTGCTTCTACTTGTGCTTTGCCACCTTATTTTGAGGACATTTACTATCAAAGTGCCCTTTTTATGGCACTTGAAACATGTCATGACTTAAATCCTTCCTATAGTGGTTAGAATAACATGACTATTCCTTCATACCCTTCTTGGGTCCTCCTTTTCTCATTTTCCCAATGAGAGCAAGGTCTTGGGATTCATTTACTTTGCGTTCCATTGTTTCACACCTTGTTTCTTCTTGTATGCGTGCATCCCAAAGATTTTCAAAATTTGGTAGGTGTACAACAACATATATAGTCTACTTAAAAACTTCCCATGGAGGTGGGGAACTATTTAGTGCAATGGTTACTCAATCATCATCTTTGATCTTCATATTGAACGCAAAGAACTGATCTCTAAGCTTGGTGATTTTCATTATGCAACTGGCTATTGTGTCTTTATTACTCATGTAAGCATGGGTGTATTTATTTTTCAAGAGCAATTACGAGAACCTTTGACATTTTGATATAGAGGATTCAATGACTAGTAGTAGAAGTCTTAGCCTTAAATCAAGACTAGTAGTAGTCATATACCTTGAAACCTTTTCTATCCATGTGAAAGAATCTAAATTTACATTTCAATCTCCATCATCATTTGGCATCCACTAGTCAGAGCCCACAGATACCAAAATACAGAGAAACATGCTGTCAAAGAATTTATGTAGCAGCTTGTCTAAAACCAACAGTGTTGAGATATCTAATTTGGGTTCCTAAAAGATGTTTGCAGGCCCAAATAATCAAAGTATAATTCTACATGTTGAGGATTTATTCCATGTTGGCATGATTTTGGAGGAGAATTCCCATCTTAGCATCATTCTTCTCTTTAGCCTTCATCATATCATAGGATGAGATTTGAGAAATTTTTGCATGTTTTTGGAAAACAAACCTTTTTTGAAAATCTAGAATAGAGATGGATATTAGAAAAGCCACACATTAGAAGAGAATGTTTATACCTTTTCATGAGTATCATGTACCGTGGTCTACCCTGACAGATTTAGCAATTGCAGTCCTGGATCACCATCCAGCAGCAGTGATGAACGATGGAGGAGGAGATGTGGCATCTTTGTTTTCAAAACCTTTTATGACTCCTTAATGAGATTGGAATGGTATAGATTGATCCATCTCATTTGCAGAGTAATTTTGTCTAGCCCCATTGATGACACCTAACCTCCATTAATTGTTGAATGTTACACATTGTTACCCCCTATGTGCATGGGTGGTTACTTGGAGCCTTTTTAGACCGACCTGGGTTGAATATTGAGTTTTATGAACATAAGTATAGAAGTAACATGGTTCCTAGGCATGAAAGATGAATTTTGGGCCCTCTGTGTTAAATCAAAATTATGAGGGGCTTATCAAAATTCTGGGAACTTCTATAACCCACAACAGAAACAAAGAGACCTAAATCTCCAATTATGGACAAGTATCAATTATTCTAGGTTAAATTTATACCTAAAGAAACATCTTGGGAAACCTATGGGGGAGTAAGCAGTAATTTTTCAGTACTGGAAGCATTCATGTAGATGGCATCATATTCTAGGAAAAAATTTACATAATCAAGACTGATCTTGACTTTTTGACAGCAATGAACATCACCATTATCAAGTATGGGCATAATTATCCAGGGTACAATTATCCTAAAACCAATTGTGAACCTTAAATAAGGACTGGTAGTAGTCAAAGACTTTGAAACCTTTTATATCCATGTGAAAGAAGCTAAAATTACATCTCAATATCTAGCATCATTTGGCAGCCACCAGTCAGAGTCCAAAAACACCAAAATACGGAGAAACATGCTGTCAAATAATTTATGTAACAATGTATGGGAGTTTAAAGTATAAAGCTTCTCTTGGACTGTTAGCCTAGGCGCCATTATTCTGGAGTTTCTTTTGACTAAGTTGTGCTTTTCAGCAATATTCCCAGAATGAGCCGTTAATGTGGGTTATCTATCTCTCTTGTTGGTTTGTGACTGTGTATTGAGTTGGCCCGTGACTTTGTAAAACCCTTCTTGGGAAAGTCGTGACTATTGGACCTTACTAACTAAACCATGGGTTGTTGATTCCTTCTCTAGCAAGCTGAGAAAGCTGTGAATGTTGTTGATTGTTTGGAGACCTCATGGATAGGTTGTGATTGTTTGGTGACTTCTTAGGTTGGGTAGTAGTGATCACGGTTGGTTGTCCAGACTTGTTCTATGACCCTTATGGCAGCTTCTATTTTTTTTTGAGAGATACTTCTTATATTTACAATCATACCCACTCAGGTATTTGAACCCAGGTCTCCACGTTAATAAAATCCCAATCACGTTGCTGCTTGCCAATAGACCACATTCATGTGGGTAACTTTGATGGCAGCTTATATGGAAGGTTGTTCTACAAACAAAATTTTCATAAAAGAACTATTTTCGATAGCTACATAGTGCTTGTCTCCACCTCTTTTACTATGAGATATTGTTCATATTGCAAAAAAAGGATCAGTCCTTAAGGCCGTTAAGAGGACTCTCCTTTAATTGCTTGAGATGCAACATATCTTTCACTATAGACTTTACACACCTAAGGTTGATTGTTGGTTTAGCATTCTCACCTTTCTTTACAGTAAGAGCCCTTGACTTGTCCTCTATTGTGCAACTTGAGAAACCATCACTGTTTTGTGCAATAGATCATTCTTCCTTAGAAATTCTTTTTAGTAATTCTATTTCATTAGTTTGATCATTTATGTAATTTTGTTGTGAAGGATCCACATACTCTGTCCTACATTAATATTTTCTTTTCCTAACTTTTGGATGCTCTTGTCTAGTTGATATTGATATGAAACTTCTGCAATTTCGAGCTATGTGGCCATAGGTATGATACTTGTAAAATTCAACATTTCAAGGAGCCAGGTAAGTTTGTTTAATATTCCTTCCATGAATATTTCCTTCATAATATTTGCAATGTATGGCCTTATGCCCATAATTAGGGCAATAATAATTGTATCTAAGAAAGACAGTGTGATACCTGGAAGTGGATGATCTTCTCTGTGGTATAGGTCTTATGAATCCATCTCTTTGTTGATTGTGACCTTCCTTTTTGTTGCTTCCTTCAGAATGAGCACATCTTCTTGGTTTCTCTTCAGATTTCTTCTCTAGGATCTTAAATATTCCTCCTTTACCTCCTTTTCTAATGCCACAATCGATGTCGAACTTGTTAAGTTTAGATCTTTTCTTGGATGAGAATGTCATCTACGATCATTTTGCTCCTTCCAAACTTCAGAATTATGGAAACTATCCTTTCCAATTTCTTCTTAAGATAAGCAATTTATGGTTTGTGTTCTTGGCATGTTACTTGCTTGCCTTTCAGTTGATTTGCTAAGGCTTCTTGAGTTCTCTTTTCCTCCTCTTTTTGTGCTCTTAGACTAACAGTCTCTTAATGTTCTTACACATGTTGTAGCAGTTGTCCTTGTAGACCGCTTTTGCTTCTACTTGTGATTTGCCACCTTATTTTGAGGACATTTACTAGTAAAGTGCCCTTTTTGTGGCACTTGAAACATGTCACACCTCAAATCCTTCCTATAGTGGTTAGAATAACATGACTATTCCTTCATACCCTTCTTGGGTCCTCCTTTTCTCATTTTCCCAATGAAAGCAAGGTCTTGGGCTTCATTTACTTTTTGTTCCATTGTTTCACACCTTGTTTCTTCTTGGATGCATGCATCCCAAATATTTTCAAAATTTTGTAGGTGTACAACAACATATATAGCCTACTTAAAAACTTCCCATGGAGGTGGGGAACTATTTAGTGCAATGGTTACTCAATCCTCATCTTTGATCTTCGTATTGAACGCAAAGAACTGATCTCTAAGCTTGGTGATTTTCATTATGCAACTGGATATTGTGTCTTTATTACTCATGTAAGCATGGGTGTATTTATTTTTCAAGAGCAATTACGAGAACCTTTGACATTTTGATATAGAGGATTCAATGACTAGTAGTAGAAGTCTCAGCCTTAAATCAATACTAGTAGTAGTCATATACCTTGAAACCTTTTCTATCCATGTGAAAGAATATAAATTTACATCTCAATCTCCATCATCATTTGGCAGCCACTAGTCACATCCCACAGATACCAAAATACAGAGAAACATGCTGTCAAAAAATTTATGTAGCAGCTTGTCTAAAACCAACAGTGTTGAGATATCTAATTTGGGTTCCTAAAAGATGTTTTTAGGCCCAAATAATGGGGGAGTAAGCAGTAATTTTTCAGTACTGGGGGAGTAAGCAGTAATTTTTCAGTACTGGAAGCATTCATGTAGATGGCGTCATAGTCTAGGAAAAACTTTACATAATCAAGACTGATGTTGACTTTTTGACAGCAATGAACATCACCATTATCAAGTATGGGCACAATTATCAAGGGTACAATTATCCGAAAACCAATTGTGAACCTTAAATAAGGACTGGTAGTAGTCAAAGACTTTGAAACCTTTTCTATCCATGTGAAAGAAGCTAAAATTACATCTCAATATCCAGCATCATTTGGCAACCACTATTAAGAGTCCAAAAACACCAAAATACGGAGAAACATGCTGTCAAATAATTTATGTAACAATGTATGGGAGTTTAAAGTATAAAGATTCTCTTGGACTGTTAGCCTGGGCGCCATTATTCTGGGGATTCTTTTGACTAAGTTGTTTTTTTCAGCAATCTTCCCAGACTGAGCCATTACTATGGGTTATGTATCTCTCTTGTTGGTTTGTGACTGTGTATTGAGTTGGCCCGTGACTTTGTAAAACCATTCTTGGGCAGGTCGTGACTGTTGGACCTTACTAAATAAACCATGGGTTGTTGATTCCTTCTCTGGCAAGTTGAGCAAGCTATGAATGTTGTTGACTATTTGGAGACCTCATGGACAGGTCGTGATTGTTTGGTGACTTCTTAGGTTGGGTAGTAGTGATCACGGTTGGTTGTCCAGACTTGTTCTATGACCCTTATGGCAGCTTCTGTTTTTTTTTAGAAATACTTCTTATATTTACAATTATACCCACTCAAGTGTTTGAACCTAGGGCTGCAGGTTAATACAAGCCCAATCACCTCGCTGCTTTCCAATAGACCACATTCATGTGGGTAACTTTGATGGCAACTTATATGGAAGGTTGTTCTACAAACAAAATGCAAACATAAAAATTATACTGGAAATTTTTGACATAGGACTCAAGCTGTAAAGAACCATTATTTCCTACTCAAACTAAGATCAAAGCTATACTAGCATTTTGAAATTGAAACCAAAGCCTAGAAAGGGAGGGCCCATTTCTCAAAATGAGGGGCAGAAATAGAGGTGGAAGTAAGGACTAAATGCTTTCTTCGTGTGAAATCAAATACTTTTCCAAGTATGTCTCCTTTTCATCTCTATATATTCCTGCTCATTGTAAGCAGATGCTTAGACATACTTAATTGAAATTAAGCAAGGATTATGAACATAGATTGAATAGCAAGTATTCAAAATTTTATACAAATGCTATGCCTTAACCTGAGTAACCAATTGTTAAAGGGCAAGGTTGTAGTAATGCTCATCAAGGATGGTAGTGGAAGATCAAGAAAAGCTAAGTCTCAACCAACCCTGACAAGCAGGGACTGATAACCCTAATCATTTAGACTTTTTGTTTTTGTAAGATTGATTTTCTATATTCTACTCATTGTTTTTTAATTTATGTTGTTTTCAGATGGAAACATAGAAATGTAGCTGGATTTAAAATATTCTACAAGATGCCTGATAGCTTTGAGGTATGCCTCAATATCTAAAAAGTTATATTTTCCTTAGAATATCTCCCTAACTATTCCTTCTGCAAGTTGATTTTATCTTTTCGGGATTTTCTAGTATGTTTTAATTTTCATAATCTTGGTTGTTTGCAAGACTCTCAAACAAAAATAGATGGTGTAAGAAAGAAGCACTATGTTTGCCACATAGATGTAAGTCTGGATATGGCACCTATCCATAAACAAAATCAGAAAGTGGCTCCTAACATTGACTACAGTGCATTAAGGGAACGTGGAGCTAAAAATATGGATCTTTGGGTAAATGGAGAACTCTATCTAGTTGACCCTGTGTCCAACACCCATCCTGATTTCAATACAATAACAGGACTATGCCAATTTGTATGCCATGGAAAAAGCGGTCTTCTAGGATATTGTAAAAATTTAGAAGGTAACCGCATTTCCCTTGAACAAAAAATACAAGATCTCAGTGTCAAATTACATCATCTCAATCAGTCATATATGGTTGTTTATTGTGAAAACATGAGATTGAACCAAACAATAATAGTATTGAATCAAAGACATGTGAATGCATTTCTTGAAGAGAAATCCAACTCAACAAAATAAATTCAAAAGTTTAAAATTGATCTCTGTCGTCTCCAAAAGAGACACTATAGGTTAAATGGAAACAAAAATTGGTTGAGGATTAGACCAAAAAAATTGAAACCGATAGCATGTTTGAAAAGGGGGGGAGGTGGCTATAGAAAAAGAGTGTTTGGGGTGAGGTACATGTTAGATGAAAATTGCCCCGATTTTGTGGATTTGTGCAAAAAAGTGTTGAAGAAAAGTAACATGGAAGCAATGCTCAAACAACCTAAATTTCATGCTTTGAGGAAAGAAGTAGTTAATCAATTCATTGCAAATTTAAGAATTGATGTAAAGGATGTTCAAGGAGTTTGTGATGATAGAGAGATCAGCAGGGAAGCATATGCAAGTATTTTCAAAGTTCTGAGAGAGGGAATGTTAAATGTGGGTATTAAGAAAACTGTGGTTCCTTGCCCTTTCCACGTGAAGAAAGATCGTGCATTACCAAACACAAAAATTGTTGATTCATTGGGAAATGCATATCATTTAGAAGTTGTGCATGAAGTTGCAAGTAAGAATAAAAATAAATTACCAAGTGAAATTATTCCATTAATTAGAAACAATAACATGTGGTATGACCTAGAACGAGTATTACAACTGATGGTGAGGTACTACGACATATCTACTGAGGAGGTATGTGGAAAATTGGTTGTTGTCCTAAAATTGGATGAGATGGAGTTAGTCAACATGGAAAAATATGAAAGAGTTTCAATCACACTAAATGAATCATGCATTAGATCCAAGCCTTGATAAGACAAGTGATAAATATTTTCAAGTTCAATCTAAAGAACACCTTTTTTGGTTGGGAATTTTCCGTGTCAACAAGGAGTCCCATGAGTCCTTAAAATTTGTTTGCAGCAAAACATATTTACCATCAATTATGTCTTCACATGCTGTAGGGGAAAAGTTATACGTGGAAGGATATGGTTCATATTTTGTGGAATGGCACCTTGCAGCGGATTTAAAAACTCTCAAGTGTATGTACAATGTTTCTCATGGTGCAAATGCAATGTATAGTTTCTTATATTGCATGCATATAAATAAAAAAGATAGAAGTTGGAAAGGTGGTATTTTGAGCTGTCCTCAAAACCTTCCTCCTAACCGTGATGAACTTGATCCAAATATAGACACAGTGCTTCCTATACCATTGATTAGGGTGCATATGTGCACTTTGCATGTGTTTGTAAGAATTGTGGACAATATGGTCTATTTATCTATTATGTTTGCATGGAATAAAAATCCACAAAATGAAAGTAAAAATTCAATTGAGGCAATTGAATGTGTTCTTTCAAAAGAAGGCTTGCATGGTGGACATGTAAAAATTGAAAAAGATATTAAGAGGTCAGGCACACGAGGTAATATTCCAGCAAAGCCATCAATATCAGGTGTCAAGGCACATCTTTTTCTTGAAAAGAAATGTGGAAATGGATGTTGGGGATTGTATGAACAATTAATTGACGCAGAAGATGATCGCACTAGTGGAGGGCGTGAATCAGCCAGAAAGAATAAATGTGCTTGGAGGTCACTTTCATCTCTTTTTTTGTTGATGGAAAAAGACAAATTTATGGATGGTGATGCAATATCCTTTCAAGAAGTTCTTATAGACTTCATAAAAGCAATGAAAGAAGCTTGGGGATACAACCATATGACACATTATATGGTATGCATACAAATTTTCATCCCACCAGAACTTTACTTACTAATTTACATATTTTATTATAAATTTACTACATTTGGTACATTGTTTTGGTATTCTAAGATAAATTGATGATGCAGCATCAATTATTTGCACACGGGCCATGGTTTGCAGAAAAATATGGAAGCTTGGGAATTTGGGGTACACAGGGTATGGAGAAATCACATAAGCTAGCTCGTACCATGTACCATAGATGCACAAAAAAAGGAGGGTCTTCCAATCAATCAAATGTTCTTTTACAAATGGGTCAAGCATTTTACAGGCACAAAATGGATGGATTTACGAAGAAAAAACACCTTCCAGAAAAAAATAAGCTTCGTAGAGTGATAAGACAAGCAAATCTAAGTAGGAAACGTAAGAGATCTGATGTTTCTGAAGGTGGAGTTGGGACAAGTTCAGGGTATGAAATCTGCATTTTAACTTTTTACCTTCTTAATTTAATTAATTTATTGTTTTTAAAGGCTCATTATCCATTTTTTTTTGTAGGTGTGAACCTTTATCAATGGGACCTTCCTCAATCCATTGAAGCTGCCTATAAATGTATTATCTTTCAGTGACATCTGGAATTGTAGTGGCTTCATCATAATACAAATTTTGGTCTAAAATGTCTCATATAAAGTTGTGTAGAGGTGGTGTCAAAATGAAAAAAATAATCGCTATACAAATTTTGGTCTCAATATCTCATAGAAAGTTTCGTATACACTGATATAAAATTTTGGTTTCAATGTCTCATAAAAATTTTTGTATTAAATTTTTTATGTGTGCTATTGATCCTCGTCACGACCGTTATCTAACAGCTTCTGCCATGTTCAGAGGAAGGATGAGCACCAAGGAGGTAGATGAGCAGACTGTATGGTAATTTTTTTTTTAATTACTCTTCTAAATGAAAGTCTGAAACATAATTTATGGTGCAGACTATATGGTAACTTTTTTTTTAATTACTCTTCTAAATGAAAGTCTGAAACATAATTTATGGTGTAGGCAATCCAATTACAGGCTACTTGATCGAGATGTTAAATGAAATCTAAACTTCCCAAGTCTTGGGTGGCTCTGCCTCATGTAAAAGTGCAGCTAGCCTCTTGGGCACATCCGTGACATGAAGGAAAATATGAAGTTAATGGTGATAGTTTTGAATTTTATCATCATCCATTCATTGAAGATATGGATCCTCCTCATGCAACTTCAATTTGAAGACTATACTTTCTGCAGTTTCTATCAGAAAAGTTTTGTAGCCTACAACAACCTTAACATAGAATTGTTTTTGGCAGTTTCAACACTATTTCTTGAGATCTATCTACATGATATATCCGCTGCAATATGTTTTGATCTATGATGTATATCTCTTTTGCAATAGGAGTTCCCTACATGAAATACATGATATACATGTAATATGCAAAATGTAACTTTATTTTTTTTAATAAAATTAAGCCTTTTTTCCAAGCATGAATAACTTTACATGTAAGTGTATTTCTTTTTAGGTACAATCAATTCCATCCATACTAGTGAATCACGGTCTCAACATCACTGATTTTGGATGATTTCGGATCCATGCATCTTGTCAATGTGTACTAGTTATGCTATATATGCTCACAATCTAGTTATTGTGCTCTAGATACAAGATTAAATCATAGTAGCAACATTCATATATGAATTTGAATTTGAATACATTCAATATGGAAAAAATACATAATGAAAAAATTTAGTATGGCTCCAATACAGAAGTATACATCTCATAGATATGAAAAAATGTGTTTTGTTCCAAATTTTAGAAGAATTTCAGCTTCAAGACAATCCAATAAATCAGAGAAAATAACTTGAAAAGTTTCCCAATCAGTTTATATTTATAGATGTATCAAGATATATTTAAAAAAAATATTTTTAAGGTGTTTTTGGGATGTTTGTTTTTTGGGTTTATGTGTCCGTGGGGATTAAATACATGTGTTATATTATCAAAGACACTCAATAGTAAGTTGACCATACGGTATCTGCATAGTGGAAAATTCACCAAATTTTGTACTAGGGATGAATTTCTGTACAGCAAAGTACTGAGGTCAAATTGTTAAGCCTTTATTAAACCATCTTCTTGTTTAGTTTAAGACATAGTAGTAGCCACATCTTTTGCAATGGTAAGAAAAATATTGTTTCAAGCAACTCTAACATGAAGATTACAAAGAAAAAAAATATAATGCTAACCTAATCCTAGAAGCATGAAGACAAATAAAACATTATTCCCAAGCATACATGCTATTCCTCATAAAATGAGAGGATTTTTCTACTTGATATGCATACTATATTTCTTTACGTAAGAAAAACCTTTCCTTATTTCAAAGACCCTGCTTCTAAATTTGAAATAATATAAATTTCAAACATAAAGTAGATTTCCATACTTGAAGGGATTAAGAACCTTTCCCCACCTCTTGTCTTTGCCCATAGCCACCTTCAGACCTCTTATCTTTGCCCACAGTCACCTTCAGACCTCTTTCTTTCCTCAGAGATTCACATCAAAGTTCATTACTAAAATGACCTCATTCATGCCTTATTTATATGCTAATTCTCCAAAGGTTAGGCCAACTTGACCTATTTATTCTTCCATTAATAAACTAGGTTGAGTTAGTATACTCACACAATTTTGACTTAAAATGAAATATTTACGCCTTTTGTCCGCTTCGAGGTCTATAGGGGTTGCTTGACAAGTTTATATTTCCATACTTGAAGGGATTAAGACCCTTTCCCCACCTCTTATCTTTGCCCACAGTCACCTTCAAACCTCTTTATTCTTCCAGACCTCTTATCTTTTCCCACAATCACCTTCAGACCTCTTTCTTTCCTCAGAGATTCACATCAAAGTTCATTACTAAAATGACCTCATTCATGCCTTATTTATATGCTAATTCTCCAAATTTTAGGCCAACTTGAAAGGGTCCATCGTTAACTGTTGTTCATACTGATGCTTTGCGGGTGTGCAATGACAATTCATTACTGTCTGATGACATCACTGGCCTATTTGATATTAGAAGTGATGATATTTGTAATACTAATAGACATATAAGGTTACCGGTGTCAAAAAGGAATGATAGCACCATTAGCAGTTTGATGAAGCAAGTGCTTCCAGTTTCAGGTTCTGGCATAAATGTGGATGGCTTTGGATCCATAGAAAAGATGAGGCTTATCATAGAGCCAAACATACTCTAAGGATATTTCATCACAGATGATGCTTCAATGGACAAAACAATGTCAGCAATGGGTGCTAAGGAGCTGACTGTAGTTCATAGGAATGGTGGTTTAGAGATGAAACTTGATTGTAAAACTGGTAGGTGTGCTTGAAAGCAGTGGCTATTTTGAAAAATGTGCAGGCTTGGAGATGACAGGGAAAGACATGGCAGCACGCCTGGTGCTGACATGGAGATGGACACATTTACCCTATAGTAATCCACGAATATCCTTCATTACATGCTTTTAAAGTTTTATACAATGCAAATCATATATTGTAGGACATTTATAATGTTGTAAATTTACAATTTTCATAAAAGAACTATTTCCGATAGCTACATAGTGTTTGTCTCCACCTCTTTTACTATGAGATATTGTTCATATTGCATGGTATAATTTTGATGAGACTTGAGGAAATCACCAACAATATGATTTCAAAATTATATTAAAAAGCAAAAAAATACATGTTGGGTGGTACCACCAAAAAATGTTGTAGAATGATTTTGGACTATCAAACGTGGAATCCATGTTTGAGAAATAGTATAAGAAAGAATATGTGGATTTTATCGATGGGTGGATATGCATTGGAGAATAAGAGATTTAGTTTATAGCCGATAAGGAAGAAAATTGGAGACTAAAAGCAGAGCTATGTGGTTGAACAAAGGAGATCATAACACACAACAAAAATCATAAGTTTATCAATCACTCAAAAAATATCAACACAATCTAGAAAATTCCAAAATATGATGGGTCAATGAGCTACAAATTTGAAGAGATGACACACTTGTGGGTTAAGGAAGAGAGTTAAGTAACAACAACTAAAGTAGTGAAAATGTCAATTTATTTCCCAAGCTTTGTAAATGAGGAGGATAACAAAAAGCAACTAGAGGAGATATCCAAACATGAGATGCAAATGCCCTCACATAGTTTCAAAAGGGATAAAATCCTTAAATGAGATGACAAACCTATATATTTCTATTTTTATTCATTATTTATTTTTGGTTGGGCTTCAATGAACCAATTGAAGAGAAACTAATGAGGGTAATAAATGAATCTAGATCTTGTGGAAGGGTTCTAACATCTTTTGATACCACCTTTATATCTTTGATCCCAAAGGAAAATAACCCAAATTCCATTAAGTTGTGTAGGCCAATTTTGATGTCACTACATTTACAAAATTATTGCAAAGGTGATAGTTAATAAGATATTATATGATTCATATCTTATGAACAATTTGGATTCCTGCTTGGTAGACAAATTCATGAGGCAATATGTGTAACGCAAGAAAGACTATACATAATCAAGACAAAAAGGTACACTCAATGATGATAGAATTGGAGTTCTCTAAATCACATGACAATGTCAATTGGCTATATTTAAAGATGATGTTGATGCATTTATTATTTAACCTTCACTTTCCCAACTAGGTTGTGAACTCCACAAGCTCAATTTACTTTGCAATCATAATAAATGTATTCGCCTCTAATTTTTCCAAGTAAGGTTGAGGGATTAGGTAGGGATGCCCCTTTTTCATTTACTCTTTAGGATTAATCATATATATTTTGGAGGCCAAAACACGAGGGAGTCTTAAAGACATTAAGATTGGAAGTGATGTGTACCTATCACACCTTTATTTGTCGATGGCATTTTATTATTTACTGATGGATCGAGGAGATGATGTAAAGTTCGAATATACTTTACCTATATATTGGATTTCTACATGTATGTTGGTCAACCTTCAAAATTCAACGATTTATTTCTCTAGAATATACGAAGCATAAGAAAGGTTTATTTGTCAATTATTGCCAAGCCATATCAACAAGTGGTTTTCTTGGATGGGTTAAAATATTTGTCTTTACCTCAAGCCAAATGAATTTCAAAAAAAAGGACTCACAATGACTTATTTCCAAGGTTGAGAGTGGCTATCATGAGGGGTAGACTCATATTAGAAAAATTTGTGGCGGAGGCCATACCTGTCTACTAGATGTCACTTATGTTCATTCCTAAAGGGATTTTGGAAAAGGTCATATAATCAAGCCAAAGATTGTTATCCTATGGTTATAGGAGGAAAAATAAGTTTCTTTAGTAGAATGGTATGCTATTACATTACCAAAATATACGGGAGAGTAGGGATTGAGGAATATTTTATATTTTAGTAAAACATTGGCAATAAAATGTGTATGGTGTTTGAGTGAAGGAAAAAGTTTATGGTCTTAGTTTATGACACACAAATATATTTCTCCAAGTTTAGTAGAAGAGTGAACTAGGTCTCCAATTAAAAAATGGTAGATTTCAACATTAATATGAAAGGTAATGAATATATTTTCCATTAGTAGGTTAATGGATAATCAAGAGGATAGGAAATGGAGGTTGAATGAGGATTGGCATCGAATCTTGGATAGGTTGTGGAGATGGCTATAAATTATTAGAGGTTTTAGTTGAATTTCTACACATAAAGGGTTTGTTCTTTCTAAATCATGTGTCTTATACAAAATCAAACAAAATTTGGAGACAACAATGGAATTAACTTGAGTTTCTAGGTTTGGAAGGGAGAGATGATAGAGAACGAGGAAGATATATACACAAAGTTAGATCCAATAATGATAGAATTAGAGAAGATGAATATGATATCATTTGGGGGGGGGGACTTCGCAAATAGGGTTTACACTCACAAACTAGGATACCAAACCATGTGTGTAGTAGAAGAAAGAATGGATAGGATCTTGTGGTTGTAGGATTTGTGAAAATTCAAATGCCCTCTAAAGGCTTGGATTTTTATGTGGTTAACATGAAATAATAAAGATATTACTTCCAAGAATATTATAAAATGAGGCATATAAGGCCCTAGTCGGTGTATTCCATGTAAAGAACACAATGAAGATATTGATTATACCTTGTCAATCATCCTTCGGTAATATGGAGTATTCTTTTGTCGTTACAATTTTGAAAAAAATTATCAAAGTGGTGATAGTATTTGGAGAATTGAACACGTGTACCATTCTCTGTTTTCCATGTGTACCAAAAGGTTCTCTATTTTCCACCTGTAACAAAAGGTAGGGGGGGTGTCAGGTCATCCCGGGCTCCAGGCTGGTGAGCTTCTCGTGGAGTCCAAACACCCAAAGCCCCCACCATACCTTTGCTCTCCGCGTCGATAAGAATGAGAGAGGTTTGTATATTTAAACCGTTACAAACTCTTCCACGTTACCAATGTGGTACTAAATATTAAACAAAACAAATCACAACTGTTGATTTGATAATCCAATGGCTGTTGAGTCTCCAATCGTTCAGCCTGCACGTTTTGGAATTGTTCATCCTACACATTTTGCAATCATTGAATCCACCTAGTCTGGTGTGCCCTCCAATGTGTAGCTTACAACCCAACTCAAATCGAACTTCGTAGTATAGACTCTAAGTTCGGTGGTGGCTCTGATACATTCTTAGATTTACCAGAGCACACATGCATGAAATAAGGCATGTGATTAAATGAAGAATCTCATAGACGTTTCCTGTTGTTGTACTGCAAAATAATATATATTTATAATGCATAATTGGTTCAGAATCCAGATACAAACAAACAGCGATTCCATTAAAATGAAAATCAATCCATGAAGACAGATGCTCACAAGGCAGGTAGCATACTGTGAAATGCAAGATTTTTTTTTCAAAGGGAGTGTCCTTCCCTGCAGAAAATATTCTCAATTCTCTTTTTTAGCTTGTGCCTGCATCCTGGGAGTACCAACTTAACCAGTGTCTGATGCCAACCAAATTGTTTTTGCTATCACAGAGCAGTGAATATAAAAAATAAAACAAGCATCCATCCACCTTCTCAATTGTTCAATACCACCTATCAATATTAAGGAACATAACTGAATATTCAGGCTGCATCATCATAAAGCTATTCACCTGTCAAGATGGAAAATGAATTACTCCATTGCCTCTATTCTATCAAGAAACATGATTCAACTAGCATTGATATTGATATTAATCTTGGTCTCAGAGGAACACATATTCTTGATTTTCAAGTAGATCCTAAATAGCTACATGTTCAAAATTTTCTCGAAAAAGTCTAATTACAACACACCTCTTTTTTATATAAAATAACATTGAGCCAATCATACCTAGGGTTAAATGCCCACATATTGTCCATGGCTTGGGAGGTCAGCACCATCCTTGTTCAACAAAGAACAGTCCTGAACACACATGGTCTAAAATGGTCTAAAATGCAAGAACATACATGCTCTTGAAGGTACATATATACATATATACAGAGATATCTCTTATACAGTTAATACCAACTTAACTGTTTGTGACTGGCACTAATATAAATTCATATTAATTCAAATTGGATGTGCAATGAGTCCAGAAGTTTGAAACCTCTCCACTCTCAATTCTGGAGTTCCAAATCTGATGTCCCCATTAAAATTAACAAGGATTCAAAACCTCTCTAGTTAGTTAATATGGATTTGTGATATATTCACCCTAAGATAGATTCTTATTAGTTCAAATTTAATTTGGATGTATGTTTCCCAAGGTTTCAAACCTCTCTAGTTACCAGTTTCAAATCTGTTGTCCCCATTAAAATTAATAAGGATTTAAAACCTCCCATATTAGTTAGTATGGATCTGTAATATATTCACACTAGGGCATATTGATATTAGTTCAAATTTAATTTGGATGTATAATGTGTCCAGAGGTTGCAAATCTCTCTAGTTACCACTATCAATTCAGGAGTTTTAGACTCTGTTGTCCCTAGTAAAATTAACAAGGATTAAAAACCTCCCTTGTGAATCAATATGGATCTGTGACATATTCATAGTATGATTAATTCATATTAGTTCAAATTTAATTTGGAAATAAAACCTGAGGTTTGAAATCTCTTCAGGTACCAATATCAATTCTGGAGGCTCAAATATGTTGTCTGAATTAAAATAAACTTTAAAACCTCCCCGGTTAATTAATATGGGATGTGATAAATTAAAATAAACTCTAAAACCTCCCTGGTTAATAAAAATGGATTGTAATAAATTAAAATAAAGTTTAAAACCTCCCTGGTTAATTAATATAGACTGTGATATATTCACAGTAGGATAGATTCATGTTAGTTTAAGTTTAATTTGGATATGAAACATGTCTAGAGGTTGCAAACCTCTCCAAATACCAAACTCAATTATGGAGTTTCAAATATGTTGTCCCTGTTATAATTAACAAGGATTCAAAACCTTCCTTCGTTAATATGGATATGTGATAATGAATTTAAATCGGATATGAAACCAGAGGTTACAAACTTCCCCAAATACCAAACTCAATTCTGGAGTTTCAAATCTGTTTTTCCCATTATAATTAACATGGATTTAAATCCCCTGTAGATCTATATTGTGTCCATAGGTTTCAAACCTCTATAGACACCAATCTCAATTCTGGAGTTTCCAATCTGTTGCCCCATTAAAATTAACAAGGATTCAAAACCTTCCAAGTTAGTTTATGTGGAAATTTCATACCTTGGTCTAAAATGCAAGAACATACATGCTCTTGAAGGTACATATATACAGAGACAGCTATGCAACTTCTGTAATATCTGCAGTCAATAAAAAACAAGAGAAAATGCATTTTTCTTTTCATTTACTATGTCTCATGGTTTTTCATGCTTCAAAAAAATGTGTGGGGTAAATTCAAAGTGCATACAAATGATTGGAATAAATTATACCAGTTTCCAGGAATCCCTGATCCTAGTTGACAAGGATCTTTCATATGAGCATTTGCTACATTTTGTAGTGGTTTTAATGAAAATGATTCTCTAGGATGGATTCAAATGTGTTGTACGATTTGAAAGTTCCCTACTGTCTATTTCAAAATGCCCTAAAGACTTAGACATTCATGAAAATTGATATAATGCATTTGATCCATTTCTTTTTTGTTGTCAGCTGAAGGACTTGGCAAAAAAAACAAAAAATAGTCCAAAGTGACAATCCTTGACAATAAATAACCAAAATAAATTATATTAGTTTTCATGAATCACTAAACCTAGCAGAAAAGGATCAAAGGAACATAAATCAAGGATCTCAAGGCAATGCAAATTTCCATCTATATTAAGGGCCACTTGCACAGTATGCACTATTCAAAATGTAGCTTGTGGGACATTTGCCATTGCTTCATAACTTCTATGGATCGTACGGAACTGAACATGGATCAGGAGATGCTAGTGCATGCCAAATAATGAAGAACTATTTGTTCCATTCAGTCAACAAATTTATATAAGAACAAAAAAGGCAAAAACATGAGAAGCTTTAGGTTATTAAATAAAGCCAATATTCATCCAAAGCATACTAAAATCCATCAATACCATACTTTTCTATTCAAGTCACTGATGGGAAACAGTTAGATAACTTGGAGTAGACTCACTTGTTTTTTCATTGGAACAAATCAAAATTTTATTCATATTAAGATAGAAAGTACATTTCGTATATGCAATTAAGCATTTATTTCATGTTAAAAAAGAGAGGTAAACACCTACTTCTTTTTCGGCATTTTCTTGATAGTTTAGAACATCACAAATGTTGGCTTCCACAAGGGAGCAAAAAACCTTCCTCTGAACAACACTAAGAGTTCTAAAATTAGATTATAAAAAAGGTTTTAACAATTTTCCATCCAGATAATCAAAATAAACCAGTAACCCTCCTAAATCTCTGATGCCTCAACATTACTGTATACTCCTCCATCTAGAATAAACTCAAAAAAAGTGGGATGAAAATATTCAGAATGTTGGCTATCCTTGAGGTATGGAATATGCCACATTCCATTCTCTAGATGTAGATGAGCCTTTGAAAGTCCATCTCCTTCTCCATTTATTTCCCTGTACATGTGATGAAAATAGTTTGAGTTAAAATGGTAGAATCTCATGAAATATTGGCCTAAAAATGTAGTAATAAATAACAATTAATACAAATGATGTGAAAAAAGCTCAATGAACAAAATCATACCTTCTCTTGCCAAAGAAATAAGTAGGAAATTTCAAAATTAGTTCTTAAATATAGATATCACAACTAAGATTAGAAGAGTTTCTTAACGTATGGTTGTCGAGGACTCACCTTGTGTCATGTCTCTTGAATTTCTAATGTATGGGGATGAGTGCAACTTTTGCACATGATGCTCTTCTCTCGTCTTTTACCAATCTATCCAAAGGAAATCATTAAAATGTAAGTAAGAAACATGTTTAGAATATGAATAAACATACATTAACTATAAAATTCTCACCCTTTTTCCTCGGGGCTTGATTCCTCTTGAAATTCAAGTTCTCTTCTAACTTCAAACAAATTCCAGTTTTCTTCCATGGACAATGTTTTGAAATGTGCACCATCCTTAAAAATATCAATGGATATTAGAGGAGAATGGGTGCTATCATCATTGTCTTTCTCTATTGGTATCCAAATCCAATTGTTGTTATCCCTTATATGCCTAAAACATCGAAACTTAAAAGAAACATAGAGATTTTGTCTCGGTATTGAATATCTACAAGTTAAAAAGGATGAAAAAATAGTTAGAAAGTGATGTCAAACCTCGTGAAAATCAAATAAAAGGAAAAATAAAAATTGAATACATTACCTAAAACGAAGTGTCTCTACACTCAACACACATTTTAATTGCTTTCCATTCACAAGATGTAATCTTGTATTCCATCCAGGGTAAAATAAGTTACTTAATAACATGTCAGAGGGGTTTGTGGAAGAAAAAGTCTTCTTAGTCATTCGAATAGATTCCTCTTCCTTGAACACTTCAGCAAAAACCATAAATGGTAAGTGCATACCAAAATGATCACATGCACCACCCTTCTCCCGCATACCAGATTGAATTTCAAGAAATAATTTTGAACGTATGCAATCAATTAATGTTGGATTAGAATGTGGTAAGCCAATTTCATGAAGTATGGGTAACTTGGCTTCTTCAATTTGTCCCAGCCTTTTACCCCTTGGAAGAAAGTAATCATATTTATAAAACCATACTCCTTCCCTCAATGACGTGGAATCCTTCCCCTCATAGAGTATCTCTCCTATATGCAAATGGAAAACACGTAAAGTACTACTAATACTCTCCACAGGATACCATTCTTCAAAATCAGAAATGCACAAACCTACATAAAAAAAACAAATTTAGTATCCATCCAATCTAGGGCATTCATATTCTAATACTCATGCAAAATTAAGAAAAAATATTCAATGCTTATAAAATGACAAATTCTTACAACTTCGTCCAATTTGAGGAAAATTGTCTTGTTTGGCAATAGACTCTTTGAGGATATCCTTGCACTCATATACATGAGCTATGAGCACCTTCTCCATTTTTTCACCCTATTGGCTCCACTTAAATGCCCTTTCTACACCTTTCCAATGGGATTGTAAATTATCTAGTCTTCTTTTTTTTGCCCAAATTCGGTTCCTTGATGGTTGAAAAGTAACCCAAGATCCAATGGACACCCATAATGTGATCCAATATCCATTTCATCCTTTGCATTCTCAACTACAATAGTTTCCAACTTTACTGAAGATCTACGAGTTCCCATTTCACTGCAAAAAAGGTACAAAGGATCCATAGGAAAATGTTATCAAGAAACTTCATATTTATAATGAACTTCATATTCAGGGGGTCACTATTGGTTAGTGGGAAGAAGATTCACATCTATTTTATCAGTGAACATATACTCTACTTCACATTCAGCTGTTGCAAGAGTTTGTAGCTGTTGGGTTTTAGTGTCCACAAAATACAAGGACAAGTTGTTGGCTTCATATTCCATATACAGACCAATTTTATCGGAACCGAACCAGTCATCGAATCGGCGAAGCCCAAAATGTGAACTGGACCGGAACCGACAAAAAACTGGGTAAAAAACCAGATGACTAAAAAATACATAAAATATTCATATTTTGTAAAAAACATATATATATATTCATGTGCATACATATGAATCCATACCATTAATACAAAAATCTGCAAATTTTCTCATATATATAGCAAATATGGGTGCAAATATCCAAAATAGCACCCAGTGCAATACATCTCTGAGTTCTGAACCAAAGTACATTAACAAAGAGGCTCCAAAGTACATCAGCAAAGTTTTATTTTCTAGTTTTAAAAAAAAAAATTGAGTTTCCTGAGTCCCTAGTTCAGACCGGCCGGTTCAGCTGGTTTTGGCCGGTTCAGCCGGTTTTGACCGGTTTAGCCGGTTTTGACCAGTTCGGTCGATTTTGTCCGGTTTTGGCTGGTTTTGGCCGGTTTCATACCTGGTCTGGAAAAAAATCCAGTTTTTTGAAATTTTTTTGCTGACCGGACCGGCCAACCTTGTAAATCGGTCAGACCAGTCGGTTTTGCCCGTTCTGGTCCAATTCCGATAACACTGATACATACCACCATGCACATAGGAAATTTGTGAGCAACCTGTTAGTGAGTAATTATGGAAATCTGTGCAGTGGGAAGGGCGCTTTTCCTTGTCAAGCTCAGCTATTATATAAATAAAGTCCCACTACTTCACTGATCAGTTGGCTGGGAATTTGTGGAAGGCAACAACTCCTTCAAGGGATAATCTACTAGTCTATGTTAACAAACATTAGCTGCCATTTACAACCAACATTTCCCAGGCATGTCACGTTAGTACACCGGGAGGAGAGAACAATAGTTCAATTTTGTGTCACACTAGCAGCAAGGAGGCTCGTCTCTGTCATCATGTGGGAGCAAGAAAGGGCAGTTCCAGTGTTGAGAAATCGTGCGGGGAACCCTTGAGGAAGAGGTATCAGATTAGATTTGCAGCTGAGCCATTATTGTGATCATTGGGAAGAAAACGAGTTGCTACAGGAGTATTGGGTATTTTTATTTAATGCTGTGCAGTTTTCTACATTTCTCCTCAATCTACATGCCCAGTGAATCAAGAGAAACATGTAATGTGACCAAATATGAAATTTATGCAATATAGCAAGCATTTTCCATTATCTCAGTCCATTTTACAGCTCCCCAAATTGCCGGATATCCACACGAGTGTTTGACTCCATTCTACATGTAAGTGGTTGTGAAAATTTATGAATCTTTATCCTGTAACTAAGTTATATCAGACTTTACACATTTTTGTCAATTCTCTTCTGAATTTTCTGCTATAAATGTTAGTGGCATCTTAATGATGAACGGTCATGAAGTAATACGTGTAAATGAGTGTTGGATATCATGCGCATACATTGAGTGAAGAAGTTTACTATTTATAATTACTATCAGCCATGGAAAGCTACCAACAGGAAACTCAATCATGATTGAGGTCAGATATTCTATTAGATATACATTTAGTAGTTTCTACAGCATTATTCCATCAATCTGTGTGATGAAAACTAACACCTAGTACTAAGGGTCAGTAAGTTAGAGCAAACCACACTTAGATAATGGATAATAAAGACTCTTAGGAACAAAATTGTTACATAAAAGAAGAGATACCAAATTTTACTTCTGTTTTTCCCAAATTTTTAACATAAGATCATTGAGTATTGAATTTACCTAAGAATGATATCTATCCAGTATACCAATGAATAGAAGGACGAAACTTCACTGGATGTTCGTAGATGGCTTGCTGGGTTGTTTTGATAATGTTCCCTTAATGTTGCTTTTGCTCTGGTTGAGCTGTATTTCAGATCTGGCTCTCTATCATTTCCAGCGGATGCTCATCCCATGCGGCCAATGCAATCCTAGGCCCATGCAATCCCAGCCCCATTACTCCATAGAATGCGCTCAACTTTTAATCCAGCATGAAGATATTTCTCAATGGGTGAGGTAAATGCTCCAGTGATATCAGTAATGAAGATGTTTGAACAAGAGCATTCGTTGGCGTCTTTGATGTGCACAGCATTGGCGGGCATCTCTCAAAAATTTGATGTGCACAACATTGGTGGGCTTCTATTGTAAAAAAGTTTTACTGAAATTAGAAATTTTCCACCTAGGTATATGTATTTAATAAAAATATAAATAAACAACTTAATGAACTTAATGCTAACCATTCGAGTACTTAAAAAAGAAGTAAGTTTAGGGTTTACTTAAATATATATTTATATATCTTTATATATTTTTTAATATGTTAATAGTAATTTTTTTTATATAGTTAAGTCTATATAAAAAAATATTGGTCATGTTTATCTTTGGCTTAAAAAACACCACATTTAATTACTAATATATATCTTTATATATTTTTATATTTTTTAATCAACTTTTATATAACATATAATAAACTCATAAGGACATGGTTAAAAAAAACTTTTCTAATTATGTTTATATATTTTGAAATATGTTTTTTATATATATCATTATATATTTCTCTCTCTCTCTCTCTCTCTCTCTCTCTCTCTCTCTCTCTCTCTCTCTATATATATATATATATATATATATATATATATATATATATAATTGTAGGTGCAGATGATATTGTGGTACGTAATAAACCCATTTTCAAATAATTTTTTATTTATATTTTATATATTTCAATATTTATAAAAAAATGTTGGTGCCGTGGATATTGTGTTAGGTAATAAACCCATAAATTTATGTATAAAAAAAAACCTCTATCTAATTAAAAAAATAAGAATTTAATTAATGTGGTCAACATGTTTTGATCCATTAATAACTCTCCAATATGCGGAGAAGGCGTGCATAGTGGATTTCGCTTTCCAAGACAATTTGGGGCACCTTGGGAAGATATTATTTCACTGTCCGAGAAAATTATAATATTAAAATATTCCATTATTATGAGATTATGTAATAAAATATTGTTTAAGACCTATACGGTGTTTGACTTTTAAAGCAATTTGATTGGCTAATGCATAATGACATGGAATTTGGGTGAAAAGTTAAAAGGCCCATTTTGGGTTGAAATTTCCTCTAACGATCCATATAATGTGATATGTTAACCAATGTAGTCAATTGGTACCAAGAGCGAGCATCCATCCCTCCTAGTCGAATGTGTGCATTGGGACCAACTATTACATGGCCAACTTAATCATGTGCATGATTTCTCATGTGTCTTCTTTTTGTACATGTGATAACCAATATCACCATATATTACTTTCATTCCTCCGTGTACTTGTATATCAAGTGATGTTGTATTTCCATTTAGGTTCATAGTAGGGTTTTTGATGCTCATAACCTTGCCTTGATGACATTTTTTCACAGAACATTATGAGTAGCGGTATAAAACAACCTTAGCTATTTTTTTTGTCTTTGACTCTTCAACTTGTAGTTCCTTTAAATCATGCATTGTCGTATATTATTCGTCCTTGTTATGCCCTTCCTAGGACTCTCCTTCAAATGCTTATGTAGAATCTTCTTTAGATGAAAAACTATAACTCTACATCCGATGTTTCTATTGGTGTTTAAGTTTCACTACAAAGGCTCTACTTCATGTGCCACCTTAGGACCTCATTGTTTAGTAAGCGAAATATCTTACAATGTGGCTTTATTTTTCATAATCATCATCATCATTACCATCATTGACATTGTCATTGTCATCCTCATTGTCATCGCCATCGACAATGATGTCATCATCGACATCGCCGTCATGATGATGATGATGGTGTTGTTTATGATGATGATGATGATTACTGACGACGACGATGATGACAATGATGTTACTTATTATGATGGCGATGTTCTTGATGATGATGATGATGATGTTGATGAAGATGTTAATGATTATCATGATGATGACGACGATGATGATGATCGAGATGGTGATGATGATGATGGTGATTTTGTTGATGTAGATGATGATGTTGTTGTTTAATATGATTATGAGGTTGAAAATTGATGATGATAATGTTGTTGTTGATGTCACTAGTGGAAAATGAGAGATTAGTGACCACGAGACCAAAAATTTTGGTCACCACAGTTTTTTTAAAGGGATAAACGACCAAAATTGATAATTCTAAGTGAGCTAACTAAAAACGACCAAGATAAATGACCAATTTTCTTCACGGGATAAAAACCAACTAAAAACGACCAAGATAAATGACCAAATTTGATCATGAGATATCTAGACTACAAATGACCAGATTACAATTGGTCATTTTTAGTTGTGTCACTCCGGCAATGGAAAAAATAACGAATTTGACAATGAATTTGTACATTTTACTAAAATATAACACTACATATGGATTCAGAGACCCCCTTACCCCCTTACCCCCTTTAAAGGGGGTCTCTGAACCCATCTGCAGTGTTAGAATTTAGTTGGGGTCTCTAAATCCATCTGCAGTGTTAGAATTTAATAAATTAATAATGTATAGTCACAACTTAGCATGAGTTGACCAAATTAATATATATAATACACATTGGTTACTATTATTGGTATATAATGACGTCAAACGCATGTTTAACTAGTCCCTATGATCTTAGGCGATGGCAGTGGTAGTCTTGAAATTTGACCCCAACTAGGGAAACCCAAGTGTTGGTTAGAGACATTTTTTTCCAAAATGGGTTATATTTAAGCAGGCACCATTCATTCTTTTGTGTTCACAGAGTTAGTTACTGCAACACAAAATGGGGGTCTTTGAATCCATCTGAGTGTTAAAATTAGTAAATTGTAGATCCTCTTATGTGTCATGGCTAAAAAATTGACACCAAATTAGCTATCATGATGATGTCCTAGCAAGCTATGGCTTATATCAATATTAGATGCCCTTTAACATTGCATATCAATTCAGAGAGCCCGTTCTACCTAGGCCTCTCTATTCAAGACATATAGTGAGGTCCCTATAGATTCAGATGTTGGTGGATGTGTTCACTAGTCGGATAGTCACCAAATTAGTGTTATGTCTGATCATGATCACAACATCCTAGCTTCTTTAAAGTACATACATACATATATGTATGTAATTAGGGAAATAATATTTTAGAAAATCCTAAATTTGAATATCTAAAAAGGCACATAAATCCAAACTGTTCAATTTCTTCTTTGAAGCACTCTCCAAAATTTGGCGCCATTGACCTCTTTTCGTAGTAAATGGGCACATCTAAATGCTAACAGATTTTGGTTGTGCTATATTTTATGTTTTTTAAATATATATATTTATTAAATTTTTAGATTATAATAATATATATTATATATAATAATTAATGTTTTTATAAAAAAATTTAATTTTTATATAATTTGATGGTGGTTATGACAACCGTTAGTCCTTTGTAATTAGTTTTCCTTCTTTAACAAGGAAGGTATCACATCACGAACAAGGGTATACCTTACTTACTTTGGAAATTTTTATTTATAAAATGACATTTGTGTTTTGAGTTTGAATTTGATCTTTCATATTGTTTAGAAAGAGTGAAAGGATTCCTAAAAAAATTACATGGATCTAAGGTGATTTTGATATGTACCAAAAGTATATTTCAAGTTCCCAGCTTCTTCCAAGAAGGCCCATTTCCTCCCATGAACATTCTATCTCTCTTCCACTCTACTTTGGATATTCCATAGAAGGAGACATACGATATAGGTGCATGGCTTTATGATTGATGATGTTTTGCGGTTTGGCACTCGATCGATAGAGTGAGTTGTGATTATTGTTGTTTTGCGATTTGGAATTCGATCGATAGAGTGAGTTGTGATTGCTACTTAGTATTGAATTGAATTTATTTGAAGAAAAGGTTTGGATAGCAGGCATAGCTAAAAATGGCTCTTTTTCACATGTGTTGGTGCGCCACTCTAACATTTTGTAATTGACAAGAAGGATTTGAGGAGCATTTTCTATTGTTGTGAACGAGCAACGACAATACCTTAGCTAGAATACCCATTTTGAACCTGTTCATGAACCCTGATTGTGACTGTGTGTTGTGAGATCCATCCATCCATCCATGGAATCAATAGAAGGGAAATGGAAAGGACAATTGACCTTGATCCATAAAGCCTTGATACCTAATTCTTCTTCTTATTGCGAGTGTTTGGGGAGTTGTTTGGGAGATTTGCGAACATATTCATCAACATCGGCCGAAGATAATGACATTGTGGTGTTCGTAGGAGGGTTAGGAGGGTACATTTCCACCATTAAATCTGCTCATCTTGGTCTCAAGATGACATGTATAGAGAAATGTGGCTCTATGGGAGGCACCTATCTCAACGTACGATGCATCCCCTCCAATGTATCATTAATTTTTACCATTTTGTAGTCGATTATTTCTATTATTAATTTTGTTTACAGAAGCCCTAATTAAATTTAGCCATGGTGGGATTCGAAACTTAAACCCCTCTATTTAAATATCAAACATACATAGATCCAGTGATCTCTACCCCTTGAAATAATCTCTCTACCACCCTCATGGAAGTGAATCCCCGTGAAATACTCTCTCTCTACCACCCTCATTGGAGTGGATATGATCATATTAAAAATGTATATAATGTGACAACAATTCAGTCCATTTATGAGATTGTATGGATCTCTATATAACTATGGTGATTGCACTCTTCTCACAAATTGGTGTTATGCTATGTTTTGTAGAGGAAGGAAGTGCACTTCTCTGTGAGGTATGTTTAGATAAAGAATATTCTCACCACCTTTTCTAATAATAGAATCCAACACGGTTGTTTTGATGGTTGCTTGGTTTGCATTTTTTCTTTGCTTCTTCATAGACCCACTTCATCTATAACTATCATGAATGTTTTGTGTAGTGTTCATATGTAAGTTTCGAATATGGTTATGAATTTTGTGATTAGTTCTCGGTAGGTCTTGCATTTGCTTTTCTACACAAACAGTCCATAGCTAGTTAGTCAGTTTTGGCACATGAATAGCCTTGCATGAGAAAGATAATTCTGTGGTTATATGTCATTTTCTAAATATTACTCTGTATTGTGTTTTCTGGTAATGTCCTGTAAACATGCATTCTTCTTGTTCAAGTTTGTTATACCTATGAGATTATTTATTTCCTTTTTTTCCTTTATGTTATAGCTGATTTTACCACTCTGGGTGAATCACACTTGTATGGCCTTTCCCTGTCCCTCTGCAGACTCCTTAGACCCCTTGGACCATTTTTTTCCCTTTGATGTTTCCTAGACCATCCCTAAAAACATGTGAAATTTAGTACACGTGACTTTTAAACCCTTAATCGCGTGTATACGCGGGTTTGACCCCTAAAACTGTGTACATCGGGATGTGTGCATAATCCAAATACTTTTGGAGTTTTCCTTGACATGGATCCGACTCACTTGACTCCTGGGCTTCCATATGCCTTGAGATTGCTCGGATTCGACCTTTCATTACCCCTTTGAAAAGCTATATAAGGAACTCTATGGTACATTGAAGGCATATGAGAGAATTGCGAGCAAAGAAACTATAGTCCGTTGTTGCTGGAACTTATGCTTGAGTCTGCATCCCTTTGTCCCTTGGAGCACTTTTGCATTCTTCCCAAGCTTGCCTTTTGCTTGTGAGCTTGCTATCGAGAGATGGAGGATTGAGGTGGTGGAGGCCCAAGTGCGGGATTCAGTTTCTTCGATTCGCAGATGTGCCGATAGAGGTTGTATCCATTGTAATCTCTGATTTTATATTAATAGAAATATCTTTTCCTATCTAATAATGTATGTTTGAATGAATATTTTATCCATGGATGTTTTTAAATGCTTATACATTGTTGATTATATATGCTAGAATAGATCTAACACCAGTATATATAGTATGCTTGTATTGTTTACTTGTTGTTGAGGAAGTAATCTATCAATTCAAGCTAAAGTTGGAAAGCTCAATGGGGATCTACTTCAACTGTCCGAAATAAGGTACGAGGCCTGATCCTTTAGTGTTAGATATTTAATTTCTATTTCATATTGGAAAGGATTGATTTCTGGAGTCAAGTTGTCTATTGTGGTACCCCAAGCCATAGGAATTTCTCTCCGTAATAGAATTGGTGACTCTGCGGGGGAGTTCCTAGTAGTTGTCCTTTGGGGGTTTTCTATTGGCATTCAATGACTTTGAATTGCTCTTTCTCTCTTGTTTCTATGTCAGGTATGGGGGAATGTTTGCTTGGTAGTGTCTGATTGGTGTAAATTTTGTCTTAGCTTGACTATTTTCCTTGATTTATATGTACCTTTCTTCCTGTACGTGAGTTTTGAACTCACAGTCGCGTATACACGCGATTTTCTCTACCGTTTCTGCGTATACACGCGGGTTTACTGCGAATAGTCATGTATGCCCTTAGTTTTTCCTTTTAGAGGAAGTTGAATGGTTGCTGGGTGAGTTGTGATGATTGCTGAGTCTCCTTTGATACTGCCAGAGTCTGTATACACCTCTATTTCTGACCAGAGACGGTTTTTTTAGGGTAATTTTTTTTTTAATAATGTTCTTGGCATTGCATTTTCGATTTTTTGTTTTGGGAATAGTGCATTAGACTTGTTTTACCTTATTTCTTTGCTTGAGTGCTGCTTGAGTGTGCTTGCAGAGTCTGGGGGTTGTAGAATCATTCTTTTGCTTTTTTATATCTCATTTTATTTCAAAAAATCCAAAAATATTTTCTTATCATCATGCATTGCATTTTGCATTTCGCATAGTACTTGCACTAGATTTGCTTTGGAGTATTAGTCAGGATTTCATATAGGAAAGCTTGCATTTATCATTTGAAGAAAATTGTGCATTTCACGTAGTAGCATACCCTGTTTTCATGGACACAATGCATTTGCATTGATTGTTAGGTGTGCATTTTATTTCATTTTGTGTCATAACACCATTAGTTGCACAGCCATATCCCTCTTTTGAGTAATAAATCCAATTAAAATCAACGCTTAATTAAAATGAACTGCACTATTTTATTTGATAGGGTTCACCAACAAGATTAGGTTTTAGGGTCTTGGAATAGTTTAGTGTGAGTAAATTCTCCAAGACCACTAAAAAAACATGTATGTGTCTGTCCAGGTGAGTGTGTGAAATCCTTGGTATAACCAGTGTTTCTTAGGATCCTCCTCTCAAAAGAGAGTTAAGCATGAGGCAGTGTGAGCGGTTATTGATTGGGATGATCCCTAGTCATAACTGAGTAGCACTGGAGATATTTCCAGGATTGTATTCGTATCTGGGGGCTCTTTCGATAGTTTCGGGCTTTGGTAACCTGCCCATATGGTCAATCCCACCTGTGACTATCCACCTGAGCATTGATTATATTGAGGTGACCTTAGTGGCGTTACCTAGGATATCGAGGTGGTACTTTGCAGGGGTTATTCTGTGGGTGTCCTGGCCAGGTTGGGGTTGGAAAGCACAGTCGCTTTGCACGTTGAAGCTGAGGGCCACAATAATTGGTTATGTACCTCCACTTATTGTGTATGGGAGTCTCAAGTCTCTCCTAGGAGAGACATACCTGCTTTATTCGGGAGCTCATTTATCCTACCCTTGATTGCTTGCATTTGGCTTTAGATTTTATTGGTCATTGCTCTGTGCATGATATCTTGTTTAGGGTTTGCGTAGATAGAGAGTCTTTTCTATTTTTTGAGTCATTATGGATTCAGGCGCGGGTCCTTGCCGTTCTCATCATTCAGCAGGACTTTCTCCTTCTACATATCCTCCTCCTTTTGGAGAGAGAAATAGATAGTCTAGGCGGACTACTTCTCACATTGATTCACACACCATGGGAGACCATATAGAAGGTATTCTTGAACCACCTTCTCCCATTCATGTGGAAGATGTGGAGTTTACTCCTAACTATGATCCTTCACCCGACTTGACTGAGTTAGGTCCTATGATTTCTGAGATATGAACCTTTCATGATAGACCTACTTACTCTAGGGTTTATTCCCCATTGACGCATCGCCAGTATGGAATGTCGGAGGATGACGAGACTCATTTTGAACCTTCGAGCACTAGTTATGGTAGTTATGGTATGTCTGGTTTTCCCACACATGATTTGGCATTTCATGTCAAATCTGAGTTTGAGCCTATCACTATGCTTGGGGGCAGTCTCATTCCTTACCATGCGGAGAGGTTTGGGAGCACTAGTCACATTGCACCTTCCATCCTCATGGTGGAAGTTACATCACACATTCCTCCTAGGTCTAGGGTTAGCGATCCTATTAGGATACCAGATCCAAGATGGGTGACTATAGGGAATAGTATGTACTTAATTACACAGATCCCTTCGTCCTCTGTCGCTATTTCTTTGAATGTTCACCCTCCACCTCATTCACGTGGTCCTTTGGGCCAGAATGTGGCTACGAGTTATGTCTGTACTGCGGTTACTAGACCGGTTGTGTCTCAGCTTCATGCATTGCGCGTTGTTTTAGGAGGTCATGTTCATACTTCTAGGGTTCACATTCCTACTTCTGGAATGTATATTCCTACTTTTGGAGTGTATGTTCCTACTTACGGAGTGTCTCATGGGACATCTCATGCGATGAATTATGGACCCTATTATGGGATGTAGTATGGATAGGGTTCTTCACCTTATGGGGGCAGGTATCAACAACCTGCTTACTCTCTAAATTATGGCTTTGTAGCTTCGAATAGTCAAGGTACACCACACTATGGTGCATCCATGCCACCCTATATGGGTCAAATGGGAGGAGGGCAGTATGGCCAAGGCTATGGTGGTAATCAGACCTATGTGAATTGAAACTATCACGGAGCGGTCCATCGGCCTCATCATCCTAGGCTCCCTTTCCTTGCAATGCTGAATATTCCTGACTTGTCGAGATTGACAAACGATCCTGTAGCTCATCACCTGGCTTGGCCAACTGTCCATACTAAGCTTCCCTCAGACATACCCAAGTTCGAGGGCAAACTGGGAGGAGCCAAGCGAACATGTTACTACCTTTCACCTATGGTGCTCTTCGAATTCCTTACACTAGGACTCCATCCATTTAAGGCTGTTTCAATGCACCCTTACAGGGCCTGCCATGAAATGGTATATAGAGCTACCTAGGGGGGCATTCACATTGTTTGAAGACCTAGCGATGACTTTTCTTAACCACTTACAGCTACCAGTGCGCTATGACATTGGTACTTAACTCTTGTCAACATTTTGGAAGGATAAGGCCACACATATCTTGGATCATATCCAAGAGTGGTGTAGATGGAAGAGGTTAATTAAAGCCTTTCTACCATCGAAATTCCTCCTTGAATGGTTCCTTAAGTCGTTATTTCCATATATAGCGAAGGATGTTTCTACATCCAGAGTGCAGAATGAGGAACAAGCGATTTTTAGGGCGCAGGAACTGGACTTGATTTATGCTCAGTCTAGTTTGTTATATGAGATCATTTCCAACAGTCTGCATTCTAGTTTCGACCCCAAAGTTAAACCTAGACCACATGCTGATGGCATTGTTGGTTGTGCAAGTGCTAAACCTACGGATTCGGTTGCAAAACAAGTTAGTCAATTGTCAATCAACCAATCTACCTCGGGACAAGCCACGGCTTCATCTCAACCCACCTAAACGGGAAGTGTACTTTCGGTGCAATCGTCGAACCAGAAGGGTAACCAGCAGCCTAGAAGGAATAAAAACAAGGTCAAGAATAATCGTAAGGGTGGGAATAGGAATGAGAATGTTAATAATAATGACAAGAACACCTGTAATGCTGGGGGAGACAAGAAAGCTAAACATAAGGTTAAATTCCCTTACAATTTGTGTAAGGATGATCACCTCACTTACTTGTGCCCTCGTATCGATGAAGCCTTGAGATTCTTGGCACAGGGCCCAGCTGTGCTAACTAACCCTTTACCTCAAAATATGAACTCGAGGAACAATGATCAGTCTGGTGGTGACCAAGATCCACCGGAGGGTAGTGGTCGTGGTTGCATTAACATGGTACGTGCTGCGAAAGTTGTGACCCATGCAAATGACTATGGTTCGTCACAACCCAGCCCAAGAAAGGAACCTGATCCACTAGGGTCTCCTTTGTGTATTGAGAAACCTATGGATAAACCTGAAGCTGCACCTCGCATTCCTAAGGGAGTCCTTAAGCATTCAGGGCCCAATTCTAATTCCTAAGCCACCTAGACCTATTCAGTTATTGAGGATTTGGACCACACTCCTTGTGCGATGTCTACATTGGAAGTGCTTCAGAGTTGTCCTTCAGAAAGGAAGGCTTTGCTTTCTGCCCTTGGTGTGAATGATGATGATTCTTCCTCCGTGATTACATTTGAAACCGCAGGACTTCAGACTTTCTTGCCTTACTATGTGTCTCTTTTGATTCAATTAGAGTGTCTTAACATGACCGTCAAGTGCATTGTGATTGACGAAGGCGCTACCACTTCTGTGATGTCTTTATCGTGTTGGAAGGGTTTAGGTTCCCCCGAGCTGTCTAAATCAATGACCATGTTAATTGCGTTTGATGGGAGATTGTTTAGGCCACATGGCATCCTTACTTCCCTTATGGTCCATTTGGGAGGGAAGACCATTGCGATAGAGATCGAGGTGGTTGATGCACCCATTGACTAAAATCTCTTGCTGGGTAGGAATTGGATGTATAGTATGAAAGCCATTGCTTCTTCCCTATTTCTCGTTGTATGCTTTCCATTTAACGGGAATATAGTCACGATTGACCAAACGTCATTCAAGAATCCATCTGTTACCGTATCTTCGAGAGCTTCGATCCTGATTTTTGAAAACTCTCAGCTGGCAAGTGGGAATGTGGGTGTAGACATGTATCCATCCCTCATGGGAATATTTAGTTGTCCTGCACCGATCCTTATGATAGGGTCTAGTTCTGGTGAGACTTCGACATCTATGAGATCGGTGTCTTTTCGCACGAGCCATATGGAAGATCCTTGGATTCTTCCTACACCGAGTACTTTGAGTGAGCCCATCATGATGAATGTGCTATTGCCTGCAACTATGATATCTTATCAAGCTAATCTCGAGTGTGTTGTAGAGCCCAGTCCTTCCGCTTCGCGGACGAAGGAGGAGGACCCTTATGTGCTGCTGACATGGGTAGTGTAGTCTTCTCATGTGCACGACTACCTTGATACTATTTTCCCTTCAGATGAAGTGATTATTGAGGCTATGTCTGGAGTTGAGCCACCATGGGAGGAACTCCATCATAGATCTTACTTTCTTCCCGAGCTTAACCGCTTGGACTGTGAGAACTTTATGGTGGTTCTTAGTGAGAGCGTTGGTAGTCCTATGGTTCCATTAATCTCTCCTGGTCTGATGGCTGATGGAATCATGGAAAACATATTGTTGGTAATAACTCCTGATTCTATCCTATTCATGGCTAAAAACATTAATTTATACATTACAATGAGGTGGTTGAGAACCAGCCTTTTCACCTTCCCAAGAAACTATTCAAATTCCTATTTATTTATTTATTTACAACTGATGGATTATATTCTAACAATCCCCCTCTTAATCCGAAGGGGTGTTCGTAAGTCCGAGCATGTTTTTGAATCTTTCAAACTTTTCTCGTCCAAGCGCTTTGGTGAAGATGTCTGCAACTTGATCATTTGTGGAACAATGTCGAAGATGGACTGTCTTGGCCTCTACATGATGTCGAATCAAATGATACTTTGTGTTGATGTGTTTGGTTCGATCATGGAATCTAGGATTCTTAGCCAGCTTGATTGCAGAAGTATTGTCGACCAACAATGGAGTGGAGTTCTCTTGTTTTTCTTGCAAATCTTCAAGTATCTTCCTGAGCCATACTATTTCTTTCGTTGCTTCAGCTGCAGCCACATATTCTGCTTCTGTTGTTGAATCTGCTGGAACTGACTGTTTGTGTGATCTCCATGAAACAACTGCTGATCCAAGACTCATAGTGTATCCAGAAGTTGATACTCCTGCCTC
>LPNX010495797.1:194507-214703 GCA_001517045.1 Pseudotsuga menziesii | reverse complement strand
CCTTTCACAACAAAGCCTTCTGGCTGAGACATGAAGACATTCTCTTTCAAGTCTCCATTCAAGAAAGCAGTCTTCACATCCATCTGATGAACTTTCCATCGGATGGTAGCCCATTTTGCTGTAGGAGAGAACGTTTCTTCATAGTCAATTCCTTCTTTCTGTGCATAGCCTTTTTCTACAAGCCTCGCTTTGTGCTTGTCAAGTGAGCCATATGATTTGTATTTGTTCTTGTACACCCACTTGCAGCCAATTGGTTTGGTTCCAACTGGAGGGTCAACCAGCTTCCAAGTTCCATTCTTTATGAGTGCATCATACTCATTTTGCATAGCTTCTTTCCACTCAACACGAGTAGAATCTTCTTCAAAGGAAGTTGGTTCAAAGTTAGCAGATAAATTAAATTCACAATCAAATGATACATCCATGTCATCACCTGAATTATCTGCTTCTCCTCCATGTCTTTTCAAACTTCTCGTTCCCGTCTTTCCAACTTCATCCTAATGGACACTTTCAAGTGTCTTTGTGGCCCATTTAGGAATCTTCCGTGATGGTCCCGGTTGATCAGCTGGTGGTGCTTCATCATTGATTGAGAGTCTTTCAATTCTCTCAATCACATCATCCAGTTGAACCTCTTGTTCAAGTGAAGTAGCAGGAACTTCTTCATGTGGGGGAGTTGGTGCTTCATATGGAAATTCCAAAGGTTGATCCAGAATAGGAATCCCCCCTTCAAGGTTTGGAATTTCATATTCATTTTCAGAATATGTCTTTGGATGAGGATAACTTTCTAAATGTTCAAGCTGTCTCTCAATGGACTGGTCATTTTTATTAGTTTCAAGAAAAATGATATCTCTGGAAATAACAAATTTCTTGTTTACCTCATCATACAAATGGTATTCCTTGGAGAATTCTTCGTACCCCAAGAAAATGCACTTTCTGCTTCGAGCACCAAGCTGGTTTCTTTGCTCCTTCGGAATCAAGGCATAACAGGTGGAACCAAAAACTCTGAGATGCCTGACTGAAGGGAGATGGCCAAACCACATTTCATGTGGAGTCTTGTTATCAAGTGCATTTGATGGACTTCTATTTCTCAAATATGCTACACATTTTACTGCATCACCCCAAAACATTAGTTTTAAATTCTTGAAAAACATCATTGAGCGAACCATATTCATTATGGTTCTATTCATTCTCTCTGCTACACCATTTTGTTGAGGATTGTAGGGAACTGTAGTCTGATGTGCAATTCCATGTTGGTGAAGATAATTTTCAAAAGCATTTGAAGTGTATTCTTTTCCATTATCAGTACGAAGTGTACCAATTTTTTATTGTGCTTGTTTTTCAATCAATGCATGAAAGTCTTTGAATGTTTGAAATGCTTCTGACTTTGTCTTTAAACAGTAAATCCATCACATTCGTGAGTAGTCATCAACAAATGTCATAAAGTACTTATTCCCAGTTGCTGAAGGAGTTGGCATTGGGCCACATAAATCAGAATGCACTAGTTCTAATTTCCTACTTGCTCTGAAATTAGATTCATGGAATGGCAGCTTACTATGTTTCCCTAATATACATGCATCACATTTATTCTTCTCTTTAGGAATGGTGGGCAAGCCAAATACACCATTATTTCTCAACAAACGAAGACTGTTATAATTTAGATGACCAAATCTTGCATGCCACAATGAGCTAGATGACATATTACCTTCTCCATGCTGAGAGAGGTAGGCATAGTTCTGAAATATTGCGGATGAACCCTTGAGCTTCAACCGCTTTCCATCTTCGTATCCAGTCATGATGACTTGGTTGTCAGAGGACTTTCTTATTTCAACGATTCCATCAAACATGTGGATGGAATGGCCTTGCTGTCAAATCTCCACCAAGGACAGCAGGCTTCTCTGCACCTCTGGAAGATAGAGAACATTCTTCAACAAGAAATCAGGGAATCCAGGCATCTTTAGTCGAATGGTGCCCATTCCCTTTGGTTTAATACTTGACTTATCTGCAAAGTAAAATATGCCATCTATTGTTTCGTTCAGTTCTTCAAAACAGTCTTTTCTAAATGTCATGTGTGATGTTGCACTAGTATCAAGCAGCCAACAATCTTTGTAAGATGAAAGTGAAGTCATTTCATTAAATCCAAGATTACAATGTGCAACAATACAAGAATCAGAAGATTTACTAGCATCTTGGTCATCTTTCTTCTGGTTATGCTTGTCTTTGATGGAGTCCCATGAAGCCCAACACTGATCTGATGTGTGCCCAGTCTTTCCACAACGCTTGCACTGCAAATCTGATCTTTTGCTGGAGGTGTTTCTGCCCCCTCTGCCTTTGCAGTTTCTTCTTCCTCTGCCTCTCTCTTTGCCAAAGAGAGTGACACCAACTACAGATGCTATAGATTGCATCTTTTACAACTGTTAGTGTAATTTACAAAGAGAAAAAAAATAATAACCTTGCAGGTCTACAGTCTCTGCCAAGGTGAATACAATGCAAGCTTCAGGTGAGCATACATAAGCTTCTTCAGTATACAAAATATATCAATCACGAGCTTCAAATATACAGCAGCATTCCTTTTTATACAATATGTGGAGGCACCAGAAGCTAATATATTAGTGTGCAAAGGATATAAGTGCACAAAAAATCAAGCACGAGACTATATACTCCTGCAAAATCAAGTGATTAGTAGCAGCAATTATCAGCAGCAATTGTCTGGATCGCAGCAACAATTTTCACATTCATCTCCACGCAGCTCCACTCAGGCAGCTCTTCAACTTCAGTCATAGCAAAGGTCCAAACAGCTCAAAACCTAGACAATGGAATTAGGGTTTATGAATCAATACTAATGGAACAACACCAACAACGTGCCAAAAATCTCTATGATACCCGCAACTTTTAACACAATATCTAGCATGACTTTATATGCACTCGAACAGAAATCTGCGACAACAAGAATGCGCAACTCTAGCAATATTCACGCATCTGGTAGGTGGATATTGGAAGAATTCTTCATAGCTACACCACAGTTCACACTCAATATATGTAGGATATATATGTAAGATATATATCAGTCACCGCATATCAGTCCACGTTCAAGGCAATATATATATCAGCCTTCAACGCATATATCAAAGGAATTCGTAGGTCGCAGCTTCAGAGAGTTCAATAATGGCATGAATATTCAGCAAATTGTCATTAGAATAGGATTACTCTTCCATAGATTCTCATCTTTGAATATTGAGATCTCTTCTTGGGTGGTCGCAACACCCAATCATACACAGAAGATCTCAAAACAAATCTCACACATGAAACCACGGCTCACACAACAAATATTATCCATCAAAACTCGGCTTCACATACATCATGCAAATTCTTCCAATATTCGAGCAGAAAACACAAGGATTCTACAATGAACAACCTATGAGTGCAGGTCATAGAAAATTAGGGATAGGAATCTGAGAAATATTTGAATTTTCTTTCTGGAAAGGAAAATTAGGGTTCGCTCAGAAAATTAGGGTTCCCTTGCAACGGCGCCATCTTCACTATATATCATTCAATATATATTGCAGTTACGGTCCATGTGGAGGTCTTGAGGTGGCCGCATGATAGTTCTGCGCTTTTCTACAGCAAGTTCTGGATTGTTCTCACACAAAATATTGAATACTATCTCAATGCATATTTCAATACGCAGCTTATATAAACTCTCAGCTCCAATACATTCAAAATCAAAGCTCCACATTCATGCGCGAGCTTCTTCACGCAATCGTGGCTCCACATTCAGTCACTTGCAGCAAGAAAGGGGTGTGTTCACGCAACATCAACACAACATCAAAAGATTGTTAACGCAGTCACGCAAGAGTGCCTTCACGCAGCATTAAAGGAGTGAGACTTCAAACCCCAATATTCAACATCTACAACAAACAGGCTGTGGGAAAGAGTGTAGATGAGAGGTCGCAGCAATACTATACGCAGGTTCAGATGTAGTTATCTCCACAGTCTTCAGATTATAAACTCCCAGCATGAAATCACAGCTCTGATATTTTGCAAAATATGGGTCGCAGTTCTTACTGCATGAGTCGCAGCTCACAAAATATGAAAGTATCATAACATGGGTCGCAACTCTCACAACGTGGGTCGCAGTTCACCAGTCTTAAATCTTCAACAGTCTCTTCTCCACGCAGCATCACAACGTGGGCTCTTCACGTAGCATACGAGGTCTTCAATATCAAAGAAATAATACCAATATCACATATATCAGTCATCAAGATACCAATATCAGTCTGATATCTCAGTCTTCATAACGCTGGTATTGTTTCTCAACACAGTCTCACTGCAGCCTCAAACTCAACATGCAAGAGGAGGAGGGCGATTCATTCAGCTAAGAAATTAGGATTAGGCTAATTCAAAAATTTTAGCAGAGAATAAACGCAGGTGGAGGAGTAACGCATACACTGCATGCGACTCGACTGGCAGACTGATGGAGCAGTCTAGCAATGGACTGGAAAGCAGAATGCCAGGAATGGGTAGACTGGCAACAGGCAGGAGTTATGGCAGCGCTCTGATACCACTTGTTGGTAATAACTCCCGATTCTATCCTATTCATGGCCAAAAACATTAATTTATACATTACAATGAGGCGGTTGAGAACCAGCCTTTTCAACTTCCCAAGCAACTATTCAAATTCCTATTTATTTATTTATTTACAATAATCCTGACGGATTATATTCTAACACATATCTTCAACGATTCCTATCAATATCTCTCGCAATCCTGGTAGGATGGAGAATGTTTATATTGGGGCAGAATGTTCCCACGCTAAGATTCAAGAATACACTGAGCTATTTAAATAATTCTGTGATATCTTTGCTTGGTCTTACGACAAAATGCTAGGTATCGACCCTTGTATTGTCGAACACGAGATTAAGACTTATCCCAATCCTAAGCCTGTTTGACAACGCTCGCATGCTGTGAATCCTAGGACAGCACCCGCGATTAAGGCAGAGATAGAGAAATTGTTGAAAGCCAGTTTTATCTATCCCGTTCCCTTGACGGAGTGGGTTTCAAACCCTGTTTTGGTGGATAAGAAGCAGGGAGCAATCCACATATGTACTGATTTCCGTGATTTGAATCGTGCCTGTCTTAAGGACAATTTCCCCACACCATTTATTGATCAGATTTTGGATGAGTGTGCGGGTAGTGAGGTTTTTTCCTTTATGGATGGCTTTTATGGATATAATAAGATACAAATTAAACCTGAGGACCAACATATGATTGCATTTATTTGTCCTTGGGGAACGTTTACATATCAGAAAATGCCTTTTGGTTTTAAGAACACTGGAGCTACTTTTCAGTGGGCAATGACCTTGATCTTCCATGATCTTAAGTCAATTATCGAAGTATTTTTGGATGACCTTGCTGCTCATTCTCGTATGAGAATGCATCATTCCTATCACTTGAGATTCGTATTCGAAAGATGCTACCATTATTTGGTTAGGTTAAATCCTCATAAGTGCATCTTTTGTGTTAAGTCAGGTCGCTTATTAGGATTCATCATTTCTAAAGAGGGTATAAGAGTCGACGCCTTGAAGGTTGAGGCAATACTTCAGTTGTCTTCCTCGAAGAATATTCGTCATCTTCATTAATGTTTGCAAGGAATGGAAAACTTCTTACAGAGATTTGTTGTCAATTTTGCCAATTTGATTAGAGGATTCATGCGTCTTATGAAGAAGGACACCACCTTTTGTTTGGATGAGTGAGCCTAGGGTTCCTTTGATGCGCTTAAGCAAGCCCTAGCATTGGCCTCGGTGATTAGTCCCCTAGACTATAGCTGTGATTTTTTACATTATGTGGCCGTGTCCATGGAGATGATTGGTATGGTTTTGGTTCAAGAGGATGAGGAGCTCCAAGAGCATGTCATATACTATCTGATCCGGAACCTTATTGACGCAGAGATTTGTTATTCTCATGTTGAGAAGCTTGCTTTAGCTACTGTACATGCAGTTCAATGGTTGAGACATTATATTCTCCTTCGCTAGACCTTGGTTGTAGCCCATGTCAATCCATTTCAATTCGTCCTGACTCGAAAGATGATTGGGGGAAAATATAATAAATGGATTGTCATCCTGCAAGAATTTGATCTCGAATTTGTTTCAGCAAAATTGAAGAAATCGTTAATTTTTGCAGAACTTATATCGAATTTCCCAAGCGAGGCCGAGGAGTTGGTTTATGAAGATACGTTTGTCAATGAACACATCTTATTAATCTCAACTTTAGACCCATGGTATGGGGATATCATTATATATTTACAAAAATTGAAGGTCCCCACTCACCTCTCAGGGGATGAATGGCGATGATTACGTCACGTGTCTAAGAATTACCTCATAGTGGATAACACTTTGTACCTCCATGGGGTAGATTCCATTTTACGACATTGTTTAACTCATGAAGAGGCTGAGGTAGTGTTGAATGATTGCCACCGAGGGGCGTGTGGTGGTCATTTATCTGGGCTTTCTACAGCCCAAAAAATCTTAAGAGCGGGTTATTTCTGTCCATTGATCTTTAAAGATTGTGTGGATGTGGTCAATATGTTCCACCCTTGCCAGGTGTTTACACGTAATATGCGCTCAAAACCTGCCCCATTACATCCCATCATCACTGTCGGTCCCTTCACTATGTGGGGGCTTGATTTTATGGATTGCAACCCAGCTTTAGCTGGGGGGAATCATCATATCATAGTGGCTATTGATTACTTCATGAAATGGGCTGAGGCTATGCCTACAGTTAAATCCAACGATGAGACAGCAACGCACTTTGTATTCAACCAGATTATTACTCAATTTTGAATTCTAAAAGATATTTTCACTGACTATGGCTCGCACTTTCAGAATTGTATGATGGAAGAGTTGGCATCAAAGTTAGGGTACAAACAAGAGCATTCCTCCTCTTACTACCCTCAAGCGAATGGACAGGTAGAAGCAGTGAATAAATCACTCAAATCCATTCTCCAACGAACCATCGCACAGAGCAAGAATAATTGGCACATCATGTTATATCCTGCTTTGTGGGCGTATAGAACCACCGTTAAGACCGCCGCAGGTTTTTCTCCATATCAACTTGTACATGGAGTGGAGTCGATATTGTCGGTTGAATGTGAGATTCCTTCTTTGAAGCTAGCTATAGAACTCTTACCAGACACTTTACCATTGGAGGAGCGTTTGGTCCACCTTGAGTAACTTGATGAGAAGTGGTCCACCTTAAGCAACTTGATGAGTAGCGTCGAGATGCCTTGGTGGCTCTAGAAGTAAATAAGCATCACGTAAAGGTCCAGTACGATAAGTATGTCTGTCCAAGGAGGTTTAGTGAGGGAGACTTGGTCCTTTTGCGGGATCAACCAAAAGAACCCTTGGGGGAAGGAACATTTAACCCCATGTGGCGTGGTCCTTATGTCATCAAACGTGTGTTAGAGAAGGGCACCTATGAGTTAGTGGATTATGAGGGAATGAACTTGGAAGAGCCTAGAAATGGGATCTATCTCAAGAAGTACTATGCATGATTTTCAGCCAAGGCTGGTTATTGTATATTATTGTATAGTTTTGCATAGTTAGGTCATTTTCTTATAGTGATCGGGTTTTTGATTAGTTTTCATTTCTTTTGGAATATGTCAATGGAATATTCCACCTACATAGTATTAATTCTTGCACATGATCTAGGAACTAGGAATCAAAATCATCAAAGAATAATTAACAAATACTCATGAATTGGAAATAATCGGAACCAAAAATGGTTTCCTCTCTGTATATTTAATAAACAATAAAGGGTTACAATTTCCATGCTGAGCAATGGCTTAACTCCATGAAGAATTCGAATACCTAAGGGACAATTCGAATTCAATGAGTGAGTCTAGCTTAACTGACTCTTTGCCATGCAATCTCACTTAGTTAACCACTTGACTAAAACCCTAATTGACTCACCAAACCCTAACTGAAGTTGAAGTGCAATAAATGACTGAATCTCAATTGAAGGAGATCAAACACATGTCATAGCAATCCAACCATCAAGTGCTAGTCCTGCATGACTCCAATGAATCCTGATGAAGTTAATTGAAGTTGAACTGACCATCAGAAGTTGGTGGAGGTGCCTTATTGACTCCAGTTCATTAAATAATAATAAATAATAATTAAATAATCATTAAATAATATATTTAATGAATGGAGGCACCTTAACTGACTGTAACTAACTGGTTGAACTGATTGTAACCACCAGTTAGCAATTAGGTGCATTAATGTCACACAGATCACCCCTGGAGTGCTCCAATTAGCCTCCTTGATTGTAGGTAGGCGTGGGTGTGACTGGATGATGGCAATTAATGCTCCACTGATGTCAATTAAACTTAGGATAGTGGTTTAACTAGGCCAATTTGACCAAAAGAGTGTGTATGATGGTAAATGTCTCCAACAGCCCCCCTTAAGCTATACTCAGGAAGAGTTAGAAAACATAGATGCATAAAATTCTAGGGCCCTGGAAACAAAGGCCATAGGTCACCCTGTACAATAAAGTAACTGCTTAATATAACCAAGGAAACGAGGAAAACCTCATGGGAAAAATACACCCCCTCAAACTAAGCAGTAAATCAAATATTGGTTCTTCTATGCAGCAGCATCCTGAGACTGTGCATGTGAACCTATGAATCCAAACTAAATGAATATGTCTGGAGGAATCTTCCACTTTGGAAGAATAACAATGCACTCAACTGAATCAGAAATATAAACAACTGCACGGTGAAAACTGGACCCATGTAGAGCAACTGAAATCATCTGAAGAGAGAGCAAAGGTTCTTGAGGATTCAAACCATGTGTGGAACACTCAATAAACTGATATGTTGCAGCCTTGAAAAGCAAACCATGAGTGGTAAAATCAGCCCCAAATCTTAGGAGCAAGTGTCCAAGCGGATGCAGAATGTCTTCCTCTTTACTTGTTTTGTGAGGAGATGAGCATGTGACCAAAGGTAGAGAATCCCTAGGACTCTAGAGAGCGAATGCTTGAGCTCCATAATCTGATATAGCTTCAGAAATATCTAATGATTCACAAAATAAAATATCAGCAACCCCATAAGAGGAAACTAACACCAAATCCCCATCATCAGAATTGAAGAAGAACTGCGGTACTTGATTTTTCACACCGGAATCGGTGAGAGAAGCTACAAGCATGGTTGAAAGCTATTGAATTTTAAAATATGAAAAAATTAATATCAGATTAGAATGTAAATCAGATCTAAATAAGTTCACAATATATCCAAAACTGTGAAATGAAATCAAATCCCCAGCAGTAGTTTTGTAGGAGACTTGCGGTACTTGTTTCTTCACACCGTTGATGAGAACAGCTACAAGCAGTACTGAAGATTTATGAACCTGAAATTTTGAACCAATCAATATCAGATCAGATCCAATAAGTTTCATGTCAGATCCAAAATTATGGTCAACCGAGACGGTAGATGCACAATTTTCTTCTTCTTCAAAATTCTGAATTTTGGTGCATGCAATCTTGCAGGAATTTGCTGGAAGATCTAGATCATGGGGAGCGAATGTGTCACTCTTATAATCTGATATTTCTTCCAAAATATCCAAGTTTTTACATATTTTCACACCAGCAGCAACATTAGAGGGAGAAAAATCAAATTTCTCTTCACTTTCGGAAGCAATTACTGGTAAATTTTGCACAGAATTCAACCGAAAATCACCAGTGAATGTTTGCATGGAAGTGCAGCAGTGTTTTTCTTCAATATCAGAGATTCGAATGTATTATTCTGTTTCAACAATATGATAATATGAGATATCATAGATCTCATGAACTTCTGGAGCATCAGGAGAAGGAGTCACTTCATGGAGACTTTCTTCAATTCGAATTGAATGTGTAGAAGATTCTGCTTCATCTTCATCTTGAACAACTTCATCAGAGAGAGTAGAGGCTGAGTATTTTGAGTGAAGAACTCTTGTGGTGCTGGCTGTGATCTCCAAAGTACTATTATGATCCTCATTGTGCTTACCAAAGGTTCTATCCAATATTGGCCAGAAATTCTTTGGGTATTCAGTAGAATAAATAAGGTAGTACAAGCTAGGAGAAAGGGCCAGACATATTGCTCCAAAAGCTCTATCACCGTCATTTAGCCAGTAATTCTCATTCTCATAAGAATATTTTCCAATTCCAATAGACAGCTCATAGAGACCTTGTCTCTTCAGAGATGCAATCATCTTCAACTTCCATTCCGAATAGCTTGTGAATGGGGTGAGAAGAGGGATTGATGAGTCCATTCGAAGTTGTACCTGATAAAACTTGCAAATCAAAACAAAAGGGGAACCGTAAGGTCAGACAGCCTGCACATTTAGGCTTTCATCACACCCAGCATAGTCAATCAAGCAAGCTTGATCAACAAGTTCTTTACTTGGGATATTGAGTGGTAAGCCTTGGCTTCTGGTGTAGTGCCGTATTTTTTAGCTATTGCTCAAATTTCATGGAGAAATATGTCAAAAATCTTGTTTTGAGAGATTGTTCTTCGTCCCGCCGCATGCTCTGATACCATATTAATTCTTGCACATGATCTAGGAACTAGGAATCAAAATCATCAAAGAATAATTAACAAATACTCATGAATTGGAAATAATCGGAACCACAAATGGTTTCCTCTCTGTATATTTAATAAACAATAAAGGGTTACAATTTCCATGCTGAGCAATGGCTTAAATCCATGAGGAATTCGAATACCTAAAGGACAATTCGAATTCAATGAGTGAGTCTAGCTTAACTGACTCTTTGCCATGCAATCTCACTCAGTTAACCACTTGACTAAAACCCTAATTGACTCACCAAACCCTAACTGAAGTCGGAGTGCAATAAATGGCTGAATCTCAACTGAAGGAGATCAAACACATGTCATAGCAATCCAACCATTAAGTGCTAGTCCTGCATGACTTCAATGAACCCTGATGAAGTTAACTGAAGCTGACCTGACCATCAGAAGTTGGTGGAGGCGCCTTGCTGACTCCAGTTCATTAAATAATAATAAATAATCATTAAATAATATATTTAATGAATGGAGGCACCTTAACTAACTGTAACTGACTGGTTGAACTGATTGTAACCACCAGTTAGCAATTAGGTGCATTAATGTCACACAGATCACCCATGGAGTGCTCCAGTTAGCCTCCTTGACTGTAGGAGAAGGCTAAGTTAGCCTCCTTGACTGTAGGTAGGCATGGGTGTGACTGGATGATGGCAATTAATGCTCCACTGATGTCAATTAAACTTAGGATAGTGTTTTAACTAGGCCAATTTGACCAAAAGAGTGTGTATGATGGTAAATGTCTCCAACACATAGGATTCACAGATGGTGCGAGCCATCACACTCAACACTCAGCCTCTACTGCTTGGGTGATTTATACTCCTATGGGCCAGGTACTGTCTTCAGGATGCGTATGTTTGCGGCCATCTTCAAACAATGTTGTTGAATATAGTGTCATTATTGAGCTTCTACAGGATGCCATTTCACATGGCGTTCTCTTTCTTGAGGTACGTATTGATTCAGAGTTAGTAGTGTCACAGCTTAATGGTTTGTACCATGTTAGACATCCGACGTTATTAAGAAGATTCTTACGTGTAAGATTATTAGAACGACAATTTGACAATATAACATACACACATATTCCAATAATTAATAATCAAGTTGCTGACTCATATGCTAACTATGTGTTATATTGGCATTTGTTTCATACACAATAAATTCATCACAAACACAAATTTTTACACATGTAAATAAATAAACTGATCACCATAAATTTTTTATATATAACATCTAAAATGTGGTAGTACATAGTGTCATGATACAAAAATGGGGCTCTCGAGCCACCAAGATATAATACACAGTAGTACAAAATATATAACTCCCAGGTATCTAAGCCTGTGGCAGAGGAGGGGGGTTGTGATCATGGAAGGTCACTACGGCTCTAGCTAGCCGTCAAAATAATCACACCCATGCTCGTGGTACATCCACCACCTGGCGCTGCATATCCTGAGGCAATTCCTCGACTTACGCCATGGGAACCCTATGTGTCAGCCTCACAAAATTGGTATGAATGCTCTGGAGAGTCCGCTCTACATCCACACCTGTGATATCATCTCCTCTTCCCCTCCGACTGTGACAAGGGAAGCCTTCAGGCTGTCATGGTCCCACATCTGCATACAAATGGTAGATGTCACTATGTATTGTCACACAAAAATATGTCTTTTGATTCCATATAATTAGAAAACACAAAAAAATTAAATAACTCAGAAAATTACAAGAGAGGGTCGAGATTTGTTACCTATATCACCATATGCCGATCCTGGTAGTAGCGGCATGTCCGGGTCCCCCCGGAAATCAATCCCCGCATAGGGGTAGTCATCGATGGCAACTATCTATCGTCGCCACCACGGAACAAACTGAGCTGGATAGGGGTTGGACACCTTACCTCCCCTCAGTCTATGCATCGCATCTGCCCAACGTCCTTGGGCCAGATCTCGAACCCCGTGAAGAGGAACGTCATCTCTGGGGCTCAATCCTGGAACACGCTCGAAGAAAAACATGCTCAATATGCTGCTGAACCTGAAGTTCCACACTCTTCTCGCCTTACACTCACTGAGATGATTTTTCATGTTTCTTATTAGTGTAGTGTTCTAGTCATAGACCGTGGGTCTCATGCACTCCACTGCATAGAACATCATAGGCCACGAGGCTTGGTGGAATGAAACCAATCCTGCTATCCTGCCCAACGTCAATAGGATAGCCTTTAGGCCCAACACATGTATAGAGTTGGTTGGGCCATGACTCCCCACCTTCTCTGTGTCTAGATAGCAGTACACCGCAATGTACTCATCGATAGTCAGGCCACCTTTGGGCCCACCTCGAGAAAGAAGGTTCACTACTTCCCCCTATCAGGAAAGTCTAGTAATGAATTATATGTCATCCACCTCTATGGTGAGGGACATCCCATCTATCTGGAAGGACTCAGAGTCTGGATCCCAGTAATCCACCAGCATTTGCAATAGTCTTGGTTTGGCCCTCAAGCCACCAAGATACCAAAACTTATAGAGTCCACATGCACGTAGATCTTGTTGACCCATTATATCGGTCCTTATTGCCTCCTCTACCTCACCATGTTCACGCTCTCTCCATTCTAGGACCATCCTGCACAAAACATTGCAAGTTTTCCCATTAGATTACTTAAAAAACCTCATGCGTGGCCTCATACGTGACTATTTTCCAAATAGTCACGTATGTACATGAATGTGAGGGCATTTTCTGTGTATATCCAGCCCTATACATGGAAAAACCCTCGATTTCCACGTGGGTCATAGTGCCTTTTTTAGTTTGGCCTCGAAACCTCAAATGACCATGGAATTTGATAAAAAATTCATCAAAATGGAAGGCATGGGTAAGTACCTGGAAGAAACAGTAATGGATTCCATCGACTGGATCTCTTGGAATTCACTGTTGAAAATCTGAGCTCAATTGGGTGAAAATTTCAAATGTTTTATAATGTTGTAAATTTTTTACTATTTATAGAAAATTTTCAAATTTTTGAAAATTTTTACCCCCTTTCCTATAGTTCCGACAATTTCTAATCATTATGGACCATTTTGACCTAATTCATGATGTAGGAGACCTTTTTGAGTGTCGTTTCAGCCATTGGATTGACCTGTTCATGTAGATCTCAGGTATCATGTCTAAACTAGCATATAGGTTAGGTTTCATCAGCATTTGCATTTTGCATGACCTTATGACCGTTTCATCATAACCTTAGGTACGAACCCACTCTATTATGTCACGGAACCTTCTTGTTGTTTTAGAAGTGCCATGGTATGAGTGGTAGAGCTTGACCTTACATGGGTACCCTAGTTAGCGCCTTATTTGCATTTGGTGCCCATGCTGACGTTTTGTCCTTTAGGGTGTGGGAGTGCATTGTATAGTACTACCATGACATTTTGCAAGAGCCTCATACTCCTCTTGATCTTTTGCTGGCCTATTTCCCTCAGGACTCCCTTATGTCAAGTTGTAATTGCATTATCATGAGCTTTGCCTGCCTTATTGAGATTTATGCCGGATTCCCTAACATTGCGCTTCAGCCATATTTCCCAAGCTTGTCTCATGTCTAGCCATGCAAAGGCATTTTATATATCCTTTGTAGCTTGATTCCCTTTTTACCGGAGGGGATTTTCCCCCGAGTGTCGATATCCTACACATGTGTCCTTGCATTGAGCATAGGTATGTTCCACTGCTTGGAACTAGTTTGTTTGCCCCTATGACACTCGTCTCCTCCTAGTTTGTAACTATAAAGCTATTTTATTCTTTTTCAAGATTTTTAAATATTTGAAAAATTCCAAAAAAATAAAAAAACCAAAAAGTCGGACAAGGAAATATGTTATCTTTGGTAGCTTTCGAGTCATGTCGCCTTCGAACAGAGCACTGTATATCACATCCATTGGTTGGGTTTATAATTTGAATTTAGGGGTTGTACTCATTTATCTGAGTTTATCTCCACCGTCTGGTTAAGCTTCTAGTCCCCATGGAGCCTCTATCTGAGTTTATCTCTAGGGGTTGTACTCATTTATCTGAGTTTATCTCCACCGTCTGGTTAAGCTTCTAGTCCCCATGGAGCCTCTATCGATGCCTCCTGTGTCGTAGAGATGTCCCAGCTTGTATATCGAGTCTATGCTGCCTTTATTCAGTCACCATTCATTGTTATGCTCTTGTTCGAAGGAAGTTGAAACCTGAGTCGGCCATTCCTCAGTTATCTTGACTTTGCATGTCGGCCATTCCCGGTACAGTTACTGGTTCGTGCACCTTATGATCGAGTCCTTCCACATTATATAGCTTTGCTGAGTACCTCATGTTGGATGATGGGGGATGCCTTAATGCCCTCCTTCTAGTGGATTTCATCCCATTGAATTCAGATCATTTATTCTGGGATTGGAATCTAGAGTCATTTTGAGTGCCTTGAGACTTGCAGTCATCAGTGGCAGGTTCTCTCACCATCAACAGTCTTTGGGAATACATCAATGTCCCCTGATCGATGGATCCTCTCAAGTGTTCGAAATCAACACATTTATTCACAATTGATAGTTTGCACTCTAGTACCTTGATTCCCATTTTCATTATGGGTGGGTGATCTCGCATCTGTTAATGGTATACATTAATGACCGATAATCAGACAATGGATTACTATGTTCGACCTCGACACCTCTGTTCACATAGTAGGACATGTACTCGTAGTGGTTTGTGTAGAATATCTTCCATATTGGTGGCATCTCTTATATGCTACCTCCTTAATCGTGCCAGTGTTCATGAGATTTCAGCTCTCGTGACTTAATTCTAGTATATGTCAGACATTTCCAGCTGTTATGGAGATCTTGATCCATTGTATATCTTCAGCCATTATGGAGATCATGATCCTTTGTATATCTTCATCATGGAGATTATGATCTATGTATATTGTACGTGGTGATGACCACTTATGTGATATCTTGTATCATGCCTATTCATGGCCATTGTACTCTTATGTATCTGGGACCTCTATATGTATTTGTATTTATGTGCAGAGTTGTATCATTGTACTATGCCGATTGGGTGGCTGGTCTTCCATTTGGGATTCTTCATCACTCCACTTCTGGGATGGACTTATAATGTATTTTTCCCATCGTATGACCCCTCTGACCTCACACATTAGGGGGCATCTGTTATAGCTGATTTTACCACTCCAGGTGAATCACACTTGTATGGCCTTCCTCTGTGCCTCTGCAGACTCCTTAGACCCCTTGGACCATTTTTTGTCCTTTGATGTTTCCTAGACCACCCCTAAAAAAATGTGAAATTTAGTACACGTGACTTTTAAACCCCTAATCGCATGTATACGTGGGTTTGACCCCTAAAACCACGTACATCGGGATGTGTGCATAATCCAAATACTTTTGGATTTTTCCTTGACATGGATCTGACTCACTTGACTCCTGGCCTTCCATATGCCTTGAGATCGCTTGGATTCAACCTTTCATTACCCCTTTGAAAAGCTATATAAGGAACTCTATGGTACATTGAAGGCATATGAGAGAATTGAAAGCAAAGAAACTATAGTCCATTGTTGCCGGAACTTATGCTTGAGTCTGCATCCCTTTGTCCCTTGGAGCACTTTTGTGTTCTTCCCAAGCTTGCCTTTTGCTTGTGAGCTTGCTATCGAGAGATGGAGGATTGAGGTGGTGGAGGCCCAAGTGGAGGATTCAGTTTCTCTGATTCGTAGACATGCCGACAAAGGTTGTATCCATTGTAATATTTGATTTTATATTAATAGAAATATATTTTCCTGTCCAATAATGTATGTTTGAATGAATATTTTATCCATGGATGTTTTCAAATGCTTATACATTGTTGATTATATATGCTAGAATATATCTAACACCAATATATATAGTATGCTTGTATTGTTTACTTGTTGTTGAGGAAGTAATCTATCAATTCAAGCTGAAGTTGGAAAGCTCAACGGGGATCTACTTCAACCGTCTAGAATAAGGTACGAGGTCTGATCCTTTAGTGTTAGATATTTAATTTCTATTGCATATTGGAAAGGATTGATTTATGGAGTTAGGATGTCTGTTGTGGTACCCCAAGCCATAGGAATTTCTCTCCGTAACACTTTATATTGAAAATTTTCTTGATATTGTATGTCTTTTTTTTATATTATCTGCCCCTTGTGGTGTAGTGTTAAGTAGGAGGGCTCGTCATGATAATAAACTAGTTCAAAACCCGACAACTATGATCCTGTGATAATAGGGCTGACCATGTATTACTGAGGTGTGAGGTCATGTTAATGCGATAAATAATGGTTCTTTACAAATGGAGATGTCATTATCCATGGTGACTTTGACAGAAGAGACCAGATAGCTTAGTGGGTGGCCTCAAAACCAAAGGTGATCCTGTTGTAAAGCCAGTATTCGATGGAGTTCCACTCTCTCTAGTAAAAAAGGGCTTGACCAATCCTCCAAAAAAAATGATAATATTGAAAATCATGCTTTCTGAGAGTGATTGAATATGTCCAAAACTCTTATTCTGGTTTTAAATAACCGTCTGATAGGGTATTTTCACTTTGTAGATTGTTGTTTAGAAAATGGTCAGAAAACATGTATTGCCTATTGTTGTTTAGAAAATGGCCAGAACACATATATTTCATTAATTATAGCTTCTTATTCCTGCCCAAAGTTCTTTATAGACTACTGTTATCATTTCCTGATTTGTAACAAAGCCGTGTTTTCTCAAAATGGGTGGATGCCAATTATCGCTTTTATAGTAATCGTTTTCTTTTCAGACAAATACTTTCTAGTTTTGGTTGAATTATGGCTAACTGTAGCCAAGTTATTTCTTAAAGTTGCTGCAAATGTTTCCAAACGTGAACATGAAACACAATAAATTCCATATTTGTGTCAACAAATCCTGTAAGTGGTTAATCTTCTCATGGACATTGAAATTTCTATACAACAACATAGGTAGCAGAGTTTACCAGCTTTTTGTGGAGTTTCATATATTTTGATTTGTCTTTATGTTTGTACATGTTATGCTTTTGTTTGAATAACCCTTCTATTTTCTATGAACTTTGGAAGCACTTTTGATGAAGTTGTCTTATTAGGGCCACATTTCCATACCACTGTTGAAGCAGATTTTTCAAGAGAGCATTCACAGTGGGTGGTGATTTTAACTTTTCTTATATCTATATCTATTTGTAAGGGGATTTGGTCTTTGTGATTATTCCTCCTGTCCCATCCTTCTACATTTAAGTGAAGAATAACACATCTATTGGTCTATCCCATAGTACTGAGAGGATGGGGGGGTGAATCCGTATGGTCATTTTTTACCTTTAAATTACACAAAATCAACACTCAAGACATAGATTTTATAGTGGAAACCTCAAAAGAGAAAACCACTAACACAAAATCAATAATAAGATGACTTTACAAAATTGTTTATCTGTTGCAACAGAAAGGATGCAAAGCACACCCTAGTTTTTTCCTGCAACTACAGACTAGGATGCTACAACATCCCTATGTTTTTATTTCTGCTACAACAGACAAGGATGCTACGAAACCTTGTTCTCCAGCTACGACTGGAAGGAGGCTTCGACCCCCTTGCATACACATGGCCTGCCCTAGCACCACCCTGCCACCCTAGACTACTTTTCTCAGTCATTTTAGAACATTTGAAAAACTATTTACTTTGGACTCTTTTAGGCTTACTAACATGGACACTTTATTCTTTACACATTCATTCAATAAATACCTTTTACCTATTACCTACCAATGCATCTCTCTATGTTAGTTTTTCAACATTTAAGCTAGCATTATGTTAGGATCTTTTCACTGAGAGAATAACAAGCACAGCAATAACATAAGCACATCACATGAGACAAGAGACACAAAGATTTTTGACAGGGGAAACCATAAATGGAGAAAACCCCTCAACTTCCTCTAAGATAGTATCACCACAAGATGTGAAACCCAAAACAGTAAGATGACCTCCCAACACAACAACAGCCTTCTGTCTTTTGTCAAGCCAAAGTATTTCCTTCTCCAAAGGTGCGCCACACTTGAGAGAGAAAGTGATGTAATTCACAAGTGATAAATAGAGAGACTCTCACTCTCTATTTATATTCATCCGTTCACTTGAATTACACTTTCACACGTAGGCTCGACCTAATATTACTACTCGAGCCTACACCTTAATTAGTGTATAATAACTCAAGTGCCCCGAAACTATGGGGACTTACCTAATGACTTGATATGACTTATTTACATTATTAATCCTCCAGATTGGAACATCGGGACATGACCACATGACTCAAATACATAATAAAAACATCTCAGAATAAACATCGGGTTACAATACATGAGATATATGGAAGAATACATTCCGAAGTTACATATACATCAACACTCCCTCTTAACTAGGAAAGTATTCTTTCGACACAATTTTCAGCACTGGTCTTCTTCTCTATATCAACTGGTTCATCTTCATCTTTGAGTCATCTTCATCTTCAAGCCATCTTCATCTGGATCATCTCTCGATCTGGATCGTCATGGAACTGGATCTGGATCATCACTCGATCTAGATCATCATCACTGGATAGGATCTGGATCATCACTCAATCTGGATCTGGATCTGGATCATCTCTCGATCTAGATCACCACTGCTGGATCTAGATCATCACTTGATCTGGATCTCTCGGAGTCATCATAAATGGATCTGGATCATAGCTTGATCTGGATCATCTCTGGTCATCATCATGTGTGTACTATCTCGTCATAGGAAGTTCTACAGAGCCAACCCTTTTTCATGTTGGTTGTAGGCCTACCCTCATGTAGGTCTTTGCCCAGCACTTACATCTGACCTGCTCGTTAGAAAGGCACGCCCAGCACTCACATCTGATCATGTAGTAAACTACAATCATATCAGAAAGGCCCAGCACTCACATTCACCAGCATGGTAGGCACATCAACTACCATCTGTGAAATGGCTCAGCACTTACATCTGACCTACTCGTCAGAAAGGCACATCCATCTAGACAGGAACACATCCTATCACAGTGATGGAAGACTCCCATCTAGACAAGAACACATCCTATCACAGTGATGAGAGATTTCAGCACTTACATCTGACCTACTCGTCAGAAAGGCACATCCATCCAGACAAGAACACATCCTATCATAGTGATGGAAGACTCTCACCCAGGCCAGAGCCCCTCCTACCACAGTGGTGAAATATTTGTGCACTCACATCTGACCTGGTAGGAACTGAATCCTACACCCTCGTTAGAATGGCCCCCAGTCCCTGACTCAGCTACCTGGTAACGGACCAGGCGCCTCCACTCTCCCGGAGAGTGGCAGTAGCCCTTACATCTATCCTACTCGACAGAATGGCCGGCACTCACATTTGACATGGAAGGAACTAAATCCTTTAGCCATGAACAGAATGGCACTGCCCTTACATCTGACCTACTCATCAGAATTGCAGTAGCCCTTACATCTTTCCTACTCGACAGAATGGCTGGCACTCACATTTGACATGGAAGGAACTAAATCCTTTAGCCATGAACAGAATGGCTCAGCCCTTACATCTTACCTGCTCGTCATAATGGC
>LPNX010495797.1:167557-192856 GCA_001517045.1 Pseudotsuga menziesii | reverse complement strand
TGGATGGTGAGAGCTTGATATTTAATTGCTCCCATCTTCTCTTCTCTTCTTATGAGTCAAGCTTCTTCTTCTTCTCGAAGTTTGCTGAAAGTAATCACTTCCTTCTTGAACACATTCCTTGAATGAATGAATTCCACGATCCTGGGAGGCCATTCAAGGTGGCCATCACCACTTCTACATTCTTCACTTCTGCTTCAAGTTGTTCTTGATTTGAGAGACTCTTATGACTGCATGGTCTCTGCATTTCTGGATCTTCACATTCTTCAACTGGTTTCTTAACGTCATGTTCAAATTTCTATTCTTCCCTTCAAATATCTTGGTCAAGGAATCAAACATCTTCAGTGTCTTTAAGGAAGACACTTGTGGTACAAGTTTATCTGTGACTGAATCAACCATGCTCTTCTTGGCCTTGACCAAGTTCTTTTTGTGAAGGGCTTCTACCCTCATCTCCCTCTGAAACTGGAACCTCCATACTCATGTAGGTGTCCAATCCATTTTCTTTAGAGGGATCATATACTTCCAGGATTGGAAGTTTTCAACTTCCCCAAGCTTGTCACCAAGCTGATGTGATATATCATATTGAAATGAGAACCTCAAATGGAAATAGCAAAGGATTAGATCTTACCGATTTGAGGTGTCCGTCCTTGTCCCGGAGTTCGCTGATCTAGGGTTTGTCGTAGAAACCCTAATTTTAAAAACTTGGAATATTTCAGATCTGATTGGATAAACAGATAGATCTCTTCAAATGGAGCTGTCCAATGTACTCCTTTTCTGAAAACAATGGAGGGAAGCTCCTGAAACAGGAAGCCCTAATTTTCTGATTTCTTCTGCAGAAATTCTTGTTGCTGTTTCTGTAATAGCTCCAAAATTAATGCTCCTCTATATCTGAAATTTCTCACTGAAGTAACCTCGCATGTCCCTGATCCAACACCATAGGTTTCATTAGAATTGGTTTCACCATTTGGGATTTACGATCCTTTTTCCAAGGTGACCTGTTACAGGACTGTTCAGAATAGCGAAGTTGTGTGGCATGCCATGTGTCACTGGTTCATCTTGTGAGTCTGATCTTCAGCCCACAGAAATTAAAGTCCGTACCCTTTCTGGAAAATTTTCATAAATTCCATTTGGACCTCTGTAGCCCAAGATATTGCAATTCTCCCCAAGTGTCCTATTTATGGATGATTTCTGGAAGAGGCTGGAACCCTAACTTGGAGAGATCATATCTCCCAGAATATAGCGAATATGAGGCTGATATTTGGACACAGTGTTCATCAGGATTTTATCTTCGGCCCCTGCAATTTTAAGCTTCTCAGACTTCTCCAATCTCGGAATATAGCGACTGTACCAAAACTTATCCGTTTTAGTATTTAGGGTTTCTCCTAGCTCAGGGTCAAACTAGGGTTTGACTTTCCCGGAGTTTCACCCAACCAAATTTCTTGATCCAGGTCTCTAAACTTCAGTTTTGATGAGGAGAAAAATCCTATGTTGGTATCACTCAATAATTCCTCTTCTGAAGAAAGTCCTAATTTCCACATCGAAACTGAAAATGCTTGAAATTGAATTCCGCATCGACAGAAAGATGCACCCTTCAATGGAGATTCATCTTAGCATACTTTTGCTGAAAATATGTGGAGGAAGATCCACAAAATAGGAAGACCTAGTTCCTGTAGCTACACAATGTCTTCTTCTCAGGTTATCTCTGATTCCATGTTAGTTTTTCAACATTTAAGCTAGCATTATGTTAGGATCTTTTCACTGAGAGAATAACAAGCACAACAATAACATAAGCACATCACATGAGACAAGAGACACAAAGATTTTTGACAGGGGAAACCATAAATGGAGAAAACCCCTCAACTTCCTCTAAGATAGTATCACCACAAGATGTGAAACCCAAAACAGTAAGATGACCTCCCAACACAACAACAGCCTTCTGTCTTTTGTCAAGCCAAAGTATTTCCTTCTCCAAAGGTGCGCCACACTTGAGAGAGAAAGTGATGTAATTCACAAGTGATAAATAGAGAGACTCTCACTCTCTATTTATATTCATCCGTTCACTTGAATTACACTTTCACATGTAGGCTCGACCTAATATTACTACTCGAGCCTACACCTTAATTAGTGTATCAAAACTCAAGTGCCCCGAAACTGTGGGGACTTACCTAATGACTTGATATGACTTATTTACATTATTAATCCTCCAGATTGGAACATCGAGACATGACCACATGACTCAAATACATAATAAAAACATCCCGGAATAAACATTAGGTTACAATACATGAGATATATGGAAGAATACATTCCGAAGTTACATATACATCAACACTCTATAGTTTTGGCTTACTAACATGGACACTTTATTCTTTACACATTCATTCAATAAATACCTTTTACCTATTACCTACCAATGCATCTCTCTATAGTTTCATTTTTTTGTTTTGGATCATGACTATTTACTTATAGACATACCTCTTCATCATCTACCTGTTCAACCGCTGCATCATTCATCGTTAAGTTTCAATGAATGCACCATTTCATTCTTCTCACAGCTCATAATTCATTTCAACATCCCTGTTTATCGTTTTCTGGTGCTTCCGTAATCTTCTTCTCCAGATACAATCTGGATTGCTGATTTTATGTCTGAATCTCTCTGGACTGTTGATCTACTCTACATATTTCCTCTTGAAATCATATTTCCACACCAAGTTTTTGTTTCAATGATTCCCCACCATTGATCTTCATAGGAATTCTCCATGAGTGTCGATCTTTAGATTTGTAGGATGTGAGATGTGGGATGTAACACTTCCCAAACTCATCTCTCAACTTTCCATAGACTTCTTTCTACACTTCTTTTCTGAACCGTTGATCTATTTTAGCAGAGCTAACATCAGCCATCAGATCTCTCTAGATTTCGGGATGCGGGATGTAACATTTCCCAAAATCATATCTTGACTTTCGACAACCTTCTTTCGGCAACAACAAATCTGCACCGTTGATCTTTTGTGGGTATTTTCCTAACAATCGATTACCATATTGTGGGATGTGGATTGCGGGTTCATAGAATATTTAAACACAATTCCCTTTCCACATTTTTCTTCCATATATTCGATCTCTTTTGGCAGAACTAATCTCAAACGTTCGATCTTGATACCCCTCGCAAAACTTTGGTTTTTTTGCCTAACTGTTCAATTTAATCCTTAACAGTCAGATCTAGTTTGGGACTAATATAAGTCGTCCGATCTTGATATTTTGTGGAACTTCATCCTCTCTCCTATATATTACAGAACTGATCCCCACCCGTTGGATCTCGTGCAGGATTCTTTTTGACTAGATCTTACCATGACTTTGCGAATATGCATGATTTCTTTGTGGAAATCCTCTGCAATAGTTCTTTTAGCAACAAGATTCGATGATTGATATTTAGTCATTCAACTTGCTATAGGGTTATTCATTTGTCATTCACCTTGCAACCTGCAACCTATAATAGGGTTATTCCTTTGTTATTATGGATACCTACAACCTTTATTCTACTACCATATCCACTGGTTATTCCTTTGTCATTCGTGAACACCTTTGAAATCAATGAAAACTATATACTCAACAATCTCCCCCTTTGGCATTGATGGCAACCTCTAAACATTATCCCCCTTTGACAACAATGACACAGGAACCTATCTATCTGATAGCTCCCCCTATTAGCATTTCTCCCCCTAATATTGAGCTTTCTCCTCTTAGTACTTTTGTAACGGTATTACTCCCATTTTCTGTCTAAGATGCTCAAAGGATTCCTTAGGTAGTGGTTTGGTGTAAATGTCAGCAATCTGTTCTTTTATGTCAATGTATTCTAATTTCACATCTTTTTCAGATACCTATTCTCTTAGATAGTGATACTTGATTGGTATATGTTTTGTCATAGAATGCATGAGAGGATTTTTAGACATATTTATAGCACTAGTGTTATCACATTTGATCACTATTGGATGTCCATATTTCACTAGTAGATCTTCTAGGGTTTGTCTCATCCAAATAACCTGAGTGGAACATGAGGAGAAAGCAATATATCCTACTTCTATTGTAGAGAGTGAAATGGAGGATTGTTTTTTACTTGACCATAATACTAAACAATTTCCTAGAAAAATGATGCTCCACTAGAACTCTTTCGATCGTCAACGCTTCCTACCCAATATGCATCAGTAAACACCTTCAAGGTAAAGTATTGCCCTTTTGGATACCATAAACCATACTCCATAGTACCTTTTAGATATTTGAAAATAATTTTTACTATTGTTACATGTGTCTCTTTGGGAGTTGACTGGAATCTAGCTACCAACCCAGCATCTTGCATCACATCTGGTCTTGTGGCTGGCACATATAGAAAACTTCCAATCACGGATCTAAACATGGTATGATATACTTTTATAGATTCATCATCCTTACTTAAATTGCAACCAGTGGCCATGGGAGTACCAACAGGTTTGGAATATTCCATTTTAAACTTTTTCAACATATCTTTGATGTACTTAGTTTGAGATATGAAATTTCCTTCATCTGTTTGGTAGACTTGCAATCCCAAGAAGAATGTTAATTCACCCAACATTGACATTTCGAATTATTTCTTCATTTCAGAGGAAAAATATACACTTAGGATTTGAATATTGCTTCATAATATGATATCATCCACATAGACAACAACAATGATCATACTTTTATCTTCAACCTTTAGGTAAATATTACTTTCAGTGGCTCCTCTTTTAAAACCTTGTTGTTTTAAGTAATTGTATTAGTTCTAGTCTTGAGAACCACGCTCTTGGAGCTTGTTTGAGACCATAGAGAGCCTTCTTAATTTTACAAACATAGTCTTTGTTCTATGACAAGAGAAACCCTTCATGTTGTTCAATATCTAATTCTTCTTCTAGTTTGCGATTTAGGAATTCATACTTGACATCCATTTGATATACTTTGAAGTTTTTATGGCATGACATTGCTAAAAAAAATATGATTGCTTCAAGTCGAGCTACAGAAGCATAAGTTTCTTCAAAATCAATACCTTCCAATTAGGCATACCCGTTACAAACCAATCTTGCTTTGTTCCTTATTTCTTGTCCATCTTGATTGAACTTGTTTTTAAAAGTCTATTTGGTTCCTACAATGTTCTTATCTTCAGGTCCTGGGACAAGTTCCTGTTGAAATATTGTAACTTCGAAGAATATTCTATATGTATCTTTTGTGGTCCCCGATGGTCCTATCAGGAGAACCACTTGTATTATCTTGTACCTCAATGCTTCTAATCAGAAGAACTAATAAGAGTCATGAGGTCATCCCCTCTAATTGTAAATGTGGGTCATTAGCACCCCAGTGTGGTTACTTGAGCCTACATGTGTAACTTGAGCCTACATGATTAACTCGAGCCTACATGTAAGATTATTTAATTGAAGTGAACGAATGAATATAAATAGAGGTGTAGCTCTCCTCATTTGGAGCACACACTCTCACTTGTGTAGCGCATTAGTGGATAAGAGAAGTAGTTGGAAAAGGAGGAGGATCAGGCTTTGATTTCCTTGCTGGTTTTATCTTTTATATTTTTGGGGACATCTATATTGAGGAAGCTTTTGCTGGGTTTTTCCCTTTAGGGTTTTCCCAGGATAAATATTTTTGTTCCTTTTGTATGGTTGTGCTTGTCTATCTTTCAATGATCTTGTTTTATATGCTTTTGTTATGAAAATGAAATGAAATACTGATGTCTTAGTTAAGCATATGAAAATTTAATAGTTCCTAGGTCTCATTTTTCTCAATTTGATCTAGTTCTTCATTCATGGCTTTGACCCATTCATCACTTTTTATGGCTTCTATAAAGTTCTTGGGTTCTACTATTGAGAGTAGGGCTTGTTCCACATATGGCATTTGTCTTCTTGTTTTGAATCCAACAATTTTATCACCCATTATCTGCGACTCCGGATGATCCTTTTGTACCCTTCTAGAAGGATTTTTAGTGTCAGGTCTAGGGAAGTATCCATCATCTTCTTGTCTATCTTCCTTCTCTTTGTCTTCTTCTTCGTTATAAATGATCTCGTCCTTTTGCAAGTCTTTTATTTCATCATCATATGTATTTTCAATACTATCAATATTTTTCTCTTTTCTTGGTTTTATATCATCTACTTTCACATCATCACTTTCTACAATTTTATGTAACCTTTTATTATAACACCTTCATCAGTCCTGGAGTCGAACTTTCCAAGGCCATCCTCTTTTCTTTTGATGTAACAGTTACTGCCAAACACTTTAAAATATTTGACTGAGGCTAGTCTTCCATACCACAATTTGTAGGTGGTATTATCCTTATTCACTCTAAGTTGTCCTCTATTAACTATGTAGATAGATGTGTTTACAACTTCTCTCCAAAATGAATCTGGCAATTTTGTTTCATTGAGCATAGTTCTAGTAGCTTCTTGTACTGTTATGTTTTCCCTTTCAACAACCCCATTTTGCTGAGGAGTTTTTGCAGCTGAAAATTGTCTCTTAATTCCATGACCTTCACAGAACTCATTGAATTCATTTAAGGTAAATTATCCCCCATTATCTGATCTAAGACATTTGATTTTCATACCTGACTCATTTTCAACCATTGCCTTGAAGATTTTAAAATTTTCAAAAGTTTCTGATTTTTCTTTGAGGAATTCTACCCATGTCATTCTTGTGTAATCATGAATGAGCAACATGAAATAGTGACCTCCTTCCAGGATTTTAGTTCTACTTGGTCCGCAAAGGTTTGTGTGTATTATTTCTAGAGGGTTTGAGGTCATATGTTCTTTTATTTTAAATCTGGCTTTGGTTTGCTTCCCATGTTGACAATGTTTACATACATAATTTAGAGGAACTACAATTTTTGGTAGATATCTTACAGCTTCCTTTGTGCTTATTTTTGCAAGATTGTCAAAACTTAAATGTCCCAACCTTCTGTGCCATAACCAACTTTCATCTACCATACTTAAGTAGCTTTGGTTTTCATTTTCCAAGATGTATACATTGTTTGGATTTCTCATAGCAATGCCAACGACCTTTCCTGATTTCTTATTCTTGATTTCACATTTTCCTGAGTCAAATATGAAAATGTGTCCTTGGTCACATGTTTGACTTACACTTAGAAGATTAGGCTTGAAATTTTTCAGCTAGCAAAACATTTTCTTCTTTGATCTTGCTGATGACAAAAATTGTTCCTTTTCCAATTATTTTGGAAGACATACTGTCTCCAAAAGTGACTTTTCCCTTATTATCTTTTAGTGTTATGAATTTTCTTGAGTCATCATTCATATGTTTTGAACAACCACTGTCCAAATTCCATAATTTTTGGCTTTCGGTTGCACATAAAACAATCATGGAACTTTCCATTTCTTCCTTCTCTTTCCAATACTGATTTTGTTTGGTGTTCTGAGGTTTGATTGCAACAGCATTCCTTGTATGAGTCTTTAGTTTACAATATCTTTCCATACATCCATGGTTATTACATTTATAACATTCTATTTCATATTTTTTAAGTAATGTGAAAATATTCTTATTTCCCTTCGACTCATTACTTGATGACTTCTTCTTGCATTCAAAAAACTTTCTTTCAGTTTTGTAGTTTAAAGCTTTATGACCAAATATTATAAGAAAATCAATGACCCAAAAAGATCTGTAGATATCTATTTGGTATTTTGGGTGCTATATTATTTCTATTTTTATCTTGAAAAATTAATCCAACTTTCTTGTTTCTTTCCTTTTTAGCTGGAGTCTTTAGCACTTCAGCATAGCTTTTCTTACTTCCTTCTTGACTTGTGATAGGGAAACTCTTTGTCTTATTTTCTTTAATGAACCCCAAATAAGACCCATCGCTTGATGGTCTTTGGATGCTCAGAATGTCATCTAGAATCCTTGATCTATTCTCAAACTTTGATTTGATAGATCCTTCATCAACATTTCTCTTGAAGTGCATGATTTCTTCTGCAAGCTTTTCAGACTCCTGTATTCTTCTTTTGAACTGTAGGTTTAGTCCCTCCTCAACCTTTTTTGCATCTAAGAGTTGAGCCTCCAACTGACTGATGGAAATATTTGACTGTTTGTTCATTTTCCTACATTTCTCAAGTTCCTCAAGGGAGCTAACAAGTTCAGCTCTTAGGTCTACTTCTCCTTCCATATCTGAGTCACTATTTGAGGCTTGAGTATCTAGTCCCATAAATAAAACCTCAATTTCTTGAACTTCAATTCCATATGAATCTTCATTGTCCTCCATGGTGTAAACAATTTTCTTTTTCCATGCTAGATTTTTTCTTGTTTCCTGTTTTACCCTTTTTGAATTTCAAAGTTTCCGTTTCTTCATTCTCATCTTGTTTAGTGTAGGTGCATTTAGAGGTAAAATTTCCAATCCTTCCACAATTAAAACACTTTAAAGGTAACTTCCCCTTGTATTTTCTAGTCCTTCTCTCAAGTTTAATAATGAAAAATGCTTCCTCATCATTTGGGTTTTCTGATTCATTTTATAAGGAGGCTTTAAAAGCTTATTCCTTTCTTGAAGATCCATCTTGTCATGTTCTCATTTCATACATAGTGAGAATTCCATGTAACTCATCCATTGTTGCCTTTTTAATATCATATCATTCTTCTAAGGTGGATACCTTTGGGTCATATCTCATTGGTAATGTTCTTATTACCTTGCTTACTACTTCCTTTTCTTTTAATTTTCCTTCAAGACCTCCGATCGCATTAAAAAATTCATCTACATGAAGAAGGTATTCACCAATGCTCTCTTCTTCTTTCATTTTAATACTTTCAAATTGACCTTTATATGTTTGAAGTTTGAATTCTTTAACCTTAGATTCTCCTTCATAGATAATTCTCAACTTGTCCCAAGCTTGTTTGGTGGATGTGCAATGCATAACTTTAGTAAATACCAAGTTTGTTAAACCACTTAAGATTGCATTTTGGGCTTTGGAATTACCTTCATATTCACCTAGTTCAACTGTTTCTATAGGGTATTGGTTTCCTATATTAAGGTCCTTTTTCAGTTGTTTCCCAAACCTTCCATCCCAGGGACATTAAATGACACCTCATTCTTACACTCTAGTAAGCATAATTTTCTCTGGTAAATAGTGGAGGTTTGTTAGTGGCCAATCCTTCTTGTAGATCCATTGTAACTATTGGATGGGATCTACCTTCTAGTGGTTAAGTTGTTTGTGAAGGAACTCACTCTGATACCAATTGTTGGTTTATCCCACAATATTGAGAGAGGGGGGGTGAATCAGTATAGTCAATTTTTACTTTAAATTACACAAAATCAACAATAGAGACACATATTTTATTGTGGAAACCTCAAAAGAGAAAAACACCAACACAAACTCATTAATAATATGAATTTACAAAAAACATTATCTACTACAATACAAAGGATGCAAAACACACCCTAGATTTTTCCTGCAACTAATGACTAGGATGCTACAACACCCCTATGGTTTTTTGTCTTCTACAGCAGACAAGGATGCTACGACACCCTGTTCTCCAGCTATTACTTGAAGGAGGCTTCGACCCCCCTGCATACCTGTGGCCTACCCCAGCACCACCCTACCACACTAGACCGATTTTCTTAGTCTTTTTAGAGCAGTTGAAAAACTATTCACTTTGGACTCTGTAAGGCTTACTAACAGAGACACTTTATTATTTACACATTCATTCAATAAATACCTTTTACCTATTACCTCCCAACGCATCTCTCCATGGATGCATTCTTTCATTTTTTATTGTGACTATTTACTTACATACATACCTCTTCATCATCTACCTGTTCAACCGTCGCGTCATTTCATCATCAAGTTTCAGCAAATGCACCATTTCGTTCTTTGCACAGCTCAAAATTTATTTTTGGGGCCCTGTTTATCATTTTTTGGTGCTTTTGTAATCTTCTTCTCCAGATACAATCCAGACCGTCGATCTTATGTATGAATCTCTTCAGACAATTGATATACTCTAAATATTTCCTCTTGAAATTGTATTTCCACACCAAGTTTTTGTTTCAATGATTCCCCACCATTGATCTTCAACGAAATTCTCCATGAGCGTCGATCTTCAGACTTGCGGGATGCGGGATGCGTGATGTAACACTTCCCAAACTCGTATCTCGACTTTCCATAGAATTATTTCCGCACCTATTTTTATGATTCGTTGATCTATTTTAGTGGAGCTAACTTCAGTCGTTCGATCTCTCCAGATAGCGGGACACGGGATGTAACATTTCCAAAAATCATATCCCGACTTTCTGCAACCTTCTTTATGCAACAAGAATTCTGCACCATTGATCTTTTGAGGGTGTTTTCCTGACCATCGATTACCAGATTACGGGATTCGGATTTTAGGTTCATAGAATATTTAAACACAATTCCCTTTCCGCATTTTTCTTCTGCACCATCAATCTCTTTTGGCCGAACTAATCTTAGTCGTTCGATCTTGATCTTTTGCGAAACTTTGGATTTTTTGCCTAACTGTCGAATTTAATACTTAACCATCAAATCTAGTGCGGGACCAATATAAGTTGTATGATATTGATCTTTTTTCGAACTTCGTCCTCCTGCCTATATTTTGTGGACCTGATCCCCAACCATTGGAACTCGTGCGGGCTGCTTCCCGACCGGATCTCACCATGACTTTCTGGATCTGCACGATTTCTTTGTGGAAATCCTCTATGGCAATTATTTCAGAAACAACATTGGATGATTGATCTTTAGTCATTCAAATTTCTATAGGTTTATTCATTTGTCATTCACCTTGCAACCTGCAACCTGTAACAGGGTTATTCCTTTGTTATTATGGATACATGCAACCTTCAATCTGCCACCATATCCACTGGTTATTCCTTTGTTATTCATGAACACCTTTGACATCAATGACAACTATATACTAAAAAAATCTTGTAAATTGCAATCTCAATAATTGCTTAAGGGGTCCTTAATATCAATAGACACATTTACCAAAATCAATGAAGGGAGGGAGGATGGTTTCCAGAATTTGAACGTTGGTTATAGCCATAACAATCAATCCAAGTTGCTACTAGACAATAGCATGGAAAAAAACTTAAAAGTTTATTAAGACACATATATACACACACTTTTAAGGTCGTTTTCCAGACTGATCTGGTCTATATGACCTTTTTTTAGAGAAAAATGAAATTAATCAGATTTGATGTGGGGTTTCTTGAGATATAAACTGTCGAATTTTATAATGAGGAAAAAGAGTCCTACATTGCAAAGAGTAGTCTTCCTTCAAAGTATATGTTAGGTTGGAAAGGTGTATAGCTTTCCAAAATGCATGGGACTTTCACCCAACCTCATCACATCACTTTTGAAACTCATGCTATACTGGTGGGGTATACAGAAATGGGAATAGGATCCTAGTGGAGATATTTACACTCCATTGATCACCTCAATGAAAAAACATCTTTTTGACATTTTTTAAGAAATTTAATTGCAACGATAGAAGTGAAGTGAATTCTATAGCCCAATCTAATGGAAATGTACAATGTTTGTAGTATTGTACCTAACATAGATGTGCAACATTTCATAAATCAAATAAATATAATATTACAAAAGAAGCAACAACCCCATTAGCATAGATGAGGTTATAGCATCTGCCCTTATAAATCAAATATAAAAAAAAATCTGTAATTTAAAAAAGAAAATTTAAGAAAATAATACCAGTACCTATTTGAACCGATTAGGAGTGGTTGGTTCAAGAAAACCTGGTCAGAACTTATTGGGTTGACCGGTGCGCTTCCTTCACCCCCCAAAAACAAAATATTTGGGTGATTATGTAGTTTGATTTGGTTGTGGACTATGATAGCTTTGGTTTTTTAATATAAATGTAATTTTAATATAAATGTATTTTAAATATAAATATATATATATATATATATATATAAACACTCCCAAGATGCTTCTCTCCCTAACTTTTTTGGAAAATGGAGCTTCTGAGCTCTTGCTGCTACTTTGACTACCGCTCCCACTCCAACTCTTGCTCCCACGCTCTGGAAAACTTGACCACCAACCCTTTATGAAGTAGAATCAACCCCAATATTTTTTGGTTTAAAATAAGAGTGTGATTTCCAAATTAACTATCACTTCCTCAACCAATGTATTTCACTAGATTATGAAGGTCCTTTGTCACATCAATGTAAAAGGGTTTTCCATTCCTCTATCTCCAATATTTTTCCAACAAACATAGGTGAAAGGCCAATATATCCACTAGGATACAAGAGCATCCAAATTCATCATGATACCAACTCTCAGGAATCCTCAGGTCCCTCAAATTGCTAAAAAGGAAAACTAAAGAAATCTACCGAGAAACCCACACCCTCTTGAGTGGGGTAGAATCTAAAATCAAGAAAGCTTGAGCATTACCAATTATGTCATTTCATTGAAAGGGACCTTTAATAACCTAAACACATTGTGCTTGTTGAATTCGATGCCAAATTAAATATTTCTATGGTGCATCCCTCCATTGTGCATTCTACTTATTTCCTTGCATGATTTGTCCCTGAGTTCTTATGTGATGGAGGCTCAATTCCCCTTGAACTCTAGGTAAAGTACAAATCAAAGTTGTGAGTCTTAGACTTGAACTTAGCCAGCTTGGGACTTGGAAAAACTTGACTACTTGAAAAGCCTTATTTGAAGGCTTAACAAAACTCAACAAATAGAAAAAAACATCAAAACCTGGAAAATTTTGCACAAAAAAAGTAATGACATCCATCTACAAAATATCTAAACCATAGTTTATCAATCAATTAATCTCATCAAATATGACAATATAATGTTTGGAATGTGAAATTTGTCTAAAAAAGTAAAACATAAATCAAAATTTTAAATAGCTTACAATCCATCAAATAATACCAAGTTTAATAATTCAATTACTACACTACACTAATCATGACATGATCATAAACTAAATATAGAAAATGTCTCCAATATCAAGTCTCATATTCGAGGATGCCTAACATGCCCTTAAAAGAGATAGGATGCATAGCTTGGAATTATGTCCTTTTACATATTTTTCCTACATAAGGTGCATTTTTCTTTGTATCAAACTATTCTATGAGTTCAGTAGTTCAAATCAAAATGTGAGGTGTTTCCATTGTCTACTTTCCTTTGTAGTGATTATAATCATATCATCACTCTAAAAGATTGGGATGACCTAGAACACTGTTCATTCTCTTTATTTGTTCAAACACTGGAGTCAAAACTAAAATTCCCACTTTAGAATATCCACACATCCAATTTATGATGATTAAAGTGTCTCCAAAAATCTACAGGTTGATAAACATTGTGCTCAACAACACATTTCAAGAGAAGTTTCAAAACCAAAAGTTCTGCATAATTGTTGGAGCCCTATCCCAAACCAGCTCTAAATTGAAAAAGTGTTGTTGATATAAAGGATATCCTCTACCTTGCTCGGTACTGGATTCCCCTACATGGCACCATAAAAAACCAAAAGGACCAGTTTTAAGTATTTAAACCTGTTTTATTTGTGATTCTTTTTTCAATCCCTTCAAATATTGAGTGCACCTGCATAAAGAATTGAAAAGTGGTAATCTCCCTATAACATGCATAGAGAATTGAAAGGTGGGAATCTCCCTACCATTGAAGATAGAATAGTTTCTGGACAACCAATTTCCCCAAGAAACTACCATTGGTAAAGCCATGTAGGGTTTTAATTCACTTATTTGTAAAACCAAAAACTTTAAGCAATCATCTACAGAATCAAACCTGGTAAATCTTCTTACAACCTTGTGATATCCTCCACTTCTGACCAGACTTTATTGACAAGTGATAAGTTGATTAATGTTGAATAAACCATCTATCATTTAATATCAATATGTTTAATGTTGAATTTGATTGAAATTATACCCTAACATGTGATTGAAAATATATAACATGTGATTGAAAATGGCATATACTTTTGTTAGACTGTTTATCTTTAAAAAAAAAAAATTGCAATTAATCAAAGGCATTATTCATATGGGTTTATTTGAATTTCATTGTTATGCATTATATTTTTGTATTATAAAGATGTTGAGATATCATTATAGAATCCTAATTCATTATGAATTCTGCCAAAAGTATATTGTTGTCCTCATGGGCATTTACTACAGATAGTGGGAGTAGAGTGTTTCCACTTGCATGGTTTTATGTTAGCATTCATATCCTCTTTGCTTGTTTTCTTTTCTCTCTATATATTTATATAGTAATTTATAGTATCCTTTTTTTATGGTGGCACATTATCCATTTTTATCTTCTCCTTACACAATGATGATAAATATATATGGAGCACACATGATGATATACAATGAGAGAGAAAAGATTAAAGTCCAAGGAGTGTGTTGCTAGGTTTTCATTGCTTCACCCTTGGGTTACCAGATATGAGTTTAAGGGTTTCTTTGTGCTCCCTATTTTTCGAATTGCGAGTTGTGTTGAGTTGTGACCTTATGCATATGACCTGTGGACTGTGTCGTGTCTCTCTTGTTGAGTTGTGACCTTATGCATCTGACCCATGAAATGTGTGGTGTCTCTCTTGTTTCCATGTCGGGATGTGACTTTATGAAGCTGATCCGTGACTATATTAGGTTGATCCAAGACCGATTTTTCTATTGAAAATATAGGCTGTGTTCAGTTATGTGGGATACTCTTGGACTACTAGCTTTTGTGTCATCCCTTTAGGAATGCTAAACCTTATTTGTGACTGTGTAAGGTGTATTCTAATGGATTGTGACTATGTATGATATATCCTAGATGAGACATGGACTATGATGGCCTCCCTCATCCTTAAATTGGACTGTTGTAACCTCTCCTAGATAGGATTATGCTAGAGGGAGCTGTGATCTTTTAAGGTTGATTAGCTGTGTTTTGGGCTAAATATTTCCACTACTATCCTATTGGGGTCTTTACACATGGTGACTGAGATATATTGCTTTGTATTTTATGTATCTAACCTCAACCTACAACACTCTAACATACTCTCAATCAAGGTATGTCATCTATTCCTTTGGTGACTAGTCCTTTCGGTGATAATAAATGAACCTAAAAGTATCTGAGTATAATGCTGATCCAAACAGTTCCAGACTAGCTTTTATTACTGTTCTTTGTTAATTGGTTATTAAATTTACTAGTATTACTATCACTGCTTTATTTCTTGTACATTGCTATCGTTCTTTTCATTAGTTATAATATTGTTATTGTTTATGTTTTATGTAAATTAATATGTATAACTTCATTGCAAGAAATTGTTATCTTCAATACATCATTGTACTTGGAATTTCCATTGACCTACATCAATGGTCATTAGTTGGACATTAATATAATTGTCTACACTTATCTATGCCTTTTTTTATTAAAATTTTAAAATATGTGCACTTTAAATGTTTTAAAAAAATTGATGAAATATTTTATTAAAATGAAAAAGTGTTGAAGAAATAAGTGCAAACCTAATCCATGAAACAAGTGTTCCCTAGTGGATTTTTCCACTTATCATTAAGGGAGGCCTTATATTTGGCTAAGGGAAGTGCAAATGACAAAACACAAAATCTCTAGTAATTGTCAATTGAAATTGCAACATACCTTCTTTTGTGGATTCAACTGATTGTTCAAATTGTCCTTGTTCATATTGAACATAAATCATTTTTACATGGGTCTACTTTGTTGTTTGGAATTCAGTCTCATGCAAACTTGTTAACGCATTGGTGATCTTCTAAATCTGTTGCCTGTCTCCTATCTATCAGTTTTTCTAAAATTGTGTTGTGCTATGTTGTGGCGTACCATGCTACCTCCTGACTACTAATGATTCGGTGCTGAAATATTTTATTGTTTTCACCTTTTTTTGTTTGTGCGACTATCTTTCTCATTCCACTTGTATTGGAGGTTGTGGTCATTCTGCTTGTATTGGAGGCTATTGGTCATTCAACATAATTGTTTTTAAAAAAATTAACAGGGTTGTCGCTATAGTGACGCTTGTGTGTACAAGCATCCGACTAGGGGGATTGCTATACTAGCGATGAAATTTTCGTCGCTAGTATAGAAATCCCGTCGAAGGCATGTACATAGAGGCGTTTCCATAGCGATGACCCATCGTCGCAATAGCACCAAAACTTTGTCGCAATAGCACCACACTTTTGTCGCATTAACACCAAAATTCATCACAATAGCAGCAAAACTTCGTCGCAATAGAACCAAAACTTCCTCGCAATAGTACCAAACTTTAATCGCAATAGGACCAAACTATTGTCGCAATAGCACCCAACCTTCATCACAATAGCACCAAAAATTCGTTGCAATAGCACTAAAAATTTGTCGCAATAAAGATGAAACATAGTTTCTTTATTTTTTTTTAAACATACAACTACGTTGCTATATCGATGAATTGTGGCACTTAAATTTCATATCTTTTTAGTAGTTGTAGAGACGAACTGTGGAAAGTGTTTCTACAACGAAGAAAGTTCTCCCATGAAACAAAGGGGTCAAGTTTGCCTCTAAAGCAACACAAAAGTGTTGCAATAGCAACGGGGTGCATCCATGGAGGTGGATTACAATTTTCGGCAAGGCATTTTTGGAAAAATACAAAAAGTGAACCCTCGATTGAGGTATTGATACCTCGATTGAGGGTTTAACAAGCACTCGATCAAGGTTTTGTTAAACCCTCGAATGAGCTCTTGTTAAACCCTCAATCGAGGTATCAATACCTCGATTGAGCTACAGAACTTGTTTGAGGTATGGACCTCGATCGAGCTACAGACCTTGATTAAGGTTCCTATTTTAAAAAAATATAAAAAGGGTCGTAGGCACCCGTGGCCATTCCTCATTTCTGCATAAATGACCCTTGATTGAGCAAGCACCTCGACCGAGCATTTGCGTCCTCAAACACCTCGCTTGTGCCACTGTGCCCCCAGAAGCCTCGATCAAGCTACCATGCAAGCCACACCCCCTTTCACCACGATGTCAGAGCAGAGAGGTAACCCCCAATCGTTGTTTTTTGAAATTGAAATGGAATTTTAGTTTTTTTTTAAGTTTTAAAATGTTAGGTTAAAATTGAAAAAAAATCAATGTTATAGATGTTTTTGGGTTTGTTCTTTTGCCTAGTATGTTTGCAATGTGTGCCGGCAAGAAGAAATGATGCCGATAGCGTTTAAAATATGTTTAAAATTGAAATTTGTTTTTTATTTAATATTTAGTTTTTTGTTATATATATATTTCGTCAACTAGTAGTGTTTATGCTGTCGGTTTAATTTTTAAATGTGTGCCCAGCAAGTAGAAATGCTTCCCAAATTTTTTCAATCCCTCGAGAATACATGGAGGATTGAAAAAAATCAAATTTGTTAAATTTAAAATTTAAATTTATAGTTTGTATAAATATTTCTATCAAACGACACTTGTTTATGCTACTAGTTTAATTTTGAAATGTGCTGGGAAAGCAGAAATGTTGCTTAATTTTTTTTAATCCTCTGAGAATACATGTAGGAATGAAAAACAATCCACACCCTAGATGTGAGACAATTATAAACCTTAAACCGACGTAGGCATTTATCTAAACAACCCATATATTTTTCTTTAAATATTTTGATCATATATATATATATATATTATTAATTATTTAATTAAAATTAAATTATAATTGTAATTAAAATATTATATCAATTCATATTCATATTTCTTAAAACTATTGTTTTCATAATAAAATATGATATATGTATGTTTTGACTTATTAGTTGACATATTTTGATTTTAGTTTATTGAAAAGTGTACTTATGTATTTTAGTTTCTTTTTGAAGTTCAAACAAAAGTATGATGAAAATGCAGATTTTTTTCTTTGTTTTTTTTAAGGAAAAAACATTAATAAATAAGTGTGTAAATTTGAAAAAAAAATCAAATTAAAAAATTAATAAAAATTCATGATTTAAATTTTTTTAAAGAATATCAAATTAAAAAAGTTAATAGAAATCCATAATTTAAGATAAAATTATATTTTATATATTTTTTAGAAAAAAGATATAGATTTATATTCAACATTTTGAAAATTATAAATTAAAAATTTAGAATATTTTAAAATAATAGTAAAACATATTAGTAATAAAATATATATATTTATACATTAAATTATGGAAAACTAGAATTGTAATTTAATTTTAAAAAATAGTTTAAAATTATAAATATCTATAGGAATTAGTTTAAAATACCAAGTATTTGTAACTCATTTCCACCCCATCGAAAACTCACAAAGCATTCCTTATAACCCGAAAAACTTTTAGTGACTAGAATTCAACTTGTAATAAATAGGAAGCTTCACACAAATAAGTGCCATGTCCATAATCTCAAATTGAGCAAGAAATAAATGAGTACTCAACATTATGAAAATAAATTATAACCCCAATCACACCACATATTCGATAGTCTTCTTCACACCACCTTCAAAGCAAAAACAAAAAACTTGTCAATCCATTTTTTTGGTAAACTTTTGGGTGGTTTTTTGAGTAATAGTTTTTTATTCGTATCCATAGATGGAGTTACTTACATTGAGTTATTTACAAAAAATCATTTACTATGCCTTATTTCATGTAGATGCATCTCTACAGCGGGGTTCTTTGGTTCATCGAAGGTAGAGCACTAGTGGATCTACGACCATTCCTCACCCCGGAGGTCGGCGAAGGACTCGTAAGTATAGAATTATGCATGATGCACTATTTGTTGTTAGTTAATCAAATTAAATTGTTTCACACATGTATATTTAATCATCAACTTGTATGTCTCTATTTTCACAGATTCGCCTAGGCGTTCTATGCCAACACACGCTCCTGCTGGGGAGATGAGCAGCAGCCGCTCTGGAAGCCTCTCTGTGCATGTGAGTGACGAGGATCAAGATACTATTGGTGTCGGTGGGAAGGTTCCCCACGATATAGGTAGATGAAATGCATATATATATATATATATTTCTTTTAGTTATCAGTACCTTCAATTTATATTGATTTCAAATTCAGCTACAGTTGATATATGTATTTTGACTGACATTTATGTTTTCATGTAATTTTCAAGTGTTGCACAATAGGTCGTCGACCCTCCTGAGGAAGCACCATGGGAGGATGAGATCACATGTATCACACTAAAATACATTACTAGTTAGCATGAGTTTTTGCAGGAAAATGTCCTCTCCATTCCAAAGAAATCTCCTGCATCACGTTCGATGCACATGATGTTAGAGGTAGTAGACAATATACTGAAGGTCTACAGGTCCATTGGACCATTGAGTTCTCTTTGGGGCTCTGCATGTCAAAGAAGAAGGGTTGATGTGAAGGGTCATGATAACTGGGCCACAGTGAGAGATGCAACAGCTGGCCATGATGTGAAGGGAGCATTATTTGATATCCCTCCTGAATGCACCCCTAGTCAACTGCTTAGAATCAAGGAGTTTAAGCTAGAGGCTGCAACGCCTTATGTATATGATAGGTTTATTGGAGCATGGGGCATGTTTCCCTCCCATGACTAGGTCCCACTATAATTTGCAAAACATATCTATGTAGATTTTGTCCTGGATATGCACCCATACTACACTAGCACACCATCGAGCTTCTATGGTATTGGCAAGGGATGCAGTCATGAGCGTTCTGGGGCTAGGAGAGACCATGGAGCTTAGCCAGAGCCAAATCCTTGGGTAGGTTTCCCTGCTAGGACTATGCTTAGGATAGATAATGTAGTTGAGTCATCTCAGCTAGCGACTAAGGAGTGTAGTGCATTGAAAGAGGTGAAATAGATGACAATGCATGGTACCATGATGCGGCTGTGTAGGTAGAGAGATGCAGAGCACCCACTGCACCTGTAGAGCCTGAGTTAAAGTGGGTGGATGATGATGTTCTAAACATTATTGGTCATGACACAGTGCTGCAGTATGCTATTATGGCCCACGATGCATATTTTATACTACATCATAGATGTAGGTCTCAACCGATGGGACAGGTATATCTTTATTGTCATCATTTGATTGTCATGATTGTAATGTATCCTCAAATGAATCATTTTTTTAACTAATACTTTGCTTTGTGTTATACTTCCATGCAGGAGCCCGATTTCATGGAGGTCCTGTTTGGCAGTGATGCATCTGTTCGAGGTACTGCTGTAGTTCCATCCGCCCATGCCGATGATGTATGTGTTAACTGTCATCCTAAATTTGAATTTCTAAATTCAAGTCAATTGTTGAAAAAGTAATATTTTGGTTTGTTCCAACTTTCCTCATTTATCTTGTTCATATTGTATAGGATAGAGGCAAGGGAATTGCACACGATTCTACACATCCTCGCTCGAGTGCTACTCATGACACGCCAATCGATGAGGTACTAATTATTTATGTTCAAATTGTTTGCATATTTATGTTCAGATTATAATTTACATGCTCAAATTTTAATTCTCAAGTTCAAATTGTAATTCATTAATATAACTATTTTCATGTCATGGAAATAGACATAAACACAGAACATTGCAAATGAGGATGTTGAAGCCGCCGTGATGTTTATGGATGATTGGGATGAAACTCATCGACCAGGTCCTGATGAAGGCTCGTCTCGATAGTTACCCAGCCTCCCAAACCTGACACTCAACTTGAGTGAGGTGAGTTCATAGATCTGTGTTTCATACATATATTTAATTTTTCTCACATTCTACATGTAATTTAAATATGTGGTTTGTAACTGACTTGTAGAGTTCACGGTTTTAACTTCTACAGTTCTCAGATCTAGGAAATTTTCTTTTTGATGTGCATGAGCAAGACCAGGGGCATATTGCAGCTGGCGGTAGTGTCCATGATGGTCGATCTCTCTATCAATGGCGTAGGAGTGATTTGTAGACTATTATTTGTGGACGTTATTATTCTAGACTTTATTATTTTGTAGACCGTTATTTCTGGACGTTATTATTTTGTACTTTATGATTATCGACATATATATATATGGATTTTTTTTTAACATGATGGTCTATTAAATGTTTTAATTATTTGCAGTTAAAAGTTATTTATGTTTAACAATCTTAATGTTATTTAACAATCATTAATGTTTTACAATCTTACGAAATTGTGCAATTTTCCAATTTAATAAATTACAAGTTTAAAAAATTTACAATGTTTACAAAGTTTACAAGTTTACATGTTTGCAAAATTGTCAATCAAACGCAACTTACAATTTTTAACATAACTTACAATCATAATGTTACAAAATTTACAACTTACAATGTAAGATCTACTTAAGAGGCATGTCAATTATGTCAGTGTATAAACTTATATGTCATGGAATATAACTTTCATTCATCTGTCCAATGGGTTATAGGAATGCATGTCTGCATAATACGATCATAGTCAGCTACTGACATCTTCCATCTCTTTGGTTCACCCCTCTTCACCTTGATTTCAATGAGATGTATCCGAGCTGCCACCACCAAATGAATGCACTGACAAGATATATATTCAGGCATTAAATCTCTATAAATAATATAGTCACCTTGTCTTCTCATCTTTTCAAAAAATTGGCCCATCACAACTAGGTCACCAACTTGGTAAGTGAACTCTCCATCGACATAGGGTCGCACTGACCTGATTTGATTTGTGTACACCACATCAAAAAGTATGCCATATGCTCATAATTTCCTAGTGGTGCAATTACATCAAATAAATAACCTGCATCAAGATTTTCAAATATTAAACAAATCTTAAATATATATCTACATGTGTACAATACTAGATGTTTAAACATTCAATCAACTATCATGTACATTGCTTAACCAAATCAGAAACCCGATCATGATCTAGTGAAATCACTTCCTCGTCAGTGTGCATCTATTTCCATGTCGAAATTGCAGTCTAGCCCTTTTGGATTAAGAGGGACATATTTCCATTGTTTGACATATGCATCGTTAACGCAATGATCAACGCCCAGTCCATTGGCGTCAATGCAGAACTCACAAAAAAACACATACTTCCTCATTTTAATGGAAAAAATGTCACCCATGTATTTACTACAAACTGAATGTAGCTCTCTCATACCAGGTATGGTCTCGCAATACCATGGCATGGATCTATTCACATCGCCAAGGGAAACATCCCAAAAAAACCTGCATCGAATTAAAAAAAAATTATATATATAAAAATACAAACAAATTTATTAAATTCCAATTAAGTTGTTGTTCCTGCCTGCGCACTAGCCTTGCTTGTTCATGACCTTGGTGACCCAAATTTTGTGTGCACCAATTGACTACTTCTGATAAGCACTTGAGTCGAGATGCACTATGACTCATTTGGTACCTCTGAAGTGCTTGTTTCACGTATGGACCTATGCCATCGTGTTCACCCTTTCTGTGCCTCACTTAAAAAAAGCTCCAGGTGTGTCAAATACCCGTCTCTTTGTGAAGATGACTCAACCAATAAAATGAGCATGCTAATTTAAAATTCCCTGCACACCCATCTGACCAAATCTAGTGTTACGTAAATGACACCCCATTCTTTTTGAATGAATCATAAATCAACCCAAAGCAGTGTGGAACAAACAACATTTCATGCTCACGATCATCACTAACATAAAAATTGTATTCCTTGATCACATCACATGACTGAGGAGTGCTATCCCTACCATCAATGCTCGCCTGAGCATGTCTATACAATACATGTACAAAAATGGACACCTGGTCGTAGTGATAATACTCACTTTGCATATCTCTCTCTGAGGATAAAATGTGTAATTCTCAGCAAAGTCTACCACTCATAGGATTGTGCTTGGCTCAAAAACCTCACAAGAATTCTTAAATTCTAAATCTTTCCACCTAGACCTATGGGAGTGTTTAATGTATTTTTAAATATGACTTTGAAACTTGTCATAAAGTTTGAAATAGGAATATCATTCTCAAGCAATTTGGTCCTCTTAGATGGAACATGTGAAGAAGATGGTGGCTTCATGGATACATACTCATATCTCTTCCACTTAACTGTGATATCTAACAATCCAGGGCGTGTTGGATCGATAGGAAACTTCCTATGGAACAATGCCAAATCACCACATTTATGGCATCTTCTCCCACCTACACACCTTTTAATCAAAAACACATTTTCAAGATTCCTATTACATAGTATCATAGAAATAAAATCCCGCACTGTGTGAGGTGTTGGTTCACCATCCCAATGTTTTTTGCAAAAATCCATAAATGTGTCATAGTATAACTGGAATTCAATGTGGTATCAACAACAACAAGTGTTTTGAATCATATTCGGCCTAATATACCACGGTTTCAACTTACTGAACATGGTAAATGAGCTCTAGACACCAGGATTTGATTCTTTGAATTCCTCGAACAAATCAACTCCTGTGATGTCCATAACATGCTTGCAATGCTCCTTATAAATTCCTCTGCTAGAACATTGTTGCAGGACATTTTTTCAATATGGTATAGCACAAGAATGGTTATCCCAATACTCTATCACCTTCTCTATGATTCCCTCTTCCATCCTGTCTTTATATGCTTCTCTGCATATAAGTGCCCAACAAGCAGCTTCATCATTTTCATCTATCTTTACCCTAAATTTAGTGTATTTGTGTAGTGTTTCCCTTGAAACGTGGAGCAAATTTGACATTGTTGCAACCGTTCAATTTCTTGAGGTGCTTCGTGCCATAATAGCAGTTGTAATTTCCCTACATGCAGCGTTGATATCAGTTTTTCTTGACTTTCCAAATGCAGATAGTGCAGTTGTTGCATTTTCTGTTACATTCTCACATGCATTTTTATTTGTAACATCCTTAAAACCCAACAAATTTGTGGCACATTTCATTTTTTGTGTTTTATCAATCAATGCAAGATTTGAGCTTGTGTAATCACTGATTATTGTTCAAAGTACAACTTGATTATGTTACTAACATGCTATTTGATTGTTCGATCAGGGGTCGGGTTCCTGAACTCTTCTTGAGTGGCATCATCCAACCCTCTTAAACAATTAGTAGCCACTCTAACGTCATTGAAGCTCCTTATTACTCTTGAGAAATCAGAGGGTGCACGATCCTGTGATGACTGCCAAGATCTAGCAATAAATAAATACAAACTCAAAAAGAAATACAAGCTCTTGGAATAAATACAAATAAATGCAAGCTCAAGAATAACATTTTATTTTACTTATCATATTGTCATTGTTAGTTAAAAAATTAACAAATAAATTATATATGCTTGAATATGGAGCAATGATAGTTGTTGTATTAACTGGAGATGAATATGGACCTCGGTTTAAATCATATTCCTAATGGTTCAAAGGTAGTCACTCGGCCACCAAGGCTGTCTTAGGCTTGAGAATTGGGGTAGTACCCCTCACTTCACGGCGCAGGTAAAATTGCTAACCTCTTGGCCACAAATGGCATCTCTTTGGTTTTCCTCACAGGTGGGAATCTATTCAATTCAGTAGGGGTCATTTCCCTTTTCGCTTGGTAGGTCCTCTCAATGGTCAGTTATTTTGGGGTTCCTATGGTACTCCTCATAATGAGTTTTAGGGAAAATCCCAAGTACTTCCCACAGTTGTTGCGAATGAGACTTATGTCCCAAACCGGATGTTATTAAGTAAATTAGGTTATTAAGTAAATATGTTACTCTACCTTACCTTAAGTAAATTGTATTGTGATTGTAATTGTAATTGTTGATTTTCTTTGAGATCATCATTGTCATCAATGCTTAAAGCCATATGATTCCTAGTCATTTTTACATGATTGTAATGTAATTGTAACTGTAATTGTTTAGTGTAATTGTAATTGTAATTGTAACATGTAATTATCATCATTATCATAATGTAATGTAAAATTGTATTTGTATTTACTCTATCTTATTGTCCCATTGGCATAAGGATGGTGCTTATGCACGTTAATGTGATTGTAATTGTAATTGTAAAATTGTTTAATGTAATTGTAATGTAATTATCATAATGTAATGTGAAATTGTAATTTGAACACTATGAAAATTGTCATATATGAATATGAAATTAAAATCATATTAAAATCGATGAAATGAGAGATAATGCTATTAAAAAGATGAAGAAAATAAGTGCAATGATAATCTTATATATGCATATTCATTTAGAAATAGATATTATGCTAGAATATTATGCACTATAAAATTTAATATATTCATCAACCATTCTCTAATTTCATTGGACAACTATAGAAATACTCATACTATAATACACTTGCTTTGTATATATGTAATTTAGTGTAGTGGTCAAACATTTTTTCCAATGAAC
>LPNX010495797.1:154601-160666 GCA_001517045.1 Pseudotsuga menziesii | reverse complement strand
TAGTAGTATAATTCAAATATTATATGTAGTATAATATATAGTAGGATCACTAAAAGAACAACATCCAAGCATAGAAATAATAGACACAATATTTTGACCTGGGAAACCACAAGGGATAAAATGCAACAACCTTGTGATAGAGATCTTCGTTCAAAGTACAACATACATCCAAATATATAGTAGTCACATATAGCAGAAGATTGATAAACCCCAAGAACAAAGGAGAAACTCCTCCAAAGATAGGAAACCCCGAAAAATACTTCTTCTAAATGGTAGTGAACTTATTCCTTGAGTGGAGTGAACTTGGTTGGGTTAAAATGAGTGACACACCTTGTTATTTATAGCTGACTTTATGTTTTCTTGTTCACTTTAACCGGGGTCAACTTGCACACTTAATCTAGACTGACTTGTCTTTTATGCATAATAATCATTATTTATTATTATATTTTCTAAGGCCAACTTCGTGAGGATGCCTCACATAGCTACTACATCAACAATTCCTCTTAGCCAAGGAAGAATCATCATACTATAATACCGTGTATGGATATCATTTGTAAATCAAAACTATCTCTAACATATCTATATCATAAGAAATTTCTTCCAACATAATATCACTAGTCCATCGATAAGTGTTAACAACTCAACCCAGTCCATCGGGGAGTCAATATGCACCAACTCAACCCTTTCCATTGGGAACCTACATGTAACAACTCAACTTATTAATCAAAGAGTCAACAACTCAACCCAGTACATTGGTGGGTCCACATATACCATATCAATCCATTCCATTTGAGAGCCTACATGTAATATGCACTAGTATGCACCAGTATGTACTAGTTATATGCACCAGTATCTCCATCCCATCATAGGGTGCCTTAGAGATCTCCCCACTCTGTCTAAGAGTGTCTAGGAGAATGCACTAAATTTCTCCATCACATCACATGATGTCCAAGAGATCTCCCCACTTAGTCATAGAGTGTCTACGAGCAAGTGTTAGTCTCCCCATCCCTTCACAAGATGTCCGATAGATCTCCCACTCCATCACAAAGTGTTCGGGAGAATGCAGTGGCCTCTGCACCCCTTCACAAGGTGTCCAAGATATATACCCACTCTATCATAGAGTGTATGAGAGAATGTTGTGGCCTATCCACCCCTTCACAGGGTGTTCTAGAGATATCCTCACTCCATCATAGAGTGTTTGGGAGAATGCAATGGCATCTCCACCCCTTCACAAGGTGTTTGATATATCTCCCCACAACATCATATAGTGTATGAGGCAGTGCAGTGGTCTCTCCACCCCTTCACGGGGTGTCCAAGAGATCTCCCCACTCGATCACAAAGTGTCTGAGAGAATGTCACTATAAAATCATCCTTCCCTCTCAACAAGGGAGTTAACATGGGACTAATATCCCCACTCCATCATAGATTTACCATTTTTAGTCATCTAGGGGCTATTATCCCCACTCTATCATAGAGTGTTTTAGAGAATTCAGTGCCCCATTCTAACTCATCTACTTTTATCCAATTCATGTGACTAATATTGGGAGAATGTTTGCTTGATGTTGCATACATCCATCTTCACAAATGGCACATATGGAACATGTGAGCCAATATTCATTTGCATGGGTATTTTGGTGGAGTGAGATCCATCATTGATGCACGCAACCTCATAATGATTTCCATGCAACACATGTATGCCAAATATTCTCTTTATAGAGAATCTACTATTTTGTTACATGAAGGAAATGTTTTGGGCAACACTGCTTGCATTGGCTCGCAACCTTGAGATTTTTAAGGATTGGAGACATCAACATAGTATGAAATATTTTGATGCCTAGACTCAAAATTTCCTTGAAAAATATTGAAATCCAAGTTTTGATTGGCTAAACTAAACAAGTTGATATTTGATCAAATCAAGGACATTATCTCAAATCTATGTTGACAAAGTCAGGCCCAAAGCTTCTAAATATAGATTTAAATATTATAAAATAACAATTTATTGGATTAAAAAGAATATATTGCACTTGTACCAATAACTTCATCAAATTAATAATAAGCATAGAGCCACTCATCAAATGAATCTTCTGAACTCTTTTTTCGACAACCTAAGCTAATATCAATTTTAGAGCTAGCAATTTTCTTTGTTATTGATACCCTCCCAATGTGTGCCATTAACTTTATCAAATGTGAGTTTAATAATTTTAGAATACCACCTGTACCTCCCTCAAAAGGCTCCCCTTGGTTTGTCCCAACGAGATAAGCCCATGGAAAAAAAATTTCAATAATTTATGGGACCACCACTCTCTTTCCTTTCACTAATGACTTTTGTTTAAATCTTTCTATGATGCTTAGGTTTTGTGTTGCTATCAATTGTGAGACATTACTCTTTTTTCTCAATTTTATTAGTATTGACACCCACTCGGGTGTCATGTAACGATGGACAATACAAAATATATAGCATGCCTTGGGGAGGATTGATCCTGAGTGAGGAGGGCCATAGTCTACCATGAGACATTAAACTTACCATCAAATAGTTCACCATTATTTTCCAGCCACACCTCCTAGGTACATAGTAAAGGTAAATATCTATACTTTTTCATTTTTATGTTCTCACACACAAATTTTATGTAGATATTGATAAAGACCCTAACTCATAAACCTTTGATACAAATACCTCTTTCTAATTCTACCCATACAACAATAATAAAAATAACTCAATATACAAACGACATGTGATTTCTTTGCTTACCTTACATATTGGACACCTTCTAGATTTTTCTCTACATATAATCCAAAATAAGAACTCTATTACTGAGAATTAGACACATAAAAATCCTATTCTTCATCAGACACTTGAATTTCCAAATTATTGAGTACCACCAACACAAATCCTACTCAACCTTTGCTTCCCTTAATATTTTGCAACACAAGTCCTAGACTAGGTTATATCTCAAATTTGTCTGATAGTAGCATAAAAAAATACATATGAATTATAAAAAGGCTAGGGACATCATACTCTGGTACTTGTACTTGTATGGAGCGCTCCAACTCTTGTTGGTTAGAGAAATCCTAGACAAAAAGAGGGACAAAATATGGGGAAAAGTGGGGTTGAACATGATAACCATGACATAAACATCCAAAAAAACCACACTTATGAAACCCTATTAATGTTTCTTTTGTAAATCCTTTCTCAGTTGGCCTTAGTCAATAAAATCTATGGCAATATTGTGAACTTTAGGAAATTAATGTTTTTGATGTAATTATTGGGAGAAAGATCAAGAATTGTGTGCATGAGGCTCCTTATAAATTGATAGGTTCATGCCATAGTTTCCACAAAACATACTTACAATTTTCTTCGTTCCCTCCTCCAACAACATTTGTAGTCAGGATTGGCCTCTACTTAGCAGATCACTTCCTTATTTCTAGTGCTCCCCTCCTCTAGGGGCTTCTAGATATTGACAAAGGATGAAACTGATTCTGAATAGACCACCTCTACTACCTCCCAACCACATCAATGTTTCGAGTTGTGATGCCATCCCACCACTCAGTTGTGTGCATCCAAATCACAACAATAGGCTCCCCACTCCCGACATTGACACAGTACCCATTATAGCTCCCCTTCTAGTTCTTATAATTATTTCAGACATATTACTATTTCAAGTTTTCCTCATTCAAATTTGGATATTAGGAGAGACACTTCTAGTGCGTACCATGACATACTCGCTATTTTTGGATCATAGATCTGAGATCCACTCTCCTTGTGAATTTATTTTTCTATTTAGACAATGTGTCACAACATAGGAGTTGACATATAGGGTTGGTGTGAATATTTGTAGATTTTCATAGGGTTTCATTTCCATTCTTCCAATTGCAATCGAAATCTTTTTCAATTCCCCAATATGTGCCAATATTTCTTCTTAATCCTAGAATTGCAATTGCAATCGACATCTTTTTTTATTTCTCAATATGTGTCGATATTTCTTCTTAATCCTAGAATTGCAAAACCTGGTTGTTGCATGGGGATTCTCTGAAACCCTGCACGCGAAATCAAACCCTATATCCAATATTAGTGTTTAAACCCAAACGATGGATGCAAGTTTGTTTTTTTATGTTTAAACCCCAATGATGGATGCTAGTTTATGTTTTTTTGTGTTTAAACCCAAGCAATGGATGAAAGTTTGTGTTTTTTTAGGTGGAAATTGCTTCTCTATAGCTCCAAGAGGATTACAATTTGCCTAAATTCATTAGGACCCCACAAGCAGCCTATTTTTATCAATACAATGGCCCTAAAAATATGAATCAGTAATTACAACTACTTTTCATTTGGATAAGTGCATACTCTTATGTCAAAATCACCCAGAACTTGCACTTGGAATTTGGAGTTTAACCTAACGATTAGACTGATATTCTGCTCTTGAACCATGACCTCATCCATGAGGATATGCAATTGATGCGTTCATTTGTTACCAAAATAAAGGTCATATGCAAAACAGTTGACCCGATCATAAATATCATTTGAGCCATAGCAATCCTACTATAATTTCCTTTTAAATAAGCCTTTCCTCAAATTTGACAAAGAATTTTACAATTATCATCAACTCTAAGTTTGATTTACATAATTGCTAAATATATTCGCAAATAGGACAAGCCCTTCATAGGAAAGGAACAAACCATGATGCCTCCAACCTAAGGCTCATAGTTACCTTTGACTGCTAAAAGGTTCAAGTGGACAATTTGTATCTTTCTTTAGTTGTCAGTAATTGGTATGAGTGAAGTTACTTGATAGCCATGGCCCCAATAAGTAATTCCAGATAATAAAGACCAACTAAAAACTAAAAACTAAAAAGAGAACATATTTATTTTCTTCCAATAAATTATTAAGAGAGATATACACAACTTTGCATAAAATTGTGGACTTCTAGCAATAGCATTTTCAACCTTTCGTTAAAATCAAGGTAACAGGGAAACTGTAATCTAATCATCCACTTGATTAGTAATCAAGTTTTCAAGAGTTTCTTGGAATTTTCTGCACAAACACACAGTTAATAAGCAATCTCACTGAAGACTCTTGTTTAACTACAGTAGAGAGAAATCAAATATTCAAATACAATCATATAAATCATAAACCTAAAAAACAATGCCAATTGAAATGGACAAGTATAAAGCCATGAATATTTGACACATTGCCTTGTAAATGCATTCAGTTCTATCATGAATACAAGGGATAACTATTAAAACAATAAATCATTTGGGAACAAGAAACATTGAAACAGTGATCAAAATCGAAAACAATTGCTTAGAAACAGTAAATGACATTTTGAATGATCGAAATTGAAATATTTCATGAACATAAGGGATAATTTGTTACAAATAAAAACATAATATTGATTACATAATTAAAACATAATATTGATTACAGATAAGGTCAGTGATTGCTGAAAGTAAAGTGTACACCATTTTCAACATCCCTACATAGATACTTGTAGAATGGCAAGATAAAATGTTGAAGACAAGAAAACAATCCAAAGTTCATTGATCAAAAACTAAATTCTATATTGTTTTAATAAATATTGATAAATAACTTAGTTATTTTTTTTCTTTCATTGTTGATATGGTTCTCATTTTTTCCATTTTCTTTCTTGCATTGCTAGTCTTAGAATTCCTAATTTCATATTTTGTAATTCTTTGGTATACTATTGCATTATGGGCTAATGCACAATCATGGACTCCTTTAAAGACACTTTAGATGCCACATAATATTGGAAAAAACAGGAAACTCTGACTTTAGGTGACAATTAGGGGTAATTCCCTAACTTATTTGAAGATGAAGTAAAAAGAGAAAAGATAGGTAATTGAATAAGCTTTCATAATATATAGCCTTTATGCAGAAAAAATGTGTGTAAATGATTGTAAAATTAGTTTCCATGAAATTGGGTTTTCAAATTTTCAGCACATCTTAACATATATGTTTATGCGGGTGCAACAATATATGATGTAAATGATGTCAATTTGGGATAAAATATTGCAGACATATAAAGGACATATGGGCCTAGTGCACCACTATT
>LPNX010495797.1:29601-149601 GCA_001517045.1 Pseudotsuga menziesii | reverse complement strand
CAAACATTGAATAGTAAGGGCCAAGCTTCGAGAGTATGGCCAAAACTAGTTGCTCTTCCTTCTTTTCAATTCCACATTGTTTTAGCTCCAAAACAAGGGCTTTAAACTTGGAAAAGTAGAGTTGCAGGGATTCAAAGCTACTGGGACTCAAAGAGATCAATTCATTCTCGATTTGATGTCCTCTCATCTCATCCGTCTTACCAAAAATATCTACAATATTCTCCCATACTTCATTAGGTGATGTCAACCCATCAAGATGGAAGAGGTCTCTTGATATGCTTAGACACAAAAGACCATAGGTCTCATCCCTCCTATTCTTCCATTTAATTTTCTCTACAGTTGCATTGGGCTCTACCTCAGTTGCCATAGTCACCCTATAGAGACCTTTCGCTCTCAACAGTATCTCCATATTTGCTTTCCATTTAAAGAAATTAAATGCAGTCAAGATAAAGGCTCTGATGCCATGTGATAGAAAAATTGCACTCACAAAATTGCTAATCAAACATGCAAAATTACAAACAAAGGAGACTGAAATTGGAGCATAACACTAATCTAAATTGAATAAGTGTACAATAACCAACCTTATGAAGTAATAGGCTACTGCAATATATAATTACATGAGAGATTCGACTGCATAAGGATTCCATTCAAGATAGTAAAAAAGTAGGCTTACTAAATCTAGTCAAATCCCCCATAGGTTCATAAAGCAGTTTCCAAATCCACTTAGAGGCTCATGAATTGGAAAAGTTAAGTAGGAAAGATAATAAGGGATGGAAAGAAAACTCATACATGCTTTTATTAGGAGAAAAGGATGGAGGATGATGAGGGAAAAAAACAAGTCAACTACACCTAGTCTTACATTCCCTTTTGCCATAAATCTCAATAAAGCAGGAAAATTAGCAGAAAAAGGAGATATGCACTAGGGAGGATATGGAATAAATAAAACATGCTAAATATGGTTTCTAGGAGGTTTCCCAAGCGCTCCATGACTCAATTTTAGCAATTTTGACTTCTAGGACATGTGGAAGACAACTTGCATAGAGTGGAATATAGGAAACTAGGCAAATAAGACAAAAATGGATTAATTAATGTCTAAGGTAGCTAAGTATGGGTTGATTATTATAACACCCCTTAAGCCTGAATTTATGAGTAAATATTAGAAAACTATAGGGCCTAGCAATAAGGCTTATTCACCCTTTACATACTGCATGTCCATTTAACCAAGGGAAGAGGCAAAAACCCAACGGGAAAATCCTCCCTTAAACATGGTTAGTAAAACAAAATTTAAAAATATTGTCATCAATCATGCTTCACAGCATGATCATCAATCCCTAGCAATGATTTGAGATTTCTGAATGTCTTCTCACAAAAAAATTTGGTGAAGATGTCTGCTACTTGTCCTGAAGATGCACAGAAGAGTAGGTGAATGGTGCCATCATGCACAGGCTATCTGATGTAGTGCATATGGATCTCACTGTGTTTGGTTCTTTGTCTTTGAACTGGATCATTGCAGATTCGAATGGTACTCTGATTATCACAATAGATAATATTTGAAAACTCTGATTCGAAGCCACACTCACCAAGTATCCCCTGCAACCATAAACATTGAGTTGCTGCATTTACAACCCCTCTGTACTCTGCTTCTGTAGGTGAGAGTGCTATGGAAATATGTTTCTTGCTTGACCAGATAATTGGTCCTTCAACAAGCATGAATAGATATCCTAATGTTGACTTTCGTTCTGTGTTTTCACCTTCCCAATTACTGTCAGTAAACCCAATCAAATCAAGATCAGATTTAGCTTTGTAGAAGATCCCATGAGTTCTTGTTCCCTAAACAAAGTTAAGGATCCTTTTGGATGCTCTCCAATGGATCTCATGAGGCTGATCCATGTATCTTTAGGCCACACTTACTGCATAATAAATATCAGTTCGAGTGTGTGTAAGGTAAAGAAAACACCCAATCAACTACCTATACAGTGTATTATTTACCATAGTAGAAGAACCCACTTCTTCAAGCTTAACTCCTGAAAGGAAGGGAGTCTTGCATGGCTTGCAATATTTCATGTTGAGCTTGTTCATCAAATCTAAAGCATACTTGGACTGATGTACTTTTATTCCATGTTGGGATTGAGAAATTCGAGACCCAAGAATTGGCTCAACAACCCCAAATCAGTCATAGTAAATGCATGTTTCATTGCATCCTTCAAGGAGGCAATCTCTTTCTTTGAACTTCCTGTAATCAGAATCTCATCCACATACAAGACAATAATCATCAAAGAACCATGAATTAGCTTCAAATAAACATTAGGATCATACTTGCATCAAACAAAACTCAATGACAGCAAAAAGCCATCAATCTTGGCATACCAAGCCCTAGGGGCTTGCTTGAGCCCATACAATGATTTCTTTAACCTGCACATAAAATATGGATTAGAAACAAAGCCTTGAGGCTGATGCATGTAAATATCTTCAGTAATATCTCCATTTAGTAAAGCACACTTCACATCCATGTGATGTACCTCCCACTGCTTCGAAGCTGCAGTGGCTAAGGCTAGCCTTATGGAGTCAATCTTTGCCACTAGTACAAAGGTTTCATTTTAGTAAATACCATGTACTTGTGAGTAGACCTTGGCTACCAATATTTCCTTGTATTTTGAAGGTGAACCATCAGCAGCAAAATTAGTTTTGAAAACCCACTTACATTGAACTAGCTTCCTCTCTGGGGGAAGATCAACCAGTTCCCAAGTGTTGTTCTTCTGGAGTGAGCTGAATTCTTATTTCATGGCTGTTTTCCATCTTGGATCATGTGCTGCATCTTAATATGTTTATGGTTCTGATTCAACCATTAGATAGCACTTATCTACAAACAAAGGATATTTCATACACAGGGCACTCTCAAACTAAGATCTAGTCCTCCTAGGATCACTAGGATTTCCAGCTAGTTCCCCAGCTACATGAATGGTATTTGCTGCCCATTTTGGTCTTGTAGGACTATAAAGATCTGCAATTAAATCATCATTATCATACATATCAGAATCAGCAAACTCATTTGTCTCTTCACTTACATTCAATGGTTCTGGTGGTGAAGAAGACTCTCCAACTTCAACTGCTGCTAAAGGATCTTCTTGGAACTGAACACTCCTTTCAATGAAGGATTTGTTTGTGCTCAAGTTGATCAGCTTATACCCTTTTGAATCTTCAGAATACCCAACAAATAGGAATTCTTGTCTTTGGGGCTGCAAAGCCTTTCACTTTTCAGTTGGAATTCTAGCCCAACCCTTTGAGCCAAAAATATTGAAATGGGTCACATTTGGCTTGTGCCCACTCCAAGCCTCGAAAGGAGTCATACCATCAAGCTATTTATGAGGAACCCTATTCTGGATATAGGATGCACAATTTATAGCCTCGTTCCAAAACTTTGGTGGCAAAGTCTTAGCCTCCATCATACAGGTTGCCATCTCCTTCAGTGCTCTGTTCTTTTTCTCAGCAACACCATTTTGCTCTGGTGTGTAAGGGATTGAATGTTGCATCTGAATACGTGCATATTTACAATATTTAATGAACTTAGACTTGATATACTCACCACCATTGTCATATCTAAGGATCTTGAGTATCCTCCCAGACTGGTTTTCAACCAAGACCTTAAAGACTTTGAAGAGGTCAAAAACTTCAGACTTATGCTTCAGAAAGTAAACCCAACAATACTTGGAAAAGTCATCTATGAAGGTCAATGCATATTTGGCTTGAATCATTGACATATGAGTAAATTGACTAGCAACATCACTGTGGATCAACTCAAGAGGTGCAGAGGTTCTCTCAAATACTAGCTCTCTCAAATTTATGCTCTGGGTGTTTTCCTAGGATACAACCTTGACAGATTCCCTTGGAAAACTTAATATTTGGTAACCCTATGACCATTTCTTTTTCACTTAGATCAAAAAGATACTTATAGTTAATATGGCAAAATATTTCATGTCGAATATTGCTTTCATCATTAGCATGAATCAGAAGAGCAGAGGGGTTTGAGTAGGGTAGAAAATGTGAAAACATGTATACCTTCGAAGTGTGATCTACAACTCCTTTTGAAATGAATTTACCATTTGAGATCTCTGTGATCTCAACATCATCAGGGGAGAATATGACCTTCTTTGGAGACCTTGTGTGAGTCATTTGATACACTAACAAGAGGTTAGAGGCAAGACATGGAACATACAATACATTACTGAACTTACCATGGTCAAGATCAATCCTTCCTTTCCCCAAACTATCAGTGAGAGAGTCATCTCCCAGCACTATTGGTGGACCTTTTGACATTTCAAGAGATGAGAATGCCTCCTTGGTCTAAAATATATGTCTTGAAGCTCCAAAGTCTATGATGAAGCTAGGTGAGCTTGATGTGCCAGCAACCAAAGCATGTACTCTCTCTCTGTCCTCTGAATTTGATCCTCCTTCCCTCTTCTTTGAGCAACTAGGAAGGGAGATGCTATTCTTCTCCAGGATTTGGGTCAACATGTCAATTTGATTCTTCATGTAGGAGCTTTCAGGATGATAGACCTTACTGCAGTATGCACACTTGCTCGTTTCTCCTCTATTCTTCTTCTTCTGGAAGTTCTTCTTGGAGCCTTGGAGCTCCTCTTGAGACTTGTTCTTGTCTCTCTTTTGCTTAGGTGGCTTCTTAGCTTTATTCTTGCCTTTTGAATCCACCCTCAAATCTCCAGCAACCAAATCTTGGTCTTTGGAAGGTTTGATGGTGCCCATCATCACCAATTTATCCTGTTCTTGTGTGAGGGATTCCATGAACTCTGCAAGCTTAGGCATCTTGCAGAATTGAGCTGTCAATTTGGTGGCATGGAAGGTTGAAAAAAACACTAAATAGTCAGGGCCAAGCTTCGAGAGTATGGCCAAAACTAGCTTCTCTTCCTTCTTTTCAATTCCACACTGTTTTAGCTGCAAAACAAGGGCTTTAAACTTGGAAAAGTAGAGTTGCAGGGATTCGAAGCTACTGGGACTCAAAGAGATCAATTAATTCTCGATTTGATGTCCTCTCATCTCAACCGTCTTACCAAAAATATCTAAAATCTTCTCCCATACTTCATTAGGTGATTTCAATCCATCAAGATGGAAGAGGAGGTCTCTTGACATGCTCAAACACAAAATACCATAGGCCTCATCCCTCCTGTTGTGCCATTTAATTTTCTTTGCAGCTGCATTGGGATCTTCCTCAGTTGCCATAGTCACCCTATAGATACCTTTAGCTCTCAAAAATATCTCCATCTCTGCTTTCCATTCAAAGAAATTAAATGGAGTCAAGATGATCTTCTGAGATTGATCCATAGCTCAGAACTGTGCCCTTCAACCAGCAGAATGTGCTCCTAGTCAAGATGTTGAACCTGCAATAGCAATATGGAAGGAGAGAAATCAATCTACAAATTCTTTTATACCATGTGGAAATTGAACCCTAGTGATAGAACAATTGCACTCACAAAATTTCTAATCAAACATGCAAAATTACAAAGGATACTGAAATTGGAGCATAACACTATTCTGTATTGAATAAGTGTACAATAGCCAACCTTATGAAGTAATAGGCTACTACAATATATACTTACATGAGAGATTCAAATTCATAAGTATTCCATTCGAAATAGTCAAAAAGTAGGCTTACTAAATCTAGTCAAATCCCCCATAGGTGCATAAAGCAGTTTCCAAATCCACTTAGAGGCTCACGAATTGGCAAAGTCAAGTAAGAAAGCTAATAAGGGATGGAAAGACAACTCATACATGATTTTATTAGGGGAAAATCATGGAGGATGATGAGGGAAAAAAACAAGTCAACTACACCTAGTCTTACTTTCCCTTTTTCCATAAATCTCAATAAAGTAGGCAACTTAGTAGAAAAATCATATATGCACTAAAGAGGATCTGGAATAAAGTATACATGCTAAATATGGCTTCCAGGAGGTTTCCCAAGTGCCCCATGACTCAGTTTTAGAAGTTTTGATTTCTAGGACATGTGGAAGACAACTTGCATAGAGTGGAATATATGAAACTAGGCAAATAAGACAAAAATGGATTAATTAATGTCTAAGGTAGCTAAATATGGGTTGATTATTCTAACAATTGGCTGAATCAATTGTATGTATATCCACAAGACAACGCCATTTACTTAAATGCACATCACAAATTGTGCCTTGACATCCAAAGACACTTAAAAAATATTCAGTAAGAAGAGAAAACCTTGATGTAGAGGGACAAATGGAAACATTATGGGCATTTAGTGGTAGGTTTCCCCACAAAGACATGAAGTTAGTTGAAGCAGTGGAGGGCCTAGTGCAAACGTTTTGGAATGATAACACTAGGCCTTCTTCTAACATGAAGGATGTGTTAAAATATTGTAGGGGTTCTAGAAACAATGAATCTCATGTTAAACATTATCTTGACATGACACAAAATCAACTATTTGAGATGTTTAAATTTTCCCACGTAGAGCTAAGGCTCGGGAAAAGATATTTTGAAAAATCCAAGCCTTGGTATGTTAGAATCAATACCATCCAGAACACTTGTTGTTGTATATACCACATAGAGTTTGACCTGTATTACCATACATTTGCACATATACGTCATTTTTTGCATCCTAACCATGTGCAAGAATGCTCAAGTACAGTACTGCCAATGTCATCTAGATATTTCATCCATAGCATAATGTGTCTGAGGAAAGATGGGTAGACACATTACTTAAAACAATGTGTAGATGGTTCTTGCAAAAATTGTGGTGGGCTATCATTATGGTCTGATTGCATCCATGAAAGTGAAGATCAAGCATTCAGGAATGCAATTGTCAAGAAGCAGAACTATCAGTATGAGACATATCAAGTACATGATGGGAAAGAAAGTAGGAAGATTAAATTGGTGACTTCACAGGTAAATTGTTGAATATTGACATATTAATATTCATGTACACATTTTTTTATGTGGTTTATTGACATATTAATATTCATGTACCAGGAGTGAGTATGTGATTTTATTCCAGAGTTTCATGGAAATATCCAACAGTACATTCAACATGTCGATATGGCATAGTGGCAAGATGAGCAATTCAGAATATGCTGGGACACCTTCCCTCTAGGAACAATACTATCAGTGGTTGAATTTGCAGAAAATTCCACCCTACAACCACAAAATGAAATACGAAGTCAATACTATCACTCAAAGTAGGTGAGCATAATGGTGCATATCATGTATCCACATGGGCTAGATAGCAATGAAGAGAAACATGTGATACTGAAAGAAATTCACTTCTACATAAGTGATTACCATACCCATGACCTCCATTACATGCAACATCGCTTTAAATTATTCTATGATCATGTGATAGCTATGGATATACCATTTTATCATCATTTCGTTTGGTCAGATGGTTGTGCTGGACAGTTCAAGAATGCACGTGTATTTGAATGGTTGTGTTTGTTGCACATAAGATACAAGGTTCCACATGTATGGAACTACTTTGAAACTGGTCATGGAAAAGGAGAGCACAATGGTGCTGGTGCATGCATTAAAACTTCCCTTCGAAGGGAAGAGATGAATTTTACAGGTCCTCACCTTCCAGACACTACATCTATAGTGAAATGGTGTGCATCTGTCATGGGAGAACAAGCAACAAGGAAACACCTAGTGCAAATAATATTCTGGGAGGTGAAAAATGTGGGCCAATCACAAACACATCGAGTGAACATAGTGCATGGAACTCGACAGTTTCACTCAATTAGAAGCTCAGACAACTCGTCCCTACAAATTTGGACAAGATTGAAGGCTTTCTTTTGGAATTCCTGTAGCATCGATGAATGGGATGATTGTGAGTATACAGATACCATTGATACTTGGGATCAAGTGACACTTGGCACCAATTTCATAGGTTTAATGAAATAGACCATTTGGAAGATGATCAGACACATATTTCTACAGAATATGATCACATATAGGATCTCATACAAGTAGGTACATGAGTAGTACCTAAATTAGAAAATGAATTTATGTATTGTTTACTCGACCTATGTAGAATTTAATTTATGTAGAAGTTAGAAATGAAAGACCTTATTTAAAAAATGTATTGTTAACTCGACTTATTTCCTTTCAAAGGTCAGATATATGCAGTGGTTGCCCCCAAAAAAATGAATGGGGTTTTGACTATTGGTTGGCACGTTGCTTAGAGGGGAAACAAACCATTCTCGAACCTGTTACAGATGATGAAAATATTGAATTCCCAACCGGCTCGATGGTTATAAAAGGGGAGTAATTGACACTTGCAACACAACAAAAAAGGAAGGGTGGGTATGTATATCAGGATTATAGAGCAGGAGCTATTGTATACCACTTCAACAACCTAGTAGTTGGTATAAACATCAAGCTGCATACACTTAGTCACAAAAATAGCTCACATGTATGATACGTACTACCTCATATATAGCACGAAATATTGATGGACACCATCGACACCAGAGATGATCCGGATTGCCTACTTGTATGAGTGCATTGTCAGGTGCATTATTTAACCTTTAAAGTGAATTATGAAGAACAATTTAAATTATTTAGCCTTACTTTATTCCCAATCTAATAAACCTGTGTTTTACCGATACCATTCACAGACATAATATTATTCAGAGGATACTGGACACTATTAACACGATCGTACAACCTCGGGTGAGTTATCTATAAATAATGTTTGCACATTTTCATTGGGTTCTCTTTTTTTTCTTATGATGTTAGTAATGTCTAGCCTTTCATGTGCCTAGGATACAAACACCATCTACAACACATTGGAGGCTCCAAGAATGGTGTCTTTAGCCACCAACAAATAGAATTCGGACAATAACATGCTCTCGAGTTGTTGAAATTTACATTTCTTGATGTTTTTAGTTTAATATACATTTAATTACATTTCCATATACAAATTAGAGACCAACTAGGATTTCATGAACGCCACTTTGCATGCTATCACTAGGGTTGATAAGTTATGAGATGGAACTAGGGTTTAGTGAGCAATTTAGTTAAGAGAGAGAACTAGAAACACATGGACATGTACAAATTGGAAACCAACTAGGCTTTCATGAACACCTATTTTCATGCTATCACTAGGGTTGACAAATAATGAGATGGAACAAGGGTTTAGTGAGCTTTTTACAAGTTAAGAGAGGGAACTAGAAACACATGGACATGTACAAATCAGAAACCAGCTAGGCTTTCATGAACACCAATTTTCATGCTATCACTAGGGTTGACAAATATTGAGATGGAACTAGGGTTTAGTGAGAAATTTACAACTTAAGAGAGGGAACTACACATGGCCATGTACAAATCAGAAACCAACTAGGCTTTCATGAACACCAATTTTCATGCTATCACTGGGGTTGACAAATAATGAGATGGAACTAGGGTTTATTGAGCTCTTTATAAGTTAAGAGAGGGAACTAGAAACACATGGACATGTACAAATTGGAAACCAACTAGGATTTCATGAACACCAATTTTCATGCTATCACTAGGGTTGACAAATAATGAGATGGAACTAGGGTTTAGTGAGCAATTTACTAGTTATGAGAGGGAACTAGAAACACATGGACATGTACAAATAAGAAGCCAACTAGGCTTTCATGAACACCAATTTGCATGCTATCACTACGGTTGAAAAATAATGAGATAGAACTAGGGTTTAGTGAGAAATTTACAAGTTAAGAGAGGGAACTAGAAACACATGGTCATGTACAAATCGGAAACCAAATAGGCTTTCATGAACACCAATTTGCATGCTATCACTAGGGTTTCCAAATAATGAGATGGAACTAAGGTTTAGTGAGCTCTTTAAAAGTTAAGAGAGGGAACTAGAAACACATGGACATGTATAAATTGGAAACCAACTAGGATTTCATGAACAACAATTTGCATGCTATCACTAGGGTTTAGTGCGCAATTTACAAGTTATGAGAGGGAACTAGAAACACATGGACATGTACAAATCAGAAACCAACTAGGATTTCATGAACACCAATTTGCATGCTATCACTAGGGTTGACAAATAATGAGATCGAACTAGGGTTTAGTGAGAAATTTACAAGTTAAGAGAGGGAACTAGAAACACATGGCCATGTACAAATCCGAAACCAACTAGGCTTTCATGAACACCAATTTGCATGCTATCACTAGGGTTGACAAATAATGAGATGGAACTAGGGTTTTGTGAGCTCTTTACAAGTTAATAGAGGGAACTAGAAACACATGGACATGTACAAATCGGAAACCAACTAGGCTTTCATGAACACCAATTTGCATGCTATCACTAGGGTTGACAAATAATGAGATGGAACTAGGGTTTTGTGAGCTCTTTACAAGTTAAGAGAGGGAACTAGAAACACATGGACATGTACAAATTGGAAACCAACTAGGCTTTCATGAACACCAATTTGTATGCTATCACTAGGGTTGACAAATAATGAGATGGAACTAGGGTTCAGTGAACAATTTACAAGTTATGAGAGGGAACTAGAAACACATGGACATGTACAAATCGGAAACCAACTAGGCTTTCATGAACACCAATTTTCATGCTATCACTAGCCTTGACAAATAATGAGATGGAACTAGGGTTTAGTGAGCAATTTACAAAGAAAAAGAACTAGAAACACATGGCCATGAACAATCGAAAACCAACTAGGCTTTCATGAACACCAGTTTGCATGCTATCACTAGGGTTGAAAAATAATGAGATGGAACTAGGGTTTAGTGAGATCTTTACAAGTTAAGAGAGGGAACTAGAAACACATGGACATGTACAAATTGGAAACCAAATAGGCTTTCATGAACAAAAAGTTTCATGCTATCACTAGGGTTAACAAATAATGAACTGGAACTAGGTTTTAGTGAGCAATTTACAAGTTATGAGAGGGAACTAGAAACACATGGACATGTAGAAATCAGAAACCAACTAGGATTTCATGAACACCAATTTGCATGCTATCACTACGGTTGACAAATAATGAGATGGAACTAGGGTTTAGTGAGCTCTTTACAAGTTAAGAGAGGGAACTAGAAACACATGGACATGTACAAATTGGAAACCAACTAGGCTTTCATGAACACCACTTTTCATGCTATCACTAGGGTTGACAAATAATGAGATGGAACTAGTGTTTAGTGAGCAATTTACAAGTTAAGAGAGGGAACTAGAAACACATGGCCATGTAAAAGTAAAAAACCAACTAGGATTTCATGAACACCAATTTGCATGCTATCACTAGGGTTGACAAATAATGAGATGAAACTAGGGTTTAGTGAGCTCTTTACAAGTTAAGAGAGGGAACTAGAAACACATGGACATGTAAAAATTGGAAACCAAATAGGATTTGATGGACACCAATTTGCATTCTATCACTAGGGTTAACAAATAATGAGATGGAACTAGGGTTTAATGAGCAATTTACAAGTTATGAGAGGGAAATAGAAACACATGGACATGTAGAAATCAGAAACCAACTAGGCTTTCATGAACACCAATTTGCATGCTATCACTAGGGTTGACAAATAATGAGATGGAACTAGGGTTTAGTGAGCTCTTTACAAGTTAAGAGACGGAACTAGAAACACATGGACATGTACAAATTGGAAACCAACTAGGCTTTCATGAACACCAATTTGCATGCTATCACTAGGGTTGACAAATAATGAGATGGAACTAGGGTTTAGTGAGAAATTTACAAGTTAAGAGAGGGAACTAGAAACACATAGACATGTACAAATAAGAAACCAACTAGGATTTCATGAACACCAATTGGCATGCTATCACTAGGGTTGACAAATAAATATATGGAACTAGGGTTTAGTGAGATCTTTACAAGTTATGAGACAGAACTAGAAACACATGGACACGTACAAATCAGAAACAACTAGGCTTTCATGAACACCAATTTGCATGCACCAACTAGGGTTGACAAGGTATGAGATGGAACTAGGGTTTAGTGAGCAATTTACAAGTTATGAGACAGAACTAGAAACACATGAACATGTACAAATTTGAAATCAACTAGGCTTTCATGAACACCAATTTGCATGCTATCACTAGGATTGACAAGGTATGCGATGGAACTAGGGTTTAGTGAGCAATTTACAAAGTTAAGAGAGGGAACTAGAAACACATGAACATGTACAAATTGGAAACCAACTAGGGTTTCATGAACACCAATTTGCAAGCTATCAATAGGGTTGACAAGTTATGACATGGAACTATGGTTTAGTGACATCTTTACAAGTTATGAGATGGAACTAGAAACACATGGATGTATGTACATATTGAAAACCAACTAGGGTTTGTAGGGTATGATGTTAGTATTGTAGGGTATGATGTACGTTAGTATGGTATGATGCTAGTATCATAGGGTATTGTAGGGTATGATATGGTATATTACACATGCATGCATGACTTAGTGTTATGATGTTAGTGTATGGTATATTACAATGGTATGGTATGTTAGTATGGTATGATGCAGGGATGATTTTAGGGGCGAATTTTAGCCCAATGGGCTATTTTTCCATGTTTTTCTCCCAAAAAAGATTCGCCATTTTGCATTTTTTGAAGCCCCATTTCGCCCAATTTTGATGGGGTAAAATTTTTTTACCCTAAAAATCACCAAATTATTATATAAACAATATAAAATCCTTGGAAATTAAAACATTTTCTGAAAAATATCGCTGATCATTTTATAGTTGCCTTTTTAAGAATTAGTAATATTTGCCAACATTTATACACTTTTGAATAAGTATGGTTCCTTAAAATCATCCTTGGTATGATGTTAGTATGTTATGTTATGGTATGTTATTGTATGTTAGTATGGTATGATGTTAGTGTATGGTATATTACAATGGTATGGTATGTTAGTATGTTATGTTATGGTATGTTATTGTATGTTAGAATGGTATGATGTTAGTATCATAGGGTATTGTAGGGTATGATATGGTATATTACACATCCATGCATGACTTAGTGTTATGATTGTTAGTGTATGTAATTTAGTTAGTGTATGGTATGGTTATGTTAGTTTTTCATCATATACGCTAGCATTATGATCTTAGGATCTTTTCATTGAGAGAATAACAAGCACATCAATAAAACATAAGCACATCACAAGAGACAAGAGACACAAAGAGTTTTCCTCGGGGAAACCATAAAGGAGAAAACCCCGCAACTTCCTCAGAGATAGAATCAGCACCAAAATAGTAAAATCCCAAAACAGTAAGATGCACTCCCAATAGCAGTAGTCTTCTTCTTGTCTAGTCCCAGTGTATTTCCTTCCTCACTAATCCGCCACACTTGAGTGAGTGAGTGATGTGTTGCAAGTGATAAATAGAGAGGCTCTCACTCTCTATTTGTATTCTTTCATTCACTTGAAGTGCACTCCAACATGTCGGACTCACTTAACAATTACTTACTAGAGCCGACATCTCTAGGAGTGTCTAATAACCCTAGTTCCCCACCACTTGTGGGGACTTTGCCTCCTCTGACCAATAGGAGGGTAACACAATGGTGGGGACTATTGCACCGACTTACAATGATTCACCTAGGGTCGAATTCACTAGGATAGTCTAATAACCCAAGGGACCCACAACTATGGGGACTTTAACCCTTAACCAATAAGAGGGTTACCCACAATGACTTGACGTGACTTAATCATTATAGAAACTTCTCGATCGGAACATCGGGGCAAGACATGACTCAAATATATTACAATACATCCCAAAATAAACATCGGGTTACAATAGATAATAAATACAAGTGAATACATTCCAAAGTTACAATTACATCAACACTCTGTCTTAACTAGGAAGGTATTCTCTTGACACAATTTAAAGCACAAGTCTTCTTCTCGTATCATCTAGGTCATCGTCAGGTCTTCGCCATTTTAAAATTCATCTTCATCTTCAAGTCATCTTCATCTGTAAGTCATATTCATTTGTAAGTCATCTTCATTGGATCTGGATCATCTCTCGATCTGGATCATCATGGAACATCATCACTGGATCTGGATCATCTCTCAATCTGGATCAACATCACTGGACTGGATCTGGATCATCACTCGATCTCGATCATCACTGGATCTAGATCATCACTGGATCTCAATCATCACTCGATCTGGATCATCCCTGGTGCTATCTCATGATTCTTCTTGTCACATGAAGTTCTACAGAGCCTGCCCTTTTTCATGCTGGTTGTAGGCCTACCCATCATGTAGGTCTTTGCCCAGCACTTACATCTGACCTACTCGTCAGAAAGGCACACCCAACACTTATATTTGATCATATAGGAACCAATCCTATAGTCACATCAGAAATGCCTAGCACTCACATTCACCAGCATGATAGGACATCACATCACTAACATCTGTGAAAAGGCTCAACACTTACATCTGACCTACTCGTCAGAAAGGCACATCCATCCAGACAGGAACACATCCTATCATAGTGATGGAAGACTCCCATCCAGACAAGAACACATCCTATCACAATGATGGAAGATTTCCCACTTTCATCCAAACAAGAACACATCCTATCACAGTGATGAAAGACTCCCATCCAGACAAGAACACATCCTATCACAGTGATGGAAGATTTCCCACTTTCATCTAGACAAGAACACATCCTATCACAGTGATGAAAGACTCCCATCCAGACAAGAACACATCCTATCACAGTGATGGAATATTTCCCACTTTCATCTAGATAAGAACACATCCTATCACAGTGATGAAAGAGCTTGCACTCACATCTGATCCTATGAGAACACATCCCAGTAGTCATATCAGAATGGCCACTAGTCCTCGACTGAGCTACCTAGTAACTGACCAGGCGCCTCCATTCTCCTAGAGAATGGTAGTTGCCCTTACATCCGACCTGGTCGTCGGAATGGCCAGCACTCACATCTGACATGGAAGAAACTAAATCCTTTAGCCATGAACATAATGGTTCAGCCCTTACATCTGACCATGGAAGGAACCAATCCTCTCACCATGTCATAATGGCTACTCAGTCCTAAACTGAGTGATCCTGGTAACTGACCAGGTGCCTACATTTCTAGAATGACAATTTCCCTTACATCTGTCCTACTCGACAGAATGGCCAGCACTCATATCTGTCATGGAAGGGAGAAACCCTATCACCATGATAGAATGGATCAACCCTTATATCTGACCTACTCATCAGAATGGCTATGGATCTCAGCACTCATATCTAACATGGAAGGAACCAATCCTCTCACCATGACAGAATGGCTCAACCCTTATATATGTCCATGGAAGGAACCAATCCTCTCACCATGTCAGAATGGCTATGGGTCTCATCACTTTCTCTTTGAGGGAACCTCGATCTAGAGAACACCAAGTCTCTCCCTGAAGTACTCAAACTTCAGCCTAGCCAATGGATTCATCAATACATCAGCTATTTGTTCCTCCATTGCAATATACTGGAGCTTCATTGCTCCTCTATGCACCATATCCCTGATATAGTGATACTTGATCTCGATATGATTCGACTTGTCATGGAACACTGGATTCTCAGACAACTTCACACAACTCTGGTTGTCACAATGTATGCAAGTAGCATCCAACTGGAGATCAAATATATCAGACAGTAGCTTCCACAACCATACTGTCTCACAACTAGCTGAACAAGTTCTGACATACTCTTCTTCAGCTGTACTCAGTGCCACACAGGATTGCTTCGTGCTAAACCAAGAGATTACACCTGATCCCATACTGAAGAAACACACTAAAGTGTTCTTCCTATCGATGGCACTGCCTGCCCAATATGAATCAACATAACCCTCCAGGTTAATCTTTTGATTCATATCATACTTGAGCCGATACTCTACTGTACCCCTGCATGCTTTGCAACCATCAGGTGAACATGTCTCAATGTGTTCACAACAAAGCAAATATCTGGTCTTAGGTACATCAAGGCCCCAATCATCTGACGATACATCGTAGCATCAACCATCTCTGATGAAGCATCACTTAAAAGCTTCATGTTCGATCCCATAGGTGTGGTCATGTAGTCCATCATCCTGAACCTATTTAGGATCTCTACTGCATACTTCCCTTGTCCACACCTCCATGCCTAGAAAATAGTGCATCGACATATAACAGGAGCATCACTGGTCTTCCGCCTTCAACCTTGAAGAAAAGGTTGGAATCCACTTTACTCTCAATAAATCCTAGAGTCGTCAGTAATTTTTCCATCCTGTCGTACCATGTCGATCCTCAAGATATTCTATAGTCACTCCTTTTGAAGAAGAGCATCATACTCCCTCTGTCTTATGTACTCTATGCACTGAAACATTCTGTACCAGAGTGAAAAGTAGCTTCCTATGCTACTAATATTCTATGTAACCATCTAGTGTATAGACTTGCATCTTCAACCTTGTAGCAAAGGTTAAGATCTTCATCAATATCATCATGTATGTGTTTTCCATGGTTGTATTCTGAACTCGTACAATGCCTTATTTCATTTGCACACATGATTATGCATGTCATGTGACTTTACTTCTAGTAGCTGTAAATGTTTCTTCATAGTCTATGCCTTCTTTTCATGAGAATCCTCGTGCTACGAATCTTGCTTTGTAACCCACGATGTTTCCATCTATTGCATGATGGAACTATGAACTTCTCGTCATGTTTCAATACTGCATCCTAGACATCATTCTTCTTGAACTGGTCTTCTTGGTTACTTCTTCATAGTTGGAAGATTCTGCATCAATGATGTCACTACACTCATCATACTATTCTTTGTCTTTGAACTGTCGTCACTTGTTCTTCGGAACAAGTATTCATTCTTGTTTGCTTGCAGGCAATTATGTATACGGTCTTTCCTACAAGTCAAATGCATTTGTATGGTTATAACATTTCATAAAGAATATTCATACTTGGCAAATACTTATGCATAAATATATGATCATGTAACTAATTTAGCCAATACAACATTCATCCATATCTCACTGAAACTTTCTAGATGCCTTCCATCTCTACTAGGACAACATTGAGATTGTGCACTAATCCAATATGTCAGCAAGGAGGTTTCATTCTAGATAAGTAGAAATGGAGAGTTGTATAGCACCATGAGGTACTTACCCATCACATGCATATTAGTAGTATACTGTCATTAATGCAAACATCCTATCATGCATAATACAATAACTGAATATAAACAAATGCATAACAAAACAGTGAAATGACAATTGAATACTTATCTTTATTTGATTTGTGGGTATACTCCTTCTTGAGCCTTCAACTTCATTGTCTTCTTCATTCATGATAGCATCATTTCTTATCCAAATTCCAGGGTGGATAATAAGTTCTTCAAGAGTTGAGATCTTCATATTCCTCATCGCTTGAGGGATCTTCTTTGGATGGTAAGAGCTTGATCTTCAGTTGCTCCCAACTTCTCTTCTCGAGCTTCTTCTTCTTGTGAGTTCTCTTCACAGAGTCTATTGAAATAAATCACTTTCTTCTGGCACACATTCCTCACATGAATGAATCCCATGATCCTGGGATGCCATTCAAGGTGGCCATCACCACTTCTGCATTCTTCACTTCTTCTTTTACCGCTTCAAGTTGTTCTTGGTTTTAGAGACTCTTATGACTGCATGGTCTCTGTATTCTAGATCTTCACATTCTTCAACTGGTTTCTTAAGGTCATATTCTGATTTCTATTCTTCCCTTCAAATATCTTGGCCAAGGAATCAAACATCTTTGGTGTCTTTGGGGAGACACTTGTAATACAAGTTGATTCATGACTGAACCAACAATGATGTTCTTGGCCTTGACCATGTTCTTCTTGTTTAAGGCTTCTAGCCTCATCTCCCTCTGGAACTGGAACCTCTCTACTCATGTAGGTGTCCAATCCATTTTATTCAGAGAGATCATATACATCTAGGCTTGGAATTTGTCAACTTCCCCAATCTTGTCATCAAGCTAATGTGATAGATCACTTTGAAATGAGGACCTCAAATGAAAAGAGCAAAGGATTAGATCTTACCGATTTGAGGTGTCCGTCTTGGTTTCGGAGCTCACTAATCTAGGGTTTGTCACAGAAACCCTAATTTTAAAAACTTGGAATATTTTAGATCTGATTGGATAGACAGATATATCTCTTCAAATGGAGTTGTCCAATGTACTCCTTTTCTGAAAATAGTGGAGGGAAGCTCTTAGAACAAGAAGCCCTAATTTTCCAATTTCTTCTACAGAAATGTCTGTTACTGTTTCTATGATATCTCCAAATTTTTTTATCCTCTGTGTCTGCAATTGCGCACTGAGGTAACCTCACATTTTCCTGATCTAACACCATAGGTTTCATCAGAATTTGCTTCACCATTTGGGATTTATGATCCTTTTCCCCAGATGACCTGTTACAGGACTGTCCAGAACATCGAAGTTGTATGGAATTCCACGTGTCACTGGTTGATCTTATGAGTCTGATATTCTGACCACCAAAATTATAGTCCGTGCCCTTTCTGGAACATCTTCAGGAATTCCATTTGGACCTTTTTATCCCAAGATATTGCATTTCTCCCCAGGTATCCTGTTTAGGGATGAATTCTGGAAGAGGCTAGAACCCTAACTTGGAGGGATCATATCTCCTAGAATATAGTGAATATGAGGCTTATTTTTGGACACTATGTGCATCCAAATTGTATCTTCTGCCTCTGCAATTTTTTGCTTCTGAGACTTCTCCAAACTCGTAATATAGCGACTGTACCAAAACGTAGCAGTTTTAGTATTTAGGGTTTTTCTAGCTCGGGGTCAAACTAGGGTTTGACTTTCCCAGAGTTTCACCCAACCAAATTTCTTGATATAGGTTTCTAAACTTTCGGTTTTGATGAGGAAAACAATCCTATGATGGTCTCACTCAAAAATTCCTCTTCTGTAGAAATCCCTAATTTCCGCATCGAACACTGAAAATGCTCAGAATCGAATTCTGCTTCGACAGAAAGATGCACCCTTCAATGGAGAGTCATCCTAGCATACTTTTGCTAATGGATTGTGGAGAGAGACCCAAAAATTAAGAATCCCTAGCTTCTGCAGCTGCACAATGTCTTCTTCTCAGGTTAGCTCTGATACCATGTTAGTTTTTCATCATATAAGCTAGCATTAAGATCTTAGGATCTTTTCACTGAGAGAATAACAAGCACAGCAATAAAACATAAGCACATCACAAGAGACAAGAGACACAAAGAGTTTTCCTCGAGGAAACCATAAAGAATAAATACCCGCAACTTCCTCAGAGATAGAATCAACACCAAAACAATAAGATGCACTCCCGACAGCAGTAGTCTTCTTCTTGTCTAGTCCCAGTGTATTTCCTTCCTCACTAATGCGCCACACTTGAGTGAGTGAGTGATGTTTTGCAAGTGATAAATAGAGAGGCTCTCACTCTCTATTTATATTCTTTCATTCACTTGAAGTGCACTCCAACATGTCGGCCTCACTTAACAATTACTTACTAGAGCCGACATCTCTAGGAGTGTCTAATAACCCTAGTTCCCCACCACTTGTGGGGACTTTGCCTCCTCTGACCAATAGGAGGGTAACACAATGGTGGGGACTATTGCCCTAACTTACAATGACTCACCTAGGGTCGACTTCACTAGGATAGTCTAATAACCCAAGGGCCCCACAACTATGGGGACTTTAACCCTTAACCAATAAGAGGGTTACCCACAATGACTTGACGTGACTTACTCATTATAGAAACTTCCCGATCAGAACATCGGGGAAAGAAATGACTCAAATAGATTACAATACATCCCGGAATAAAAATCGGGTTACAATAGATAATAAATACAAGTGAATACATTCCAAAGTTACAATTACATCAACAGGTTATGATGTTAAAAAGTTGATGAGTCATAAATTATTCCTTTAAGTATTGGAAATTCATAAGTTAGTACACATGTGAACCACACATATCATTATATCACATAGGTGAACCACACATATCATGTCCAAGATCAAGTCAACTATATATGTATAAATTTGAACCTTGCTTTATATTATATATGTATAGAAATAATGTTACGAAAATTGGCATGCCACATGGCCATAATACAAAATAGTGGATCAAAAAGTACATATGTGTGTATATGAACAAAAAGTTACATCTATATATCCCCCCTATACATTTATTCTAGTTATCCACCCTTTCGTTGCCATTTCCAATGTCTTCAGAGAAGTCTAGCTTTCTTTTCTGACTGCTCACTGGTGATCCCCATCAGTGAAAAAGAGGGATAGATCACATCAGTGGAGACTACAGAAAAACCAAATTTTGTAAGTTAGTTTACCAACCTATAAAAATTATATGTACATTTGTTCAAATTCCAAAACCAAAATAACATTTTTAGTTACTGTACGTGAGTAAGTAATGGTGGGTCGTGCTGCCTCACTAACAACGACCTTGATTGGGTGCTCTTCAAGCACCACTTGGTCAATATCAAGTTGCATAAAAAATATATATATGCCAATGTCAACAAATATACATGTACATTGGGGGGGAAGAGGTGGGTCACCGATTTGGGTCTCTTTAAGCACCAAATCAGAGAAAGCGATACACAAACGTACAAAGAAAGCGATACATAAACGTACCTGCTGGCTCGTCAGAGTTGGGTCACCGATTTGGTGCTCTTCACGCACTAGTGCCTCACTAGAAGCCTACATAAAGTAACATATATGTCAATTTCAGATAATAAAAAGAATCAGAGACATATATACTACATGGACGGAAAATGATGTTTCCAAAGAAAGTGAAACATACATGTACCTGGCTGGGGTTAAGAGGTGGGTTGAAAACAACCTTGCTTTGGTGCTCTTCAAGCATAACTGTCTCAATAGATTCCTGCATAAATTAACATATGTCAAAGTGATACTTAAACCTACAAAAAAGTACAAAGAGAAATCACCAAATCAGGGAAAGCCATACATAAACGTACAAAGAAAGTGATACATAAAATTACCTACTAGATCATCAGAGGTGGGTCGACAACAACCTCGCTTTGGTGCTCTTCAAGCACCACTATATCAATAGATTCCTGCATAAAGTAACATATGTCAAAGCGATACATAAACCTACAAAAACATATAAAGAGAAAGCACCAAATCAGGGAAATCCATACATAAACGTACAAAGAAAGCGATACATAAACTTACTTGCTGCCTTGTCAGAGGTGGGTCAACAACAACCTCGCTTTGGTGCTCTTCAAGAACCATTGTCACAATAGATTCCTACATAAAGTAACATATATGTCAATTCTAGATAATACAAAGAAAAAGATACATATCAATGGGGGAAACAAGGAAAAAGATACTTGCATGTACAAAAAGCAATATAAGAAAGAGTTGCAATGTATAAATATACCTAGGGGACATGAGGAGGTGTGTAACCAATAGATCCATTAACTATCAACGAGAAAAAATGACTTCTACTTTTACTAGCAAAGAAGCTCACTTTTTAGACATATTCATCAAACTCATGTTCCTACATACAAAAGGATAAAGATACAATTAGAAAATTTCAAAAAATTAAAAAAGTACATGTTGAATCATTAAAATTACAATTAAAAGAAAGTGATACATAAACGTACCTGCTGGCTCGTGATAGGTGGGTCATCAATATGGTGCTCTTCAAGCACTGGTGCCTCAATAGAAGCTTGCATAAAATAACATATGTCAAATTCAGATAATAAAAAGAATCATAGACATATATACTACATGGACAGAAAATGATGTTTTCAAAGAAATTGAAACATACATGTACCTGGCGGGGGCAAAGAGGTGGTTCGGCAACAACCTCACGTTGGTGCTCTTCAAGCCCCAATGGTTCAATGGTTTCCTGCATAACGTAACATATGTCAATGTCAGATAATACAAAGAAAATGAGACATATACATGATGGACGAAAAATGATTTTTCCAAAGAAAGCGAAACATAATTAAAAGCATATTTTCAATAATACCTCTGTTTGGGAATCTACTTCTGCATGAGAGGGACTAGGCTAAGATTGAATGTACTCATCTGGATCACCTTGCATGAAACATGTATCAAAATTAGGATGTATTGAATGTTACAATATCTACTATAAATATGTAAAAAAACTTGACAAATTAACAAGTATAGTTCTTACCGCTAATGGTGAAGAACCAAACCCATATGCAATATTGACAGCTACATCAATGTTCTCAACATTGATCGGTGGACTATGCAACTTTGGTGTGCCATTGGACACCAACTATATATTTGTTCACATAATTTGTTAGATAATTAATAGAAATAAATTACGAAACAATTGAAAATTGTGATATGAAACAAAATATAATATGAAAATAATGTGTTTTACTTACAAATTGAAGTAATCCATCATCCTGGAAGTCTGAAGCAAGGTCATAGCATATTCCTCCACATGATGTGCAAGGGTGTGGAGTAACATGACACTTTGAATGCTCTGCATCTCTTGTGTGATCTATAGATGGGCCGGCCTTAGAAGTGCCAACCCCTTGGCCTACATTGCCTTGGACATCAGTGCCATGCTGAAGCAATGTATCTTCTAAGTCAAACAATGCCTCTTGTGTATCCTCAATCATAGGACCCACAGGAGGATATAGCCGAGTGGTTTTTTGTGTGCATGGAGGGTATGGCACATAGTTAGGATCCCTCCTAGACCCTTCCCTATCTTAGGGCATCCCATGACCAACACCTTGGAATCCTAAGATATCGAAATAGTTAACATGTTTTCCTAGGATGAATTTTACATACAACTTCCTAAGGAAATAAAATGGGATGTCCCTATTCCCATGAGGGTCTTCATCGAAGACCATATACCAATGATCCATCCAATTGACCTTTATATTTGGTTCCATGCACTAGTCTATTGAAATGTGTGCTTGACTGGTGGGTGGAACCAATCCGGTGCTAGGGTCATGGAATAATGAAAATAATTGGTCTTTTGTAATCTTTAGGTATTTGATGTCTTTATAACTCAATCCATCGGAGTAGTATTTCCCCCTAGATTCTCTGTACGAGCTAATGTTGTACAGAGCTCCCTGGGCATTAGAAATTGTGTTTGTTATTGTGTCCAATGCATCAGCTAAAGACTGTCTCAAATGATTCCCCCCTTTAATAGATGAGCTAAGGTGCCTCAATGATGCCAAACACGCAAGAAACTGTGAGTTTTGATCTTCTTCCCCCTCCGGGTTTGGGTTTGGGTTCATGTTTGGGTTAGGTTTTGGGTTATTAGAGGGTTCATTTTCCACATTATCTTGCTCATTTCTGTTATCTGTTAAGATTTAAACCAAAAAAATACAAATTGTTTTAATTTATCATTCTTTGATTTAATTCAATTTTTTTTATTAAATTTGTTTTAAACAATTATAAAAACTATGAAATTAATAAAAACAATAAATAATTGAAAACTAATTGAAATGGATAAGAGAATTTACCTGCCATTGGAGCCAAGCCACCTCCAACTCGACCTCCAAATGGTGAAACACAAATATCCTGTGCATTTTTTCGCCAACGCGGTTTATCGCTCTCCCAATAATTCACTGTGAAAATGATAAATGAGGCCCACGGCCTCTGTTTTGTTTTTTTTTAGTTTTCAATATTGCACATGCGATATATCACACTTGCGATATATATCACATATGCGATATATCACACTTGTGATATATATCGCATATGCGATATTTAACTTCTACAAAACACATATGCGATACTTCCTTACGAACCTTAGCCTTGTCTTTGGGATCGGGTTATTCCGAACGTACCATCAATAACGCATATGTGTTCTTGGTTTACACTTCAGAAGTGCGTTTCCACTTTCTTAACTAGCACTAAAAAGTGGAACCAACTTCATGCGAGCGCCCTTATATCATTACTTCCTATAATTTTTTGAGATTACCATATTTTTTTCTACCTTATTTTCAGTGTACATGTTAAGTGCATGCTATCACTGGTGATGAAGTCCGAGAAATCAAGGAACAATGAAATAACTTCTAATGGAACTAAGATCATCTTTTACAACAAGAAACTACAATTATCGCTGGAAAATGATAAGTATTGCAGACAATCACATTAAAAATAAGTACTGCAGTTTCCAATGCAACTTTCAAATCAACAATTTCTATGACCTCCCGTAATACTTGCTTTATTTCTGGTGAATTACTCAGACTCCCCGAAAAGTGTAGTTTATACAACCAAAAAGTTAACTATGTTGGCTTCAACACAATAAACCATTTGCTACCTGCCAATCTTCTAGCTTTTCCTTTGAAGACTATTTCCACAAAAATACTAAAATTTCCATCTTTCATATCAAGTTTGAATCCCTTTTTCTAGGATATGCAATCTGCCAGCATAGATGCTAACTAAAATTATCTTCGAACCCGATTCTATATGATAAAATCCAAGTATACTCATTCCACATTTCGAGTGGAAGGTATACTAATATTATAGTGCTTGAAAGGTCACCTCTGCAACATTTGGGGCTTGGGGTATTAACACCACCTTTTCTTAAGAAAGGGGATTAACATTTTTTATTTTCCAGATTAAAATGTTTGCATTCAATAGGAGTAAATTTCTAGTTCCAAACAAGATTTAGCACATGTTAAGCATGCAATATTTGAATTCGAGAATAGTAATATTTAGTTTCAGTTGAGAAGAATGATTACTTTTATTAATATTATTACATACAATAAATATTTCCTGAGGCATGGCCTAGACAAGGAGCCATTAAATGGATTTTTCTAAAGGGCATGGCTGAGCATTGTGCTCCAAATTCCAGATATATAATGCATGATGAAAAATTAAATCCAGGCAAAAAATATCCTCAAAAGTAAAAACCATATGAAAATGCAAAAGAATGGCATGAACCACATCTTTCGGAAAATAATGGTGGATTTTTTGCTGCCATTTAATCTAAAGAACATCACTCTTGAGAAAAATCTTGTGAAAAGAGTGATAACCTTCAGTATGTAGAAGAGAGAAGGCTAGTTGAATAGGGGATGTGTTAAGGTATTTCTCTGGAACAACAAAGGTGATGTTCCAAAAATATTAAGCAGAGTCACCTGATAGGAGCAACTTGTAAGATTTTCTCCCTCAACTCAACCATTGGTACATACATCAGGGCCCCTCACCGAGAAGGTTGTCAATTCCCTGTGGATTCTTATCATTGGAAAATTCAGCACCTTCTTTAGGACATACTATTTCTAAAATATTTCTCAAACTTTCAAGTTTCAACTCAATATTACCCATTTTTTCCATCTATGTCAAGTATGAACTGCCAGCATCATCTAGCTCTATTATTTGTGGAGTGGACTTACTACTTTCTACCTTAAGTCTTCTGGTATTTACAGAAATAATAGGAGCAACTGATTATTTTAAACGGTTCATTTTTTTCTTCTTCAAAGACATATAGCGAGCATTTTTGAACCACATATGCATCTGGAAAAGATAATCAAGATTATATATACAAATATAATTAAAGAAGCAACAGAAAAAACATATTTATAGAGTCTAGATGTTGTCAGTGTGAATAAATAGAATTTCTAAGTAGAAAATTTTGAGTGTCCTTTAGAAATGCCAAATCGTCATCTAAATTGCCGATAAGATCCAACTGCTTTGATAATACCATTTTACAGGGCATTGAAGGTAACTCATTCTCCGCAAAGACTTAACGAAACCTCTATTACATAGACCCAAAAAGTTACATAGACTTAACTCATTCTCCACAAAGACTTAACGAAACCTCTATTACATAGACCCAAAAAGTTATTAATGACCCAATATTAACCACACAGATACCCAATCATATAATTGAAGATATTCCATCAGCTTAATATAAAATATTTTGGTTTAAGTGCATAAGTTCTACATCAATGGAAGAAAAGCAAGACAAAATAAAGTGTGTCTAAAGAAATCAAACCATTTCACTTCAATCGTATACCATAGTGGAAGTAGGTCTTCATCGTATTCGTCGTCGAAATGTGTGGACACTGCTACATATTTTAATGGAAATTCAACAAATATTTTCCAAACTTCCCATGATCACACATTCAATCCATTATTCTTTGCTTATTATATATTCTATTATTAATCATGCAAATAGTGGGGCTCAAGTGCTCTGATTCCCTACTGACATTATGCAAGCAAAACGTTGTGCATCAATGTAGTGGGGTAAATTATATTTCTAGTTGTTGCTGTGTGTTGTATCCCACTAAGCAAATATGTGTAGCTTAAGCCTTAAAATATGAATAAGGATATGCACATGCAGAATTGTTGTTCCTTCCCTTCAGAAATATATGAGAGCCTGCACTGATTGTATGCAAGCACCTTGTAAAGTTGTTGTGAAAAAATTATAGAGGAATTCAATAATGTTTCTTGTTTTTTGCTCATATAATGCAACTTTGGCCCATGTCAGCCACAGTACACTGACTGGACCATTACTCTCCTGAATATTCATTCTTAATCTATCTATCGTCGCCTAGTATATTATGCCATGGTGTTTCTGGTTTTACTGTATGCTTGCACACTGCTAGACCATTCATATGGGCTAACTCAACTTCTGCGACTTGAATTCGTGTCTTGAAAACTGATATAGGGTGCAAGATAGCTGACACAACAGAAAAGAGAACTTCTCCCTTAAGATGGAATTTTGTCTTATCTAGCCTGCAGTCCATGTCAATTGATGTTAAATATAATAACAATGATAAATATTTAACTGATCAATATAATATATGGAAGGGCATCTCCAAGGATAGATCTTTAAAATTCCATTTCAACACTTGAATTAAATGATGCACTAAAGCTATGTAATGAACTAAGTAGAAACTCAAACTTAACTCAAGGTTTCAAGCACCTTTCAAGGCTAAAAAACACAAACTACCAATACTTTCAAACAAGCACAAACAAAAAAAGTGGATAAAAGTTCTGAGTGTTGCTGCATCAATTGTTTGCAAACTGCAACCATGTGCACAACTACAGACATCCCTTCTGACGATAGTGGAATAATTGAAAGATTCAAGAACCTCATAAGGGATTCAATGCCCTTTTTCTCAACAAAATTCTACAAGTTTCAGGATTTTCCATTTCCCGATGCACAAACACCATGGCATGTGAAATGCATAATTGTAGAAAGCATTCATTAGTCATATTTTCAATAGATAATCCACTAGTTCCAACACCTTCATTATGCTTCTCTTCAGAATTAGTATCCATAGGAACAATACTATCCAACTTGTCTTTGGCTTCTAACCCCATGTCGCCCATTGAAGAAAATTTCTCAAGAATTACAATGATAACATCTACACCAGGTCCCCTCAAAGAAGGGACATAGCACATCAGCTCTTCCATCGAATTACCCAAATGAGAAACCCCTTCATTCAATGATAGAAAATACTTTCGTGATGTGAAGACATGTACAAGAAATTGCAAAGAATTTCTTTCAGTCATTGCCTGCAATCCCGTATTGTTGAGACATAGTGCATCAAGACGACCAGGGATGCAACAAAGCGCTTTTGAGGAAGGGAGAAGTAAATATTCTAATATAGCATCCAAGAAGGAAGTTGTAAGACTTGCTGCATGCAGCATTGAGAAACAAGTTGGATCTTTATGAATGGGTTCACTCATAAGTGTCATAGCTGAAGAGAAGATGTCACCACCAAACTTATGGGAATGACAAAATATTAATGATAGACTTGATGGAAAGGTACTCTCCTCTGAGCCTACAGGCCTTGCTGTGGCATACGTTGTTGATCCTAGTACCTTGAGTAAGGCCTTGATAAGACACCTCCGAGAATATGGAATTTGGTCTTTATCATCATCATATGTTGAAGATGCAATACTGCTTTTTGGCTGACAACTCCATAACACTTGTAACCTCAAATTGTAGTCTCTTAATTGTACTGTCTAGACCTCCAAGGATGTCAAGAAAAGATCTCTGCTTGGTATAGTTCCTACTACTAATGTTCCAAAACCTCAAAAAAGACCAGAGACCCCATCTGCTTTTATTGTATCCTTGCACACTGCTAGACCATTCAAATGGGCTAATTCAACTCCTACCACTTGAACTCGTGTCTTGACAACTAATATAGGGTGCAAGATAGCTGACACAACAGAAAAGAAAACTACTCCCTTAAGATGTAATTTTGTCTTATCCAGTCTGCAATCCATGTCAATTGATGTTAAATATAATAACAATGATAAATATCTAACTGATCAATATGATATATGGAAGGGCATCTCCAAGGATAGATCTATAAAATTCCATTTCAGCACTTGAATTAAATGATGCACTAAAACTATGTAATGAAATAAGTAGAAACTCAAACTTAACTCAAGGTTTCAAGCACCTTTCAAGGCTAGAAAACAAAAACTACCAATACTTTCAAACAAGCACAAACAAAAAAAATGGATAAAAGTTCTGAGTGTTGCTGTGTGAATGCTTTGCAAACTGCAACCATGTGCACAGCTACAAACATCCCTTCTGACGATAGTGGAATACTTGAAAGAGTCAAGAACCTCATAAGGGATTCAATGGCCTTTTTCTTAACAAATATTCTACAAGTTTCAGTATTTTCCATTGCTCGATGCACAAACACCATGGCATGTGAAATGCATAATTGTAGAAAGCATTCATTAGTCATATTTTCAACAGACAATCCACTAGTTCCAACACCTTCATTATTCTTCTCTTTAGAATCAGTATCCATAGAAATAGGACTATCCAACTTGTCTTAGGCTTCTAACCCCATGTCACCCACTGAAGCAAATTTCTCAAGAATTGCAATGATAACATCTACACCAGATCCCCTTAATTATAACTAGCATGCTCAGGTTTGACCATAAAGATGCTTAAAATGTGCCCAGAATAGTTGATGATGTTCTTGGCTTCCCAGAGATGAGGTATCATTGTTATTTGAAGGCTTAAAAAGGTCCTGAATATGTAGTCGTTGGATTCCGTTGTTCATCCCACTCCTAAAACTGAACATACACGCTGCATATACGAGAGACTAACAAACTACCTTGATTTCAAAAAGGCAAATTGACCATGACAGTGTGGATAACCAAGAACTGCAGCAATTTTGTACTAAGTGTACCTATTGCTACTCACATAGAGCCTTTTTTGAATCATGATTCTCTCCTTTAGCTGACTCTAGGTTTTTGCTTAACAAAACATGGTCAGCTTTCTCAAAGTATTGATTGGTTTGCTGAGGAGTTGTAGGACTGGTCAAGCCTTAGATACACCATATGTCCGCTTCTAAAAAGCCACATGGATTATCTTATTGTACTGCCACATGTGGAGGGTTGTTTTCCATAAAAGTTGAGGAGTTTAGGGCTAGTTAGGCCCTAAACCATATCATTTTCCCACTTCTAGAACAAACTATGGACTATTTTTCTGTAGTTCTACACTGGTGCACATTGTAAGGGACCTGATTTACATAGGAGGAGAGTTTTAATGTAAAACAAAATTCCCATCAAGGGATATGCATTTGTAGTCATAAGACCTATGAATTGCAAATATTATGGCCATCACATAGATGATAACCACAAGCTAAAGAGGCCCCACAAGACATGACACTAAAACCATTAGTGATGTTAGTAAAGGAATAAGGGAGAATGCTCACATCACCAGGGGATTTAAACCCGAAATCCATCTGTCATATTGTAAAATATTTTGGTGCAGGTGAGTGAGGAGTTATACATACATCTGTCAATTTGCGAAAATATACTAGCAGTGTGTGAGGTAGGAATTACCTACCAAGCAATATAGCTATGTGGTGGAATATGTCTATCTTTCCATGGATGATAGAGTTTTACCCAGATGGAAAGCATTGCATAGATTGTAGAAAATGCCATAGTATGTGGACAAGTAGAAAAAATTTATAAACATAGATTTTGTATTCTCTACTATGTGTTTTAGAATTTTTTAGCACAACACATTAGGATTGACAACTTACATCGCCCTTTAAGCTAGATTATGTTCATTTGTATTAGTTAAAGTATAGATTAGAAGTTGAACTCAGAGGAATTCTGGGATGTGATGTGCTTTGGAACTATGTAAACCAAATCTTGACATGAACTGGTCCACAACACATGTATTCTCATTCCTTATATTTCATGGATGCCTTTTCAAATCCAATTGTTGGAAACTGCTTTGCATACTCCTCAACTTAATGCCGAAGTTTTCTTATCTCATCTTGTATGGCTGGGATGCTTTTGATGATGGCTTTGAAGTCCTTCGTTTTTGTACCACCTGAGTTTATAAATGACATATATTTTAGACTTTGTTTGAATTTGATCATGTATCAAATGAAGAAAAAATTGCTTAATACTAGTTGTCTATTTGTTTAGTTAAATACTACGTTTTGTCTAGTTGTCTAGTTATATTGTTGAAATATTCTTCAAATTTGTCTAGTTGCATGGCACATGTCAATTAATCATTTGCGTTAAAGATCTTAAATTTACAGTCCATTTTTGGCAAGAGTTGTTTTCAAGATGGAATTTGCAAGGAACATCCTTCAAAATGAGTACAACTTTCCATTTGTACATAGATGGCCAAACTGAGGTGGTGAATTGATTCCTTAAATTGCATTTATGCACATATGATGGGTATAAGCAATCCAAGTGGTTAAAGTGGATACATCTCTGTCATGTCCCAATCAAAATGTTAATTGTTCCCTTGGTTGACTTTGGGCATGGTTTTTCTCACAACCTTCTTCGCCTATAATTCCTTACAATCCTACTGATTGACTGTTGTAGGTTTTCCTTCTCCAATACTGGGCTTCCAGACTTTGCGTGGGAGAGATTTTCTAGCCAACTGGAATCTGCCTTGAATCTTTGTCAAACACTTTAAATGGAAACTATTGTAGGTTTAGTGTGACTGTTTGAACCATATGGGATTATCATTATGGATTTTGACTGCATTTTTGGTGTGGTAGAGCATGATAATTGGTGGTATCTCTTACAACTAGACAAGTGGTATTTAACATAGTGTAGTTACACAAGAAGAATAATAGACTTGAACATGTAGTACTAAATAAAATCAGCTTGGTTTTTATTACCACCCTCCCACAAATTTGGAATGCAAATGGATGGAACTTGCAACATGCATCTAGTTCCTTTGACCACTTTGTAGTTAGGAAAAGTACTCATGTCCCAAATGGAATGTTGAACAAGTAATTAACTATACAATTTACTCATTTAGAAAATGCTAAACAAAGTAATTAAATCTACAGAGGTGTTGAAATCTGAATTCCATGTGTGTTTATACTAAAATCCTAATGAGGAATAAACATATTTGTAATGGAATTTGAATGAATGGTCAAGTATTACTTGGTTTTGTAGTTTTGTATTATACGTGTTGGTCTATAATCTCAAACCTTTTGTATCAATTGGCATTGTTTTGATTCCACTATGATAAATTCCTTAATGTTGTAAAGCATTATTAAATAAAGTGGATCAAACTTTTAGCTTATCCTCATTAAAAACCGAGCATCTTCACTGCTGTTGATTAAGTTTAGATAAGACAACCTTAGTTTTTCTTTTTTTTAAATAAAATCATATTAGTTGAAATTTCACAAAAGATAGACTAGACAACTTTCATAGTTTTGTTTTGATTTAGAAAGAATCATGTTAATTTCAACTTTCACTTGAGATGGTAAAGTTCAAGTTCAATGTTTCATCAATAACTCTAAAACTTGTTAGCATATATTTGAAGAAGAATTTGGGCTAAACATTGTATTGTCTTGTAAAGAATAATTTATGTTATTCATTCTAGATGTTGTCATAGGCCATTCTAAGTTGATACTCATATGGGTAGGCTTGTTCTTTTCTCAAGTTACATGGGTCAACTAATGGAATTTCAGGGTTTGGTTCCTTGAATCTACATCTTCTTCTATTGTGATATGAAAATGTATGGTGTACATGTGTGTGTATTCATGGTTGCAGATGCACTTTATATGTGTGGTTACTATCTGTTGATGAGATGATGTTTATATTCATGGTTGGAAAAATCATGAGAATGCATAAATGATCACACTAATATTTGCAATATAACACATAATATGCATTATGTAATGGAATTGTGACTAATGTTTTAAATTGATTATTTCTTGGTATTTGCATAAAAACGGTGAAGATGGCATAGCTGATGATACTTATTATATTTCCACTGATGTACCAGCAAGATATATTACTGATAATGATACAATTGGATCAAATGCAAATGATGATGGATATGATGTTGGCATAGATGATGAGGATGAGGATGATGGTAGCCATTAATGCTACTATTGAGACTGTGGATGTTTTTTTCTTTCTCCATGCTACTAGACACATATTATTATTTTTGTGATTATCCAAGATCGTAGTACATTTTGGGTCATTTTGATTTGTGATTATCCAAGTTCATAGTACATTTTGACTTTTATTTGTAGACATATAAACTTGGATTACTGTTGATAATTTTGATTTTTAATATTTCTTGTAATATTGATATTTTCACTATATATTGTCTATTTTTCTTTTAACCTTAATACGATTATCTGTATGATAGATTATTGATGTGATGATGTTTTATAATTTCACTTATTTTGAATGAAAGATAATGTTGATGTTATCATTATTATATTTTATATTTATATATATTGGAAGTAGTTGATGATCTTTTAATGGAAAATTAATATTATTGTTTTGGACAGATGTTGCATATTTCTGTAAAATTTATTCATAAATGCTATTCAACTAATCTCAATAATTGTATCTACAATTAATTTGAGTGTTTCATTATGTTATTTAATAACTATGAAGAAATGATAAATGAGAACTATTGAAATGAATGAATAATTATAATAATTTGATATAATAAATATAAGAGCACACAATTGGATATGGTTGTAGGTGTTAAATAACAAGTCTAATGTGGTGCTAATAAGGAAACAAAAACATGAGCTAAAATAGATGCCCACTATGTTCTAGATCTAGAAGTAACATTGGATGCAAAACTTGGCGCTAAGTTGGAAGTCAATTTTGATGCTATTTTGGACGCCAAAGTAGTTCAGCTAAACTAGTGGCCAACAAATGAGAAAAAATGGATGCTAAATGAGAAGCTAAATTAGGTGCTCACGAGGAAGCAAAATAAGAAGAAATCCTAGGAGTTAAATGAGAAGCAAAATTGGCACTAGTGTGGGATTAAAAATGGACGATAAATTGGGCACTAAAGTAGTAGCAAAACATGGTGCTAATGTGAGCATAAATAGAGATGCAAAACTAGACATTAAAAAGGATGCAACACTTGGCGCTAATGATGAAGCCAAACATGGTGTTGATATGGTAGCAAAATAAGATGTTACTTTGGATGTAAAACATGACGCTATATAGGTTGCAAAATATGGTGTAACATTAGAAGAAAAATTTGGCACCATTTTGGTAGCAAAACACGATGCAAAAAATGAATAAAAAATTGGTGCAAATTTGGAAGCAAAAGTTGATGCATATTTGGAAGTAAAACGTGGTGCAAAATGGGATGCTAAAGTGGTAGCACAAATGGATGCAATATTGGATGCTAATTTGGATGCCAAAATGGTGCTAACATGGATGCCATTTAGGAAGCAAAAGTAGGTACTCTCTAGGAAGCAATAGCAGACACTCTCTAGGAAGAAAAATAGGACGTTAGTTACGAAGCAAAGTTGGATGTTATTTTGGAAGAAAAAAATAGACACTATTTTGGACATCATAAACGATTCTATTTAGGATGCAAAAAAGGACGCTTTTTGAGACGCTTTAAGTTTTGTCCATGACGTGTCCCATTTAGAGTTTAGTTTGGCCACTCAATTTTTAAAAAAATTACACTAAAAAGGGATGCTAGATGGGACGCTAATTCCAGGATTTGTTGTAGTGTCTCCATCATGAATTTGTGTGATCTGGTAGACAAAACTGCACCAATCTATTTGGCAAAAATAATTTTTTTTGTGCGGTCTGGGAGACTATGCTCGAGCTTCAGATCGCAAAAGCGTTGAATACCAGATCGTAGTGTAAAAATCATATCGCAGTGCTCTTGAATAGATTGGCAAACTCAGATTGCTACCATGCCAGCCCTACTAATTGTGAACTTTAGATCTTCGAAAAGATAATGCTTGAGCTTCAGATCACTAGTTCATATGAAGTTGAAATGACAAAAGTGTTTAACACTAGCTTACAGTGTAAAACTCAGATCGTAGTGATCTTGAATAGATCTGAACCTCTGTCACTTTAGATATGCAATAAGCGGTGATCTCAAGATTCTCAAGATCGATGAATGATCGCCAAACTCATATTGCGAAAGCGTTGAATACCAGATCTCTCATTAGAGGAAATTTCAACTCAAAATGGGCCTTTTAACTCTAATTTAAATTCCATGTCATCATGTGTTAGAAAATGAAATTGATTTAAATTTGAAATACCATATAGGTCTTAAACACCTTTTTAATATAAATTTGGGGATAGGTATCATAAAAAAAAGTACTTTTTTAATTTGTATTTTCGACACATCCCCCGTGTTTTTACTCAAATTTCAATCAAGACAGCTTGTTTGATGCGGAATTAAATCTTGCATCCAACGAGTATGCACTCGGCATACTTTTGATGGACCCCACTACCTCAAAAACAAGAAATACTTGAACATCATCACGTTTTTCATGTATTTCTTGTTTTTTTGGGTAGCGAGGTCCATCAAAAGTATGTCGAGTGGGTACTTGTTGGATGTGGGATTTAATTCCGCATCAAACGAGCTCTCTCGATCGAAATTTGAGTAAAAACATGGGGAATATGTCGAAAATACAAACAAAAGGTAGTTTTTTTCTTTTCTTCCTCCAAAATTAATAAATATTGTTTTATTATTTTAACTATTTTTTTATTTTAGGAGGCCCATTTTGAGTTGAAATTTCCTTTAATGATGATATGATATTGGGATAGAAACTCAACAATTTTAAGATAATTTAATGAATCAACAACTTTATACATACCGGAGACAATTCAATAAAGAAACCATGTAAAACATTTTATATACCTATTATACTAAGGGTATAAGGGTATATATGCAAGAATTTACTTAGACATCATGCATATACATTTAAATGTCACACACATATCACATTAATAAATTCAACAATATTGTTATGTTTAAAGGTTAATTTATTCAAATTTATTTGATGTTATCTTCGTGAGTTGGGCACTAGTTTACAATGATAGATTTACCAATAATGCCATCCACATAGACATGAAAACAACACTATCAAAATATCTCATTTTATTCATAAATACTTTGTGTTATCTACTCTAATGATGTCAAGTAAATTTCTCTGAAAATCCATAAAATAAATTAGGAATGTAGACTTGTGAATGGTCATACCTACATTATACATTTGTTAGTTTTCAATTTTACACAATATATATGATGTTTCTTAAACTTAATGATTTGTAATCTAAAAACATTATTATGAAGTTATTTTCTATACACAAAGTTATAACTAATGTTATCCATATTATAATCATTATAGTAGTTAGTTTAATATTAATACAATTGTAAGAGATTTAGTTTAATAAATTGTAAATTATATTAAATTATAATTATTATTTACATTTTTATTGTGTTTCTATATCATGCATAAATAATATATAGTTACAAGTTCTATATGTTTTATAAATGTTTTAGGTTTAAATTTGTAGTATGTACAACTATTATTTATTAAATTATTTCTATATTATTAGATTAAATTATTGATAAAACTCAGGTATACACAAATTTGTTGTTAATTTCACTTGTTTTAATCTAATCATAAAAGATTTAATAACTACTTTAATATTAAATACTATTTCCTACAAATTATATACCACCTTTGTGATTATCATCGAATAATGTCACTAATAATTATGCCTTTTAGATAATAGATATTATCTAAAACTTTGGACTTTCTTGATCAAATCAATAAGACTAACCCAGGTGTAAAAAGAGTATAGTAGGGATTCATTTCATTTTTATTTTGTTATACTTTACATCTTGATTAATTTGTTTTTTGTTTTTTCAAATCAGTTTTTGTTTATTAAATAGTATTTATTTTATGTTTATATTAATTAGTTCAATATTTATGTTATACTATAAATAAATAACTACAAATATGTGTTCATTATTTTAATATGAACTGTTTAACTAGGGGATTTTCTGGCTGTTTTTTTTCGGGAATCATGTATATTTAATCTACAAAATCTGTAATTTCTGTTGTTTGTTGAGCAATTTTAAGCTTAGAAATGAAATCAAGGTACAAGAAAACCCCAACACCCACACTCTGTAAGATCTAGCAGTGTTTCCGAGACGTTTTGAAAATTCAGTGACAAAAAACTGATAAAAACCAACAAAAATCAAAGATAAAAAAAAATCCGCTATTTAGACAACCCATTATTAAGTTTTTAATTAACTCTTTCAACAACATTAAATGCTTAAATATATCTATCTAAATTCTCCGCAAAATTAAGTAAATAACTACATCTATCCAAATTCACCGACCACTTTTACTATTATTCCATAGTTATATGAATGGAGTTCACGAAAATTATTAGTCCGACTCACCGACCACTTTCAGCGTGATTCGCTGGTATTGAAAATGTTTAGAAAACAGCTGTGTGAGGACTACACGTGTTTGTTGTTTGGTCAATGTATTGACGAAAATCATCCACCACGCACTATGGTACCATGATTTCCTCAACAATGTCTGGTAGTGTACCTTGTGAATATGCCAAATCATGACCACATTCCTACAGCTTTCCAAATTTCAATGCATACCAATAATTTCCACTTACTTTTTAACATTATTTCAATAATTGAATTCATTTCTTCTCTTTCATGATTATGCACGCCCGGTGAATCTGATCTGCTAGGGCTCTTTGATTTTCTATATAAGTCATCTCGGTTCTTCCATTTTTGTCACTCTGCGAACGGTTACGATTGAAATTTGCGGTGGAGATAATAAGTTCCCAGCAGCCATGGCGAGAGCGGCCTTTGTGTTGGTGTTGCTGCTCATGGCATCAAACTGTATGTAAAGTTAACTCTATGGCCTTTTTCCATTACATTTTTATTCAAAATGAATCTTATTATTTGACTCTGTTGAATTAAATTTGTGGTATGTTTTATTTGTTAATGTAATATGTTGGGCAGACTTTGGGAATGGGAGCCTTGCTTTCATTTGCGAGAAAACAAGCAGAAAGGGGGGCAGTGCATATTGTCCAGATGACGAAGATGACTGCGCTAAAATCTGCATAAACAAAGAGAAAGCCAGCAATGGTAAGTGCCACGCCTCGGCCTGCATCTGCTACTTCGACCACTGCACTGCCTCTGAGCTCATCAACTCAACTAATTAATTATATGTATATGGATCAACATTATATGTAAAGTATAAAATCAGAAGATAGATACTGATTATATTGAATATGCTTATGCTGATGGTAGTGATAGTGTACTGCGTAAAATAAATCGATCCCTTGACTCAAAGGTCGATTGAGTTTGTGATCTCTTCTGTGAGATTGTTATATATATATAAAAGACTTAACTATTTTATGTTTTCATATGTATAATTGATAAATATATTAATGAATTCTCTCTAGAGGTTCATGTCAACCATATCATGTTTTCCATGGAGCGAATATTTAATTCAGAGTTTAGCCTTCAATGTCATAAATGTATTATATATAGTGGTTTTGTTATTTGCTATTGTTTTTCCTCAAGTTGGCCGGTGTAAATTTTGGGGCTCCCATAAACGAGCTGAGTGAGTATTAACCAAATATGTGAACATGTAAATGAAAGCTACCAAAAGAAAGTTAACTTGTCAAAATATAGAGATGACTATAACCTAAGGTATTTGGTGGCATTTGTACACACTCTTCACAGTGCTACAATTTTCATTTCATTTTTATCATTTAAATTATTTTTTTTAGGTTTTGAATTTTTATTTCCCTAGTTACAAAACATTATTAAAAGGGTTATTTTTCAACCATGAGGATAGAAATTTTCAGTAATAAGTTTTTATTAAAGAATTTATTTTTTTATTAAAAATTTAAGCAATAAAGAAATTAGTTTTTATTATATATTTAACAAAAATCTAACAAAATTACTTAAAAAAATAACACAAACCAATAATTGACAACCACCAACATTATGCAATATATACCCAGGAGCATCCATATTACTTGTAATTAAAATTTGGGTTTGGGAAAGGGTTTCAAATTTCATCCTCTCAAAAAACTAACAGAAAAAAATATCTAAACATCAAAAATACTTTTTAGAAAATTGTTTCCCCTTTGGTATGACTTTCTCCCAAAATGTTTAAAAGTATTTGATGGAAAAAAATGTACAAACAAACTTCCTCGAACTCCAGCACTCTTGCGATCACCAGGTGTAGTGATAATGATAATGATTAATTTTGGTATATGAAACCTTACATGATCTTTAGTGTATATGAAAGAAAAATTTACATGATCTTTAGTGTACTGATAATAGCCATGAATAACTTTGGTTTATAGAACTTTTTTTCTCAATTCTATAAATTTTGACCTTATTGTCATGGACATGTAGTGGTGGACCTAGTTGTGGGGATTGGATAGAAGATAGAGATGGCCCCAACCTACTAGTGGCCCTAAAAAAAAAGGAAATTGTTTGATTGTTTTAAAATTTTAGTTTTTATGTTAAAAGAAAATAGGCTTCACCTGTAAAACAAAAGTTACGAGTAAAAAGACAATGAAATTATAAGTTTGTGGTTTTCCTTTAAATTTAAACTTTGAAAATTATTTCTACAATTTTTTTTAACTATAAAATGTATTTATTTGAATATAATTTAAATAATAAATTATATTTAACATAATTTATTAAAAATAGTTTATAAATCTATAAATTTTTATTTTTCATTTTTCAATTTTTATTATAAAATTAAATTTACTTAGATATAATTTAAATAACCATTTTTTATTATAAAAATGACCTCGTATAGTTAATTGTCTAGATTACTTTAATTTATTATATTTATAAAAATTAACTTAAATTATTAGAATTATTAAATACTTCAAATATAGCTTTTTTAACAATATTTTTTATACAATTTATTATAATCATTAAAAAAATCCAAATATAGTTTTTTAAAGAATTTTTTTTACAATTTATTATAACTATGAAAAGAAATTTAAATATAGCTTTTTTAAAGATATTTTTTATATTGATATTATCGAAAGTATCAAATTTATTATCCTTATAAAAATTAAAATATAGTTATTTTTAAATTAAAAGATATTTTTTAAAATTAAAAGATAAATACAAATAAAAATTCAAGTATGACTTTAAAATTGAAAAGATAATTTTTTAAATATTTTTAGTATTATAATAAGTGTAATATCATAGTTAAATAAGGTTGCCTCCTCTACCCCATCCTATTTATTTGGCATTTACATCGATAAGCTAGAAGGTTGTTTAGAGGAAGGAGGTTGTGGTGGCACGATCTTAGTTGGAATAGTCATCATCCTTCTTCTCTATGCTAACGATATTGTTCTTCTAGCAAGGTGTTCATATGATCTTGATAAGCAACTAAGAATTCTTAAGGATGTTTTCTCTACCATGGGTATCACTATTAGAATTCTTAAGGATGTTTTCTCTACCATGGGTATCACTATTAATACTGACAAAACAAAAGTTATGATTATCAAATCCAAGAAGGACACTTACGCTAATTTTGTGTATGGCAATGGCAACTTGGAGGAAGTGTGTTCTTACAAATACCTGGGAATTTATATTCATCACAAGCTCAATTGGAACTATAGCATTGAAAAAAGGATTAATGGAGGGTGGGAGGCCTATTTTGGTCTCGAAAATAATTGTAAAGCAACAAACATTGTGATGTGGGATAAAAAAAAGCTCTTGTTTGAAACTTTAGTCACTTAGATATAAAAATAAAATATACAATACTTAAAAGCAAATTTCAATTTTTATGTAGAAAATTCAAAAAAGTAAAATGTAACAAACACACTCTCATTTTACCCTAACATTTCAAAATGACTATTAAGTTAAATAAAATGATCCAAAACCTATGCATAGTGTTATTCACAATTTCACCTAGTTTAAATTAGATTATTATAAATCAATAAACTTTTACTTCTTAAAAAATAGGTACTTCACATTTCTAATATGGCTATAAACTAACAATTTACCAAAATAAATTTACAATTTAATAATTATATAATTAAACAAAATAAAGCATATATTGATTTTTTTAAACATCATTCAAAATTTATATATATAATACAAAGGATATGATGATGGTGGTGGTGGTGGTGGTTAACATCCATTAAGACCAACTTTGGTCAGATGGCCTTCATGCAAGGCATAGCACAGGTGGACATTGATTGAATGATATACTCTGGGACGAATCCATGGGATTGAACGCAGGTGCTGGCGATGGAGGGTTTGAGTTGACGTCTGTTCTGGAACCAGCTATGGTCTTAAAGACCAGTTGAGGTGTCCTTAGTGTAGTACCAACCAGGAACCAAAGTGGGAAGCTGCATGAGATAATTTTTCAAAACCCATAGCTTTCTTCCTTGTTCATACATTCACTCATTATCCGGTTTAGTTTTCTCTGATGGGGTCGGACCAGACTCCTCGGAAGTGGTCGGTTGGCCTACAAAATGAGTCCTTGTTTGTCACATATGGGTGACGATAGGTCTCTTACCACATATGCCATTTGGGGTGGTGGGTCGACTTCTAGCGGATGTAGGTATTGTGTCCCCTACGAAAAAACCTTGTGAATTCTGCCTAGCATGAGGTATTTGAGGATTTGAATGGAAACGCTCCTTGTCAAATGCGTTTCAAAGAATTTCAGAAGGGTAAACCCTTGTGTGTGTTGCGACGAGACGTAACCATGGATTTGGTCACAACACTATCTCTATGAGCACTTGTTGGGAAAATGGAGTTTGTTCAACATTCCAAGAATGAACTTTTGGATTGGATCAGGGAGCAATGGAAACCCTACATCCAAAATGTGCCTAGGTTCTTGGCATTCGTCAACGGATGGTATATGTTTCACTTCCTCTCTAAAGAAGAAAGAAAAGCGGTAGAGGAGCAGTTCTGGGTCCATGACAAGGGGTTGTTGGTTCTATCCAGATGGAATGTTCATTTCAAACCTCGTTCTGCTAAACTAGAAAAGAGGAACCTGTGGGTGGTCTTACCAAGTTTCCCACTGTTCTGCTAGAACATCAAGGGTTTGTGAGCAGTGGACGAGTCTAATGGGGAATTCGTCCTCATTGATGACTTACATCTGGTGGATTCGGACCGTAAAGCTCCTCATGTTTTGGTTGACATGGATGTTATGAATGGCTTGTCAGAGGAGATTGAGGTGGTGTGGGAAGAAGGGACCTTCACTCAAACTCTGGACTATTGGAGATTCCCATTCAGATGCCCTCATTGCAAGCTTACGAGGAATTCTAAATCTTTCTTCTCATCTCGGCATAGGAATGAGGTTGATTTCTAGTCTCTTGGTGCTTCTGACATGGAGTTTGTCGATAGTGTCAATTTTCTCTTGTCGCTTGATCATGCGTCAACTTCAACTTTTGTGTGTAAGTTATCCGGTTCAGTACCTATTATTTTAAAGTTCATGTCAATTGATGAATTATTTCGATTATTGTTAGTTGAGGTTCATCCTTCTTTGGCTGCGATTGGGGATGTTTCGCCTTGTAAAGGGGTAGGATTTTTTTAGAAGCGAAAGAGGGCTCTTTTAGTTGGGAAAATGAAACGGGTGATGTATCGGACTCTCAACTCCCTTCCAGGTCTTTCCCTCTGTAAGAGTCCCCCATTTTCAGATCCAAATATTTTCCTCCTTTTCTAAGGGTCTCAACGGATTTACCCTCTTTTAGAGTTTCCTCCTCGCCAGTGGAGGACCATGTCTCACCTCTACCCTTGGGATTTTCTCGGGGGAGATCATCTCTTAAAACGTATTCAATTGACACTGTGGGATATAATAATGTTTCCATTTCCTCCATCTGTAGACCCAATTTCTCGGTGAGAAAAACTAGGAAGAAAGGAAAGGAAAAACCTTCAAATTCATGTTCGGTGGTGGGTGGTGTTGGTGACTGGGAGTGCCAAAACCCTAATATATCATCCCCTTTTGACAAAGGTCTTCCTCATGTCTCATATTTTTCCCCAGTCTCCTCTATTTGGGCTCTTAGAGAAGGATCAGCCCCTGAATTGGTTGATAAATGATAATTTTCTCCTTTAATGTCAGAGGGTTAGGTAGTGGACCCAGAAGAGCTACCTTGAAGGGTTTTTTTGAAAAAATGAAGCATCATGTGTTATTATTACAAGAAACTATGACGAATGTGGTCTCGACATCTGATTTTTTCCTAAAATTGAAACCGCCTTGGCTTGTTTCAGCATGGGACTCGAGTGGTTTCTTGGGTGGCATGTTGGTGGCATGGAATCCCCAAGTGGAAAATCTAAAGGATTTTAAAACAGTAGCTAAAATTTTGGTGGAAGGACACCTACTCGAGTATTTGAATATTATAAGGGTTCTTAATATTTATGCTCCCTATAGCAAAGAAAAGGAGTACTGGGATACCATTATCCACTCTGGTATTTTTAAGGTTAACTCACTCATTGTAGCGGGTGATTTGAATCTTACATTATCAATGGAAGAGGTTTGGGATGCAAAAAAAATCGAAGACCCTATCGCTGATTTTTTCAAGGAAAAATTGGAAGAAGTACAGTTGGTGAATATACATCCTAACATTATGTGTCCAACTTGGTCCAACAGAAGATGTGGGGTAGCAGGTCTTCCTAAAAAACTAGATAGGTTCTTAATGGTCGAGGAACTCTGTGATTACTTCAGAAGGTATAGAACTTGGTCACACTCTATTGGCTTCTCAGACCACAAGGCGGTTTTGCTGCAATTATATTTTGACAAAAATCCAGTTAAATGTCCATTTAAGTTTAATTCCATTTGATTGGAGGAACAAAAGTTCTGTGACTTTGTTAGGGATTAGTGGTGCACAATGTCAGAAGTTTGCTACCAATCAGTGATGTATGGTTTGGTGGCCAAGTTAAAATACGAGGTCCAAAACTAGGAAAAATTAAAGAAGATCAAAGAAAATGAGGAGATGGAGCATATAGACCTTTAAATACAATCTCTTTCAAAATCTATGGATGACTGGTTCTTTTTGGCTGTTAGGAAAGCGAGACTCCAAGTCTTGGAAACTAGAAGAGGTGTCCTATTCAAGTAGAAAGAGGAAACCTTACATGAGAAGAGTAGGGAAGTATGGTTAAAGGCTGATGACAACAACTCAATGTTTTTCCACAAATGTGCTAACAAGAGAAGAATGTCTAATCCAGTTTGGGAAATTGCTACGGACAAAGAAGAGACCTGCTATGACTAAAGTTCCATAAAAAATGAGGTTGTTGATCATTTTAAAACCTTGTTCGCTCAACCACAAGGGCTCAACATAATTGATCAGTTGAAAACTATCAGAAACTTCCCCCGAATGTTTGGAGATGAAGATTGCAACATTTTCGACATGCCAGTGACTGTAGATGAGGTAAAATAAATGTTAAATTTGTTTGTTAAGGAAAAAATTCTAGACCCTGATGGCTGGATGGTTGAATTCTATAGTCACTTCTTTGATCTCTTTGGACAAGATATTGCAAAGGCGGTGGAAGAGTCATGCTCCAAGAGGAAAATCAGTGAGATGTTGAACTCCACTTACCTCACACTGATTCCTAAGAAGGATAATCTGGACTCGTTTAACGACTACTAGTCGATATCTCTCTATAACCTCCTCTATAAACTTATAACTAAAATCATAGCTGAAATACTGAATTCATTCTTAGGCAAGTTTATAACTAAAGAGCAGTTCATGTTTCTACTGGATAGACAAATAAGTGATGCAGTGGGAGTGGTGCAGGAATGTCTTCATTCAACCAAAGTTCACAAAAGACTGCTTTCTTTCTCAAATTGGATTTAGTGAAGTACTATGACCCAATTGACTGGTCTTACTTAAGAATGATCCTTATACAAATTTTTTTACCACCTTATATGGTGGAATGGATGATGAGCGCGGTCTCTTCTTCTCGATTTGCAGTGTTGATCAATGAGGTTCCAACTGAGAATTTTTGTAGCAACAAGGGACTACGGCAAGGCTTCCCACTCTCATCGTACCTATTTATCTTGGAAATTGAAGGGCTCGGCCTCCTCATTCAACATGCAAAAATACAAATTCTTTTTTAGGTTCTAAAGGTGTCTAATCATATTTCAATTACCCATTTATTGTTCAAAGATGATATCATCTTTAATGGAGGGGGATCTATTATGGAATGGAAGCATTTATAGTTGCTGCTATCGCAATTTTGTAATTCTTCTCAGTTAGAGGTAAGAAACTCTAAATATTTCCTCTTATATTCATGTAAGGACCAGGCACTAATCGACTCTTTATCTGTGCTCTTCTCTTTCAAATCTATTTCTATTGAAGATGGGATCAGATACTTGGGACTTCTCTTAAAAAAAAATAGGTACAAACTCAAAGACTAGGAGTGGTTAAAAAATATTATCATTAGAAAAATTATTGGATGGGCATGCAACTTTCTCTCCTTCGGTGTGTTGAGGCCTGGAAAATTGCAGGTAAAAACAGTTAGGGATTCTCCCCAGTAAACGTTCCCAACTAGCCCGTTACTATTTGGTATGGGGAATCCTTTTGGTTTACGGTTCGGCTATCGTAGGTCAAGTAACAAAAATAAAGGGTTTTACTGGTTATGGCCCGGTCCACCATGTATGTTTTTATTTTTGTATTTAAGTATGAGATGCAAGTGCCTATCTAAAATTGGAGATTGATAGAGAATACAAGGAGTGGTCACAATGTGATGCACAGGTTCTTACCTCTCATCTGAACTCTCTTGCATCTAAACCACACACAATAAGAAAAAACTAAAACTAACTATCTAACCTATCCCTAGGGAGCAAGATTATTATTCATCAATGAGTAATGTATTTTGTGCATGCATTAAGAAAAATCATAGATAGTTGTTTCTTATTTCAAAACACATGAACATTTATAGATATATGAACAACCAGATAGCTAATTGTTTATGAACAACAATCATTACTCATAGTGTAAATTTCATAGAATAAACTAGAGCGCATTCATAACAAGAACATAGGTTCAAAGAGTTAGAACGATCTCATAGTTAATGGATAACAGCTGAAAAAGAAATAGTTCACATTCAACAAATCCATAGCACAGCATTTGAAACCTTCCACAAATATTTCTTCAATGTAGGAAACTTGTAATTTATTTATGAAAAAGGAAATAGTTCTTCTTACATCATACTCTCACAAATCTATCTGGGAAAAATTCTTCTCTTTTATCTAACTCTCCTATACTTATACTATAAGCAAAACTCTTGGGCTTCCCCTCGGTGACTTTTGGGCTTCCCCCCAACCATTCAGTCCCACAATTTTGTCTTTTAGTGAATGCTCATGATTTATGTAATATGTTACATTTCAGATTAAGGTTTAAGAGCACTTTATAAAAGGGACCAGCTTGGTAACTGATGAATTTTTCCAAAACCGGAGCCTCTGTTGCTATTGATTCTGCTTAGTAATCTATTGGTCTTTTGAGATCCTGTTGATCTCAGACCTCCACTTTCTCCTTCCTTTTCTATCTCTGCTTCTTTATGCTCTAGCTTCATCTTTCTTTGCTGCCTCCCTTCTACTTTGTCTTTTAGATATATCTCCCTTGCAATAATAGCCCTGTCATGAAAATAGCAGATTTTAGACTATTTAGTGTTTAACAACGTGACACAAACTGTATCAATACATGCATTCTGTAAGATAAACTACAACAATATTAATGCATGAAAAGATAAGGCAAAGAAAATCCTGCAAGCTAGGTTTGAAAATCCTGTAAGCCCGTTGTCCAACTAAAATCACAATCCCAATAGAACAAACTCTTTATATCAATCCAGGCCACATCTGGACTAACTCAAAACCCTCCAATGAAAGCATGAACCAAACAATGTAACCGCTACTCCTCAAAACACCAAATCCCAAACTGCGCTCTTACTCTCAGAAAACCTTGACTGGATCAGCACCCATGGGAAAACTCCTCCATTACATAACATAGAGTGAAATCACACCAAAAAGAATCGGTGGGAAAAAACCTACCAGCAATCAGAAGCAAGAAACGCTAAGCATCAGGCTGACAAACTCCTCATCAGCGAACGAAAACTCTATACGTCGGACGGTTAGTTCACTAATCCGCTGCAACGACAAAGACCATATAGACTAAGGGCTCCATAGTCAACATAAAAACATCGACGGTTGGAAACTCTAAAAGCTAAAGGTCGGAGATCATAACCACTAAACATCGGCGAGATAGTTTACTAGAAAAACGCAACGGCAGAAAGTGGAGAGACAACGAATTCTGCAACCAAAGGCTCAATGTTGCCGCCGTGTCGGCAACACAAAATATTAGTACTTCGATCAATCATCAACACCATTCTGATGGCGAAAACAAAAAAACATTGCGAGGTAAAAGTTTGATCAATAAAACAAAAGCATCGAGGAAAATTAGAGTTATCCATCGGCGAACGGAACAATTACATGTTGGATGATTAGTTCACTAAGGAGCCACAATGGAGAAAAATAATTAGACTACGACTTTTGATCAAAGTCATGAAACATTCCGATATCAAAGAGAAAACAAAAGGTAATGAAAAAGCAATAAAACACGGAATCAGCAAGGCTAAGAACTAACCCGTCGGAACGTTCATTGGTTGGCTTACGCAACAGCGGCCGCATAAATAACTATGGCCCCTATTTGTTTTTCACAAATCTTCTGACAACTAAAAACAAAAATATATCATTGCAAAGCCAAAAGGTTTGAACCAATAAAAACACGCATCGACGAAAGTAAGAACTGTCCATCGGCTAGTTCTCTATCTGTCCTCAGCAAGGGTAGCTACATGGAGAACTAATGCCCTGATTCACACATCAATAGACTTCCAGCAACGATAAACAAACATAAAACATAGCGTTAAGTGCTCAACGACCTTCGGCTGGGAAGCATTAAAACAGTTCGTTTAACCTCTGAAATAGCAGCAGCATAGAGAATTAGACTTCCGACTAAAACATTTAGATCAAAAGGACGTTATTTTTCAAATCAAAACTTTAAATTCCCCAGTCAAAACATTGGCAAACCAAAGGCAGTTTTCTGAAAATCATGAAAACAGTTGACCTCAATTCAACTTCAAGCAACCCAAATTTGTCGCAGAAGGAAAAACAAAGTTCATCAATCAAAACAATCCTAGGCAAGATAACATCAAAAAGGAGGGTCCAAAATTTTTAAAAATTTGGGAAAAAGTTGCAGCTGCAACAGGGTGGCAGGTTAATTCTCGTTTTATCTTTTTTGCAAGGAATCCTGGTATACTGGATGTCCTTCTTATCCATTCCTTCGACGATATTGTCAAGGATCCGAGATAAACTCTTTAAATTTATGTGGGTGGGAAATCTGGAAATGGGTAAATTTCATTTGGCCTCATGGGAATCTCTTTAACTAGCCCGTGAGCTTGGAGGCTGGGGATTCGGGAGTCAAACACTCGAGCATTTTCAACTCACCATTATGTTCCAAATCACTATGGAGAGCCATGTTATGTACAGGACTGTGGGGAAAATTCATAAAGGATAAATATTTTAAAGGATTGGATACAATTTACTGGCTAAGAGCTAGAAAAAGAGCTGATTCTCAAGCTTCGACCATATGGAAAATTTTGACCAAAAGCCTCTCGATAATCAAGAAGGACCGAAGCTGGTAGGTGGGAAGGGGATTTCAGCTGTTTTGGGCATTGATCCCATTTGTGGTCTAGGGTATACTTCATTATTTTTTCTCAAACTTGTTAAGGATATCCATCATCGAAATATATATGTTTTGAAGAATATCCATTAGAGGACAAGATCGATGAAATGGGTCAATGCAATGGTTATGGGCTTGTCTTGCAAGTTAGCTAGGAGTGAGATAGGTTTATTCATGCACTCAACCAAGGGAATGTATACATCACTGAAGAATCCGATAATTTAATCTGGGTATATAATTCAAGAGAAGTTTAGTTGTCTATAAAATTTTCATATAAAGCTTCTATCTCAAAGTGGTCTACAGTTAAGGTGGAATGGTGGATGAAGTGGATTTGGAAAGTGACCATCCCATTGAAAATTAAGTTGTTTACATGGCTTTTTCTGAAAAATAAGATACTATCTTGGGAGGCATTATAGTGAAGAGGTTTACAGGTCCCAGGAAGATGTCCCTTATGTTTCCAAAATATGGATATGGTCTCTCATATGCTTGGTGACTGCTCTTTCTTTCATGAGACTTGGTTTTTACTCATGAATCATTTTAATTTACAGCATAGATGGGATGGGGTTTCAGTTCTTGATAATATACAGGTATGGAATAGAAGAAATGAGTATTTCAGACATCTCCCCCTGCTTGTGATGTGGTAGGTATGGAATGTTCGAGACGCTTCCATTTTCAGCAATTATTTACAGAATCATGAGATGATCTATTTGAAGATCTTACTTTTTTTCCTGAATAGAGGAAAGAGAAAAAAATCAAAAGACATAGATAAATCTCCTTCCCATCTATTTTGCAGGAGAATCCATAGGTCTTCTTTGATGGAGCAACTTTGAATGGGGAGTGTGGTGCTGCCTTTGTTATCCAAATTAACAAGGACAGATTTAGTAAAGGCTAGTTGAAGGCAGGCATGGGTACAAATACCAGAGTGGAAGTCATTGGTATGTGGAGTCTCCAATATTGTGCCAACTCTTGGGGGATTAAACTGTTACAAGTATTAGGAGATTCACAAGTCATTTTCAATTGGGCTATGGGAAAATCCCAAGTGAAGTCGCTGGAATTAAACCATTGGCTTGGAAATATCAAACATCCAAGGCAAGAGTCCTCTTGGTTATCTTTCAACCATATTTATAGAGAACTAAATAAGGAATCTGATTTGCTCTCAAATATGGATCTGGGAGATATGGACGGTAAAATTAAGTTTTCTTACTTTTTTATGGCTCTATTATAAAAACAGGTTATGTGATTTTGTTCTAAGTATGTCTCCATACTATGCGAATTCTAGGAGATCGGTTGAAGGTTTTTTGCTCCTTTTCTATGTTTTCAACCTCATAACAGGTGGATCATTTTTGTATCTGCATGCAAGTAATTGAGGGTGATGGATTGTCAGTCTCTAACTAGTGTATGTAGTCTTTTTGTTTTTTTTTACAGATCTTTTTCTGGAGCTATGACTTTTATGTAAATCTGACACAACTTTCTATCAATACAAAGTTGTTCTTTATTCCTGAAAAAAAAAAACTTTAGTCTATTAGTCTCTACTAAGGAAGTATTTGGTTTTCTTTAAAATTGTATCCATATTTTCAAAAAGTTTGAAGAGAAGCACTAGTTTTGGATAAGAAGATTTATATTGTAACAAATATTTTGGAATTGAGATCTATTGTGGGTGTAAGTAAGGTATTCTAATATGAAGTGATTTGCATCAATGCTCATAGTATCACATATTAGTGACAAATCCTTTAGCCCACAAATTTTTAGGAACTGTACAATGCCATGTTTCACTATAGAGCTCATGAGAGTTTCTTTTTATCTTGGCAATATTATTTTTCTTCTTTATACTACTTAAAGAAAAGAGATAACTTTTATCTTCTATATTAGGGTTAATGAACTCATAATATATTAATTTTCTTTTAAACTCTAATTTTTTATTTATAATATATTAATTTTCTTTTAACCTCTAAATTTATATTTATAATATACTAATTTCTTTTAGCCTTTAAATTTTTATCACACCATAAATTCTCTTTAAACTTAGATGTACTAATATTTTTAATACTATCCATATTTTTCAAAGTGACTTTTTTGTCAATTCCACAATTGTTTAACCAAGTGAGGCCATCTTTATTCAAACCTCACTTGAGTCATAGGCAATTTTGACATGATTTTAAAGGAATCTTAGGAATCATTTGCTCTCACATGTTATTTATCTTGTGATTGTACATCAAATTCTTAGTCATAGTCATGATCTCAATGGAGGAAAGCCCCAATTCCATGAGGAGAATACAATAGCATGTATTTCTTTTAATTTTGAGGTTAAAATTTAGAAAACACTTATGGATTTGCTCAATATTTATCCAATATTCTCAGTAGGTGTTGCAACCCCAAACTTCACACTCATACACGATAATGGGGGTGATTAGTTTTTCAAAAAGAAACTTCTTTTTATCCCATATCACAAGGTTTATTGATTTACAATTGTCTTCAAGGATGAAATAAGATTTCCACCCTCGATTAATCATTTTCTCAATTCTATAGTTCTAGTTGAGTTTGTGATGGATACCGATACTAAAATAACTGTATGAAGTCCCTTCCTCCAAGTTTCTATTATCATATATGAAATTAGTATAAGTGACTGTCTTGGATTTGATAATCATAACCTATGTTTTGTCGATGTTAGCATCCATAGCCACCTTAGAGAATAAATCCTAAGATATATTTATATATATAATGAAACCCTTAACATTTCAAAATTTTACTTACTATATCCCAAATGCGACAAGGGATTGAAAATAAATTTCTCTTGAAACTTTTTTCAATTGAAGGGAAAATAGTGTGGATAAACAAATAACTCTAAAAACCTGAAAAGCATATAAGATTGAATAAGATATATGCATATCATTTATGGAATTCAATGCTAAATATGATCATGTTTGAGACACTTAAGAGATTTGTAGCTAGTATACTAAATGTCCATGTTGGTAATATCCAAATGCACCTTAAATAAGATAAGGTTGCTTTTTTTTTGTGTGTGTGTGTGTGTACTTACTTTTGGGTTGGAAAACATAACAAGGTAACCATTGATCTATTTAAGTGGCATAAAATTATTAAAACAAAGGAGTGAAAGATGGAAGTTCGGGGTTCAAAGACCATCATATTTTCTCAAAAGCATCGGTTTTTTGTGATGTTTAAATTTTGCACAAATGTGACATTTTGGATAATCTCCCAAAAAGGTGTCAACAATAGCACGTATCTCATCAAACACATCCTCATGATTAATTATATCCAAAATATGAATCAATGCTTAAAATTTCAAAGATAGTCGGCATGAAAAAATGCATAGCTAAAAGCACTAGACACCTATGTTATTAACGTGACCTACATGTTTACTAACCTGCACGTACCCATGTGGATTTTCCTTTGAAAAATGTTTGACTGAAAAAATGGTGGGACCACTTACTTCTGTGACACATTCAATTCTCAAAATGACCCTCTTGGATCCAAAATTCAAATGATACTCCTCAGATTCTTGGGAGCATTCAATAGCCCCCCTCATCTACTTGCAAAACTAGTTTAAAGGAAAGAGAGTTGAACCTTTCATCTAGATGTTTCTTGGCATCCACTTGGCCTATCGAAGGAATTTATCAGCATGCATTCTATAGGACAAACTTACAGAAAAATTATTCTATTGGACTGAGAGCTCTCCTTTCAATCTACTTTCTACCTCAATTTTGCATGGAAAAGGTCCCTTGTTTTCTTCTTGTAAGAAGAAAGTGTTTCTCCATTGTTGTATGTTATTTATCTTGCAATTGTGTGGGAAAAAAGGACCTCCCCAAGGGAGATTGTTTTCTTCCCCTTGAATCCCTCACCTCCTAGGTGACACCATTGTACTTAGATGGACTATTAGGAAATCAAAATTTGGTTTGACATACTCTTGTTCTATTTGTTCTTCATAGAAATTTTTCCATTTATTTCTTGTTAATTCTGTTTTATTTCTTATTTATATTTTTCTTTGTGAATTGGAGTTTTGGATAGTAACTCACAATTCATAGTACTATGTCCTTGATGCAACCTCAAGGATTTTTCAAAGTAGGGAAGACTACTCACCCTTGTGGCTATTTGTCTCCCAATAGTATTGATGGTGACTCCACTCTTATTTTTGTTCATTGCATTATACATAGCATGATGTCAAGATTGCACACCAACCCAAAGCCGTAGGAAGATCACACGAACTGTAATATCCTAAATTTTGGACCTAACACTTATAGGCATGAGCCTATTGATTATGATGTTATCTTGATGTTTTATTTTGATATATTGGGTCGAAGACCTCACTGCATATGAACATGATGATTTGTTTTATATATTGGGCATAAGCCAATTATTGATGATATGTGTGTGTGTGTGTGTGTGTGTGTGTGTGTGTGTGTGTGATGGGAAGGGACCTTGAAGCACATGATTAATGAGATGTTTTGTGTTGAGTGAGGAGCTATGGAGCACATGGGTAATTAATGTTTTTTGTTGAGTGAGGAGATCTGGAGCACCTGGCTAATTAAGGTTTTGTGTTGAGAAAGAAGCTCTGGAACACATGAGTACTTATATTTGTGTTGAGCAAGAATCTCTGGAGTACACGAAAATATAATTGGAAGTGTTGGGAATAAGCCCTCGAGCCTTCCATGTTGATGTTGAGCATCAGCTCTGGAGCATCGGATCCTTGGCCATTGTAACCCTAGGTGTATCGTACAAGTACATCCTAGAATTAGTGTTGAGCGAAGAGCTCTGGAATTGCACTAAGTTTGTAACTCCTTGTTTTAGCGTTGAGTATGGGCCCTGGTAAGTGCTAGGAGTTACTGAAAAGAATTTAATAGTTTCTGAGTGAATATGACTCAAGAAAAAATATTGATCTCATCATACTTATTTATAAGTGACTAAATGAAATTTCAAATTTCTATATTCTCATTAAGTACTAAAAAACTACCATGTTATATGAGGGAATCCAACATGCAAGGATGTTTAGATTTTCCTAGCCTATTAAACCTAGCCATTTACCTATTTGACCTTAATGAAGAAGTGTCATTAAGTCTAGGGATCATGGTATATGATACCCAAAGACAATGTTAACAAATGTTATATTATTATGTATTTTATACATAGTATGTATAAAGAAATAATTATAGAAATAAGATAAATAAATGTAAGAAAGAAGGAAAAGCTCCATCAATTATTATTTATTATTAAAAAGATAATAAATAGTACAATACCTACAAAATTCTAATTAGGAACTGGTTGAAAGTTCCTAAGTTAAAAGTATTAAAAATTACCTAGATTAATTAAAAATGGTTAAACCAAGAAATCAAGGCTTATTGATTTAACTACCCCTTTGAGTGAAAAGTATATCTATAAACTATCAAGCCAAGGAAAGGCTTGGGGTTCTGATCTATCTTTTCGGAGTCATCATTCTGCATGTTTTTCTCTCAAGTAAATTCTTGGAGAACATTTTCCTAGAAGGAAAAAGGAGAACTGATCCAGACCTGATATACTAGATAGGAAACCCTACCTTAGGAGCTTTAAGCTACTTGTATGTTGGATTCCAGCTCGAGGGGGATCCGTATTGAAACCAGGAATGGTTTCGGGTCATGGTTGGGTGGAACGTGGTAATTCCCAAGTGATTCGGTCATCTATTACAGAGGTCAGATCTGCCTATGAATTGTTAATGCTGGTTATTTGAGTGTGCAAGTTTAGCCATTAATGAAGCTTTAGATTACAGGTATGAGATCCTATACTGCCTATTCTATTTTTCTAGAATAAAATCTGGTTGAATTAGGAAAGGGTTCACATTATATGTTCTAACCCTATGTGTTTTATTTCTGTTTAAACCTTCTCGAGTTTACATTTTAAATTATAACCCTAGTCTGTACTTTACTTCTTATGCTAGATTTATCCAGGGTTATTCATTTAGTTTACTTCTACAAATTTTAATTCATTTATAAATGTTTATCAATGGTTTTGTACCCTAGTTTTGTTCATGTATTACTTTTACTATGGAAAACTCTGTTAATTAAAACTAGGTTTTATTACAGATCTATTATCTATCTGTTCTTTGGCCCACTTACTCTACTAAGAGATTTCATTTGTCAGCAGAGTCATGCTACATTTAAAACCTAGATTTAACTTAGTATCATCTAATTCTAATAACAAGAAAACTACTTAAGTATACTATTAGCATATAACCAATATACTATTGTCATATATATATACACACACACACTAACAGTTAAGAAATAGAATTATAAATCAAATCGTGACAACATAATATTTACCTCTAAGTACAGATTATAAACTTCCCATATTAAATCAAGATAAAAACCATCCAAGACCTTTCAAGGTCTGCATAAATAAACTCCTGATAATAACCAAATCATTTTCCAATATAATAAACATTATCATAATTAAATTAACAGAACAAGTATTGAGACCATTCATTGGTCTGTGTTCTAGTTCCTTTTCCAAATCAAATTTCACAGCCCTATAATATTACAAATTTACATAATGAGAATCATATGCCATAAATCAAATAGTCCCATATAAATATTACTCACAACCATTGTATAAACAAAATAATAAAAGTAGAATTACAATAATTTAAACCCTTAGATACATAGAGGTCGTAGTATCGACCCTGGTGGGAATCTAAGCCAAATCATAGGTCATAATACAAACCAAAAAAATAATACATACACAGTAATATTTTAAAATAAACCAACTCCTCGTAACAATATTAAAATAAAAACTATGTAAGAGCAACGAGGTCATAGGATCAAATCCCGTGGACCCTCTATTTTTCCATTTTTGCAAACATTACATTAATAAACCCTCATTACAGAACAGGACCCAGTATTGAAACTGCTTATGCCATTCACGGCATGGCTTCAACCACACATTGTCAACATATAAATTCTCACAGCTAGTACAAATAATGGAAGCAATTCTACAGAGTCCAACCACGAAGGAAAACACCACATAAAACCCAATTTTAAATAACAGCAACACAGTATAGATTGGTATGCACAAAAGTTATAAGTCTTAAATCAAGTTTACACAGTCATCCCATGGTCATGGCACCATTGCAAGAAATGGTGCTGCCACTGTGTATATTTCATAAGTCAAACCCCGAATTTACAATTTAAATGCAGAGCTTGTAAAGGAATCAAGTTTCTCCTTACGGCTAGAAGCCCTAATTAAAATTAAATCCCATTTCATCATTAAATACAGACCCGAGGGAAAATGAAATCCAAACACTAAAACTCAATGCTGTGGTGTTACCAACAGAGCTCTGTCATGATACGGAAAAAACCCCAAAACCCAAATGTAACCATAAAAACCAAACGCAAGCAGAATAAACCCCAACAAGTTAAAACCTAGTCTCAAAGCCAAGAGATGGAAAGTATCAACTTGATTAGCAGGCTTACTGTAATGGTAATTCTATCCCATGGCTCGCAGTCGTGCTATGAACCATACATCTTCCCCACAGCTCTTTCACCTGCAACCACAACATGACAACGGGAATGAAAAGTATGATATCCATAGCAGGCAACATACAAACCATAATGCATTGAAACCAAATGACACATACCTTTAACGTCCTGGAAGTCACCTCCACCCCACTACGCAGAGCCGAGAGAAAACAAACCAAGAGAAATGACCAAGTCCATCGTGAGCCAAGCCCTAAGCTTAGGCTACCAAAAACTCCAAGGTGCATTAATGGTGCCAGTCTATTACCCATATAAAAATATGAAACCCACTTCTCTATAGTCATGCTATGTTACGATTTTGTATACCTTCCAATTCCATGCAAGAGCTTAAACCCCTTAAACCATAGTATATACTCGCCACCCCTAAGTCAATGCAAGGTGTATGTTATATGTATCGTATACTTTAGGCTCTAATCTTTCAAACCATTTATTAACGATTTCCTTAGGCTCTAATCTAAGGACTATGGCTTATGAAATATGCCATGGTAATATTGTTATGTATAGAGTCCATATTTGACTTTTAACGAAAGTTATAAACCTGCCAAGAGAAATAAAAGGATAGGTTAATATTTTTAATAAAATAAATACATAGAACAATTATTCTAGGTTATGAATAGTCGCTAATGATCACGATAGGAAAAATAAGTGTCACTTAGATAATCAATATAGGTCATATAAATATTACACATGGTAATTACCTCACCACTAACCTAAGATTGTAAGACACAGTAATAACAACCCGTAGGTGTATTAATGATAAAAAAACATTCATCACCCTGTAACAAGTCTTGTCGCTAAATGTAAGTGCACGTAAAATGAAAGAAGTGCCTTAGTTCAAACTGAACTAAGTAAGCTCACTAGACAAGTAGAAACTTTACCTCTCATGCAGTCACATGGAAGAACTAGTCACCCCACTCCACCCACTTTAGTTCCGAAGACAAAGTTAAGTTAGAACCATGTAAATAACAAGTAAACATATGCAGAAATAAATGAAGTATATAATCAAGTAATTACACATACACAACAATGTATAAACGTAAGAATAGTTTAGTAATCAACATTACGACACCATAATGTAAAACACAAGAATAATCGTAACTGAAAGCAAGAAGGTAGAATGTAAGAACAACTTATGATGAAACAGTGGTACACTTAGTGTACGTTATATTCCGCAAGTTCAATAATGTCCAACATAGGCAGTTTTTACTAGCCTAATAATATTTTATTTCAATTTTTGGGGACATTACACGAACATTCATGGAAATGACGCTGCCCCATACTCAACCATTAGAAATTCCATTAAGGAAGTGTTGTTGCTGCAACTTCTTCCTTGATTGTTTTACATTTTAGGGCCCCTCCTTCCATTTGTTGTTTTAAAATCACACCTACTCTTGTTTCCCAAATCAGTTAAGCCCTCCCTGCATACTTAGTCTTTCCTAGAAGCTTGAGCAAAAGGTTTTTCCCTAATCCTAAGGTATGATTATGGTAAAAAAATACTTAGGCACGACAATAAATAATCCTTACAAGAAAATATGCTTTGATTTAAGATCAACGAATGAGAATCGCTTCGATCTAGATCAATGGTCGAGAAAAGCAGAAGCAGAAAAGCGGAGGCAGGAGAATTAAAGTTAACCTTTGAAAAGGTTGGAAACCTGTGTTCCATTTTCTAAATTCCATGATCCGCAAATATCAACGTCTATGGATGAGTCTGCAAAGATCCAATGGCCAAGAAGTGGTGGGAGAGGAAGGTTGGAGTTGGAAAAGCTAAGTTCGCTTATGGAAAATTTGTAAATCTTCCTTTCTCTTTTCGCAATTTTAATCCAATGGTCCAGTAGGCTTCCACATAAATCAACAGCTCAAAAAGGTGAAAAGAAGAGGTGGAGGCAGAAAGTTAAAGTGTAAACTTTGTGAAAACTAGAAAAATATGAAATTCAATTTCTGCACGATGAAGAAGAAGAAAGATGGAAGCAAAAAGTATAATTTTCAACCTCGTGAACATTGGTGTTTCCAATTTTCACTTTTTGGAAGTGCAGAAGTAGAAGATGCAGGTTTTGGTCATGAAAATTAGATTCTTGATTTCAATCTTCCGCATAGATTGATGTTTTGGAATCGCCCAGCATAAGATTGACAATGCGGAAAGGTTGTCACAGAAGTTGGAATGTAATTTGGAAATATGTAGCCCACAAATTTATTCTCATATCAATGGCTAAGGATGACTCCGTAATAAAATCAACGACCAGGAAAAAAAAGCAGAAGTGAAAAAGCAATGGAAGAAAGTTAGAATTTTGGTCGTGGAAAAGTTAGAGTCTAGCCTTTTTCCTTCTGCAGTCTCAAATCAATGGTCCAAAATCACTCTGATCAGGATCAATGGCTAGGGATGAATCTGTGAATATCCAACGGCCAAGAAATGGCAGGGGCGAAAGGGCGGAATTAGAAAAGTAAAATTTTGCTTATGAAAAAGGGCTGCAAATCCGCCTCCCACCTTACGCAGTTCAAGATCCAATGGTTCAGAAGGATCCTATGTAGATCAACAATCGAGGGAAAAGTAGAAGCAGAAATGCGGAGGCAGAAAAGTATATTTTTTTTAACTTGATAAAATTGGTGAACCCAATTTTTGCTTTTCGGAAGGGCGGAGGTAGAAAGAAGCTTTGAATCCTGCATGATCTAATGGTTCAAATCAGACCTAATTCATCTTTGAGATGATCTGGGTTGTCCAAAATATCTTTTGTATTTGATTGTGAATCATTGGGGAAACTAAGAAATCTTTCACCCTAAACTTAAACTAAATATTTTTCTTGCTTAACACGGTGTTAATCATTAGGTTTTTGTTCTATTTAAATAAATGACACATATCATTAAACTTACAATTGAAATTATGGTGATTAGTTACAGTCGCCATTGGCATATTATTGTTGTTTCGAGATCAGATATCTCTCTCATGATGTTCTATTTATGTATTACAGGTACTATGGTTTACCAAGTAAGGATGGGTGATTACAAGATAGGGTAAAGGTTACAACTTTCAATGGTTGAGATTCATGGCAAATACAAATATGCGGTCCTGAATAATTTCATTGTTTTAACTTGCACGAATGAACTAAATTTCTCAAATCCAAGGAATTGGTTAAAGGGATACATCTTTCAACATCTAAGATCAAAGGTGGAGTCAAATCGACTGTGGATGTGCATTTCTTTGATTCAACATGCTCCTGGAAAATAACTTTTCAAATCTGTGAAATATGGTAGAGGCTTAAAGTTTGAACAACGAAGATCTTGGCAGAAGCTTGATCAATAGCCTAGGTTGATTTCGCAATGAGAACATGAACAAAGATTAGTAAGATGAAGGACCGTGAAATCAGTTGAAAGATGCAGAATCAAAAGAAGCATGAAATAGGCACAAGAGCAGCGTGACTGATTTTTGAGCCAACAAATCAATTTCATAGTTTAAAGATGCAGGAAAAATAAAGGAGCTTGTATTTCCATCAGGGCAAGTTCTGTGTAATTTTGTTTTTATTTAATCTTTTTTTTTGAAACCGTTAGATTCAACCAAGTGGGTGTATAAGAATCCTAGGAATCTTCTGGGTGATGGATAAAGTTATTATAAATAGGGGTGCAGAGCACCATAATAGGGACTTTTGCTTAGTGAAATAATTCTAGACTATTGCTGTAAAAGAGATACCTCTTTGCTAATAAGAAGGATCATTTTGATGGAACAAAGGGCCTGCGTAGAGATTTAATCGGAATGTGTGGAATGCATACTGTAGAACTATTTCTTCTTGCTTATGTACATCATACAGTGAGATTGGTCTAACCTCCTGGAACTATTTCCTTGGTCATAAATGTATGTTGTATGTATAAATGTCTGTGTTGACGAGGTAATAAATGGTTTAATTATATTAGAGCTACCTATGGTATTATTTTTTCTATAAATGTGATTATTTTGTTGGTATGGCTATATTTTACACCTTTATGAGCATTTACAGTATATTACTATGATCTCAAAATTTGCTCCCTTTCTCGGGATATAATATCTTAGTTTTAGATATAGGTTAGACCTGCATTTAAATTAGGCACATGCATATAATTATTTAAACAAAAACATTCTAAATGGTGGACTAGGCCATAACTAGTAAAAGATTAAAGAAATTAATCTACGGTAGCTGGAACCATGAACCAAACAGATTCTCCACACCAAACAGTGTCTGATCTAATTGGGATCATTCACCGGGGATAATCCCTACTACTTGGTACCTGGGATTATTCTAGCAATCAACATAATTGGCGCTAGAAGGAGGGCACTAGCACGTGCATGGCTGGTAGAGGAAATACAATTTTGAGAGAAGATTACACTAGGACATCATCCAAAAATATTTTCCTTGAATATTTTACTCCTAATATTAAAGAACAAGAACAGGAAGGTTCTGGGGAAGAAGAATAAGAACGTTTGTATGTTGTCCCATTTGAAGAAGCAAATATGTTTAGGAGACATACAAGATCCTACATCAAGAAACTTGGGGGGTTAAAATTTATTCATGTTTTACCTAGAAGGAGAGCTTCCAAGAAAGTACCCTCATACACTAAGGTTCGATTCTTGTGGAAAATTTGGAAGAACTGGTAAAGATCGGTCACGAAGCATTTCAATTTTTTATCATAAACATATGCAATTCGAGTTCCTTCCAAAAATTTTAGTACACAAAAACTTATGTGTACATATAATATGAAAATTAAAAAGGATTACAAGCATTAGTTTCTTTTAGACCTCTTTTAGCTATCCTTTTATAGCAACCCTTACCATTTAGCTTTACCTTGTGATGGTAGCATATCATTCCTGCAAGTATACAACATGTGTTAATCATATTAACAATCTAAGATTCATAATCTAAAATATAAAAATCCACACATTTACATCTCGTGGTGCATAACATTTCCATATTCAACCTTTATATACATCCATTTGGTGTGAAGTTATTTTTTCTCAAGTACTCTTAATCATTTCCACTTTTCTCACAACATAAATAATCGTATTAAATTAACATAACATTTTTATAATCATAACTTTCTCACACATTCAGAAACATTAATTAATTAAAGAGTTACTAATACACATAACAATAATCCTTTTATCATATTTGTCTCATGACGATTCACCTGATAAATAACTTTGCAACCAAGGGTTTCTTCATTCATCATGTCATGATGTGTTAAATACCAAAAATCACACACATACCTTTTATATGGCATTGATGTTCCAAGCACTTCTTGGTTTAAATATTCTTTCAAAATTTCTTCCATGCATATATACATGAGGGTCGTCTCCTCACAGAACCACAAGTTCATGTGCATGCCTCCTCAACCTGTATATATATAGTATTCATCCAATATAAGACGATACTCCTCATCATCTTTTTGTAGCTCTCAGACGTATCTCCTACATAGAACCTAGAATCCCACATATCTCTCATCCTGAAATCTTAACATCACAAGAGATATGACTATAAAACCTAACACCTCACATGGGTACTCTCTGGTTGTTTTGCTTAAGAGCCTAACACCTCCTCTAGATGCTCATGAGTAGCTCTTTGCCTAGGACTTTAATTTCATAGAGCACTGAACAAAGACTAACACCTCACAAGGGTGTTCACTAACAACTCTGTACTAACTTATAAAAAATTCCTGATCCTAACACCTCTCGAGGGTGCTCCATAGCAATTTACTTAATTTATAAGCTTTTCCAAATTCAAAAGTTTTTTTCTTTTGTTGAGAAAATATTTTGTGTTGAATTCATGTTAATATTTCAATTTGTTTATTCTGGAAATTAAGTCTTAGTTTCAAATCTGATTACTTCTTGCAATTATGAATAATGAGACTAAACAATTTAGGTGTTCAAGAGCCGACACGCTCAACAACAAACTGAGTTTTCTCTTGCTTAATCACATAGTTTCAATATCCAATTTACTTCTTCCTCTTCATGAGTTTGTTAATTAGGTAAGATTTGTTTAGTGTAGAATTTTTTCTTAAAAGTTAGAGCCTTCTAACCCAAGGCGTCCCCCGTGATCAGCTCAAAAGTTTCGTAACTCTTTATCTAATTAGTCTTTAGTCACATTAAGTTTTTTTTTTAATATTTATTTGTAGGTTTCATTTATTCATATTCAGTTCCCTATTTATGCTTTTATGGGAAGTGCCATAATTCATTACCTACAATAATCTCAAAGAACTACCACTTACTATGACATACATTTAATATATTTTCATGAGTAACATTGAAAGCATAAAATATCATAATCATCACTGAGCATACTCACTATTCCAGAGCCTACCAGCTCCACATCAAAACAAATTTTTAATAATATAAACATTTTGGATGTTGCTAAGCCTACCGGCTCAACACCATATAAACATGGTAACTTAATTTTCTTTTGATGCTCTAGAGATTATCCTCTCAACATCAAGACATGCTTATCTAATTCTTACAAGATTTACTTAACATTATTACGCATCCAACATGTTTAACAACTCATTATCTCTTTACATAACTTGATACTTCTAATATCTATGCATGCACAAACCATACAAAAATACTATGAATCAAATGCCTTATCATAGATATTCCATGTACACAACTAATCATTCTAAAAAATGCTATAGGTATCATACTCAAGTAATTTAATATAAATTTTCAAACTTCTAACAAAATTTATTCTCGACATATCAAGTTGTATAAACTAAGTTCTTTTTTGTTTGTTTCTGTAATTCATTTGTTTAATCAAATGATAAAATATTGCTAACCTTTCATAATAATCAAGGAATCATATTGATTCTAGATGTTACATTTTTTCATTGTGATATTTATCTTTTTTTTCAATTGTCTTACTGATTCCCATTCAACGATGCTTCTTGCAACCATGTGTACCTGCATTCCTTGATCACAATTTCTTGCCAAAAATTAATTGCCTCATAATATCATAAAGCAAACCATAAAATATCATAGCAAGTTACTTTTTCGAATGCTCATAAACTCTTGATACAAATATATACATCCTTTTAAATAATGCATTACTCTCTCGGCATCTTATTTGTAATTAATTTTCACTTACTTGCACCTCTAAGTAATATTCATATATCATTGTATACAAGTTGGAATTAACATTAAAATTTTAATGCAACAATACCTATCTTTATGCACAATCCTTATGCATTTATCATATACTAAATCTTGCATAATCAAAGTCATTTCTTTATAGTCTAACTAGTCATGCCTACATTTTTAATCATGCCTGCATTTTTAAATTAGTTGCTTCTACTTTCATACATTATTCATTCAATCGCTTCCTGATTATGTTAATTATAACTTTTACCTTTCTTGTTGTAAGCTTTAATACCTGGTAAACTATTTTTAAGTTCTTTACTAGCTTAACTACATGATGTATCCATTAGTCATTTATCATAGATAAACTCACTACCCACTGAACTATTCTAGCATGTAACGTTAACAAGTTATACATAGACTAATATTTGAGTTAACATGATGCATGGAAAATAGCATAAGCATATATTTGTGTGGGTATGCCAATTTAAAGTTATTGTTAACATGATAATGCATTCATTTTCTCATTACCAACATTTACAGTCTAATGAAATCAAACATATCACATTGTTGACCTTCAAACAAAACTTCACTCTTCCTACCTGTGTTTTTCCATTTCAGTTATGCAACTAGATTCGTACATCCAAGATCACAAGTCTGATTGTTTCTCTTACAAAGAGACCATCCCTTAACTCATATGAAGGAGGATATATGATAATTAAAAATCCAATAAAAGAGGTTTGTTTTTCTTGTACAAAAACGACCCTTCCTAATTTTAAAAATAAATGAGATAAAAGTATAAAATTTAACTACCGAAGGAGCTCAATTCTCTTCTCTGCCAAATAAATACTCGCCCCCTTTTCTCGAATTCAAGGCAAGTTTTTGAAAGAGTGATTTAAAAAAAGGATAATATTTGGTTCTCTTGTTATACTAGACTGATGTGAAGTTGTAGACCAAACAATTATAAAGAAATACCCAATACTTGGAGTATTGGCTCTCAGTTAAGATGTAGACCAAACAATTATAAAGAAATACCCAATACTTGGAGTATTGGCTCTCACTTAAGATGCCACAATGGCATAGTGCATACTGCATGCAAAATATATAAAAGAACATTTTTTTAATTTTGGCACTTGCTCTATATTTATATGCTTCCAATTTTTATTTGCATACCACATATGTATAACATTACAACAGTAAGATGTCAATAACCTCTCTTGAGATCCTCACCTTTCATGGTGATCTCTTTCCAATACTCTCTTTCAAGCAGAAACAAAATTACTAAAATATAAACAAAACAAAAATATTTTTCTTAAACACAAAACAATTGGAACCTGGTAAATCCGCAAAGAATTCGTACTTCTCGATTTCCCTTCATCCTCTATCCAGAAGTTCTCTCACCCCATCTCCTTTTAAAAATTCCAGCATATCTCCTTTCAAATGCAAAGGGTTGGTTCCCATAGAAAAGTAGGTATAGAACCCTAACAGTTTCTTTTATTAAGAACCTCCAATTTCTATTTTATATTTTTCCATTGTTTCAAATCCTATTTGAAAAAGAAAGGTGTGCTTACCATAATGTGATTTTTTTTTAATAATTTAAATATTTAATATTTTATAAACAAATATATATATATTATTAATGGCCAACTCTCTTTATAAAATAATGATGCTTTATATATAGTTATTAATAATATAAAAATATTTTCACATATATCTATAAAACTAATATCTGATTTTTTTAAAATGAGATTGAATCAAGGAAATAGAGATTAATTTAGTCTTTGGACATGAATCAAGGAAATAAAGGGGATGTTACAATCATTTTAGTTGTCTTTTATTCTATTGGCAACCAAAATGGGTCACAAACCATTAAATTGTGAATACACTAGACCCAGCTGAATGTCCCAAGTGGACATAATAAATTTTAAGAAATTATTTTATCTTATTTTTTAAATATCATTTTAAGATAAAATTTTATGAAGAGGATGTCGATGTTTAAAAATTAAATAAAAATAATTAAAAACATCTATGCGATATTCATTATAAAAAAAAGCATAAATCCCTCAATAAAAACAAAGAAAGATGAAATTTTGAAATATAATTTTCTTAGATTAAAATAAATAAATAAATACATTTGAAGAAATTAATTCCCAATTCCAACTACATAATATCTATTAAATCTAATTATTAGTAAAATAATCAAAGAATAAAGTAAATCATCTTCTTAACTATATATTTTATAAAAATAATAAACATTTCCAACATGAATAAATTTTTAGAATGATTCAAAGCTAAATGCTAAATCAACGCAATTTTAAATTAAAAAATATGTATTTAACTTTAATGTATAAATTACAATTTTTTTTTAAATTTTCTCAATTTTACTTGAAATTTGAAAAGAAAAATATTATAAACCCAATTTTAATAATTTTAAATGAATTTTACATATCTATTTCTAAATTATAATAATTTAAATTATTAGAAATAATAGATAAATCATAATAATTAAATTATTATAAATAATGGATATGTTTTTTATTGTGATTTTAATTTAAATATTTCTTTAAATAACTATTTAAATATCTATAACTTTATAACAAATTTAAAATAATTTTTTTATATTTAGATGAAATATTTCCAAAAAATATTTAAATTTCACTTAAAATCACATTGCCAAATATATATGATATTAAGAAAATTATTTCTTCAAAGTTCAAAAAGAAGTTGTGGTGTGACAAAATTTTAGAGGATAAAATAAGTCAAGATTACACAAAGGTCATTAATCTTAATATTGGAAATTAAAATTATCTCTTGATTTTAACTAAAGGAAAGAAGAAGATCCACATAGCTAAAATATGAAATAATTATTTTGAATTAGCATTGGACCTTTCCTAAAATTCCATGAGTTAAAGAATTTGTCATCTTTGTGAGACTATGAAAATAACCTACTCTTAGATTGAGTTCCAAATTTTGTGTTACAATATGAATCTAGCCAACCTTCTATCTCATCAAAATTATAGTAATTTATGAAAGCTCTTGCCAAAGCTTTTTTAGGAAAAAATTAAAACTCTAAACCAAAATTGGTATATAAGTAGATGTTAACTATAATCATTTCCATAAAAATGACCATCAAATATAATTATATAAATTTAAATTATTTCTCTTTTAAACGTGAGAGACATAGAATTATATAATTTAATATTTTTATCAGTTCATATATTATTTATTTTAAAAATAATTTATATTTATATTATCAATTACATAAATCCTAAAAAAATTATATATAAATTATAATTTTTAAGAATGCTTATATATTTTAAGATATTTTTACTGCTATCTTGTTATATTTTATAGTAAATTAAATTTAGTGTATTTGATCTTAAAAATAAAAGAATGGTTTTTTCATATTAATTTTTTTAAAGAAAAGCATTTATAAATTACAATAAATACTTTAAAATTTATTGTAACAAATATTTTGAAAATATGCTCATCTTGTCAATTTTAAAAATAAAATCTACAATTATTATTAAATTTTTATAAGATATCAATATTATTTTCTATAATTTCAAATAAATTTATTATGATTTAGTATTTTATTCACTAAAATTCATAAATCTTCTTCATTACACGTTTCACCATCATTTTATATATATTACAAATTAAAAAATATAAATATTTTCATCTAACTAAAAAATTATAATAATTTGAAACATTTTTAATAATTTTTAAATTAATATTAATAATATTATTCCACTTTCAATCATTTTCATATATTTAATTTAAATTTATTATATATATTTAACTGATATTAAATTTTTTATAATTTGAAATCTTTTATAATACTAAAAAAATACTTTTACCATACAACTTAAACCAACTTTCAAAGTACCCATCATCATTTTTATCATATTTTTTAATTATAAAATTTAATTAAAATCTTTTTATTAAATTTAACACATATAAATCCACAAACTTAAACTTTGCGGATCAGTCTTTTACAACACCATTTAGGTAAAAAGTTAAAATGTTGTTAATGAAAACGTTCTCATACAATGCAGACAAACTCAATTTCAAAATACCAACCATCATCTTTATCACATTTTTAAATTACAAAAAATTAATTAAAATTAATAATAAAAAAAAATTTAACTATACTTTGGATAAGTTTAAGTGCATCAATGTTCCGTACCACCATTTAAATAATTAAAAAAAAGAAGAAGAAGTGTATATCAAATTTCCAAGTGGACCGATCATGTATATTTTTCAAAATTTCAACAAATATACTACCACCAACCTTGTTAAAGGGCAAGGCACTTTGGGTGTAAGGGTTAGGGAACTTTGGGTGATTTTGTACCATGCAATTTTATTTAAATAAATTAATTGATATAGTTCTTTAATTTGTAGTTTGTAAAGGTTAATTGATTATTTTTTATTTTTAAAGTTGTTTGATCAAATAAAATAAATTTAAAATATTAATTCAGCAAATAAAATGTTTAGTGATTAAAATAATTTCAAATTTGATTAAATGTTTTATTTGATTGTTTAAGTGAATCTATTTAAATATTAATAAAAATTTATTTAAGTACAACAAACTATTAAGCCTATAAAATAAATCCAAGCTACACACTTGTAAAATTCTTATTGATCTACTTAATAAGAAAACAAAATTTAAAATATTAATACTATAAAACTAATAAAGTGTACCTTCAATTTTCAAAGTACACCATGTAGATTTTTCAAAACATACTGCGAAACGTGGGGTAAGGCAGTTCGGGTGATTCTTTACAGGCGCGAGCCTACAAAAACAGATACAGGATGGCTTATTTTGTCTGTACGCAGCCATCTAATATTATCCATACTGCGAGCTTCTACTTATCTTCTTCCATTTTCTCCAAATTAAATTTCCATAGTATAGTGTAATCTCTATATTTTGACAAATTTAGGCTTTCTTGTTATTAGTGTGAGCTTCATTTACATGTTCAGGTCTGAATTTATTCCATTGAAATCAAGATATGGTAGACATGAACACACAGGAATTAATTTCTTTCCATGAAAAAAAAACAGACAAGATAGACATCAATTATAGATATGAAAGCATAATATGGTCTCTCTCTCTCAAACATGATGTCACTCTGAATTAAAATTTCATTCCAATGAAAACAAGACATGAACATCTCGAGAGAACTCATTAATCTAATCATTAATTACACATGAAAACGCAATATGGTCTTTCTTTTTATATATATATATATATATAACTAACACAATCTCACAGAAGGGATCACAACCACAATCCCTTCATTCAACAGATAGATTTATTTTATGCAGAGGATTATCAGTACCATAACAATAAGCATATTAATAATGAGTATAATCTTCCTTCCGATTTTAGAGGCACAGATGAATTTACATATAATGTACTTGTATCTATATACATATAATAATTAGTTTATCATATCAGAGATAGTGCAGTGGTCGAAGTAGCAAAAGCAACCGGAGCCGTGGCACTTACCGCTGTTGGCTTTTTCTTTGTTTATGCAGATTTTAGCGCAGTCATCTTCGTCATCTGGACAATATGCACTGCCCCCCTTTCTGCTTGATTTCTCGCAAATTAAAGCAAGACCCCCAGTCCCAAAGTCTGTCAAACATATTACATTAACAAACAAAACATCCCACAAAATTCAACAGAGTCAAATGATAAGATTCATTTTCAAACAAAATTTAATGGCGAAAGGCCATAGAGTTAACATTACATACTGCTTGAGGCTACCAGCAGCAACACCACCACAAAGGCCGCTCTCGCCATGGCAACTGGGAACTTATCTCCACAGCAAATTTTGATTCGTAATCCTTCGCAGAGTTGCAAAAATGGAAGAACCGGGACCTTTGAAAATCAAAGACCATGAATAGTAATAAGAAAATCCAAAAGTAATCAGATTTTTGGGCTGTAGGTAATCATGAAAAAGGCCAAATCAATTGAAAGAAAATGTAAGTGGTGTGGAAATCACAGCTACGCATTGAAATTTGCAATTTCTTGGAAGGTGGTCCTGATTTCGCACGCAATTACATTAAGAGCGGTTTGTTCGTCGTAATTGAGCAGGCAAGAGAGCATAATACCATTATCGATACCTACTTTCCCACTACCACTACCAGTGATTGATAGCGCCTGCTGGATAATTTTCACCCATACATCGACTAAACGACAAACAGCTGTAGCGTTCACACAGTTGTTTATTTTCCAAAATCTATAAGACGCTGAGTCAAATTAATAGTTCTTGTTAACATCATTCAGACAGCTTTTTTCCCAAACCTTTTGTGTCAACGGATCTGATAAGTGGCTGAGTCGGACTAATAATTGCCGTCTGCATCGTCGAGGTAGACTCTATGGAAAGTATCACACGTGGTATTTTCTATGGAAGGTTCGGCCGTAATCTTGACCTGAGCAATAAGACATGTGGATCAGTGATCAAATTTGAAAGGGCAGGTCTCATTTTAATTTGAAGGGTCCTGGGAAATTGAACCCTTCAATGTTGATATTTAAAAATAAATTATTATTTTTATTTGAAAATGTAAGTGTATAACAAAATTTTAGTATTTATCTATACAAAATGATAATAAGAAGAAATTCCAAGTGATTCAACATTTACATAGAATTAGTGAAGTAAATCATGTATATTTGATTTATCACTTTCAGAAATATTTTATGGGGATTATTCAAAAGTTAGTATAAAGGAGGAGAGACTAAACTAAAGGTTGATAATGAAGAACATGTAACAATGATGGAAGATGAGATTGGGAAAAATCTCATTTAGAAAGAGATTGGCTCACTTGTTTTGTTAATGTGAACATAGCTATAACCATTAAGATTATTGGTTTTTTGTATTGCATTGTTCTTTGGCCTATTTATTTTGTGAAGGGAAATGTTTGTTTCCTATCATGCTAAAGTGATTAGAGTAGTTGACAGCTACTCGCAACCTTATCTGAATGCATAATATGAAATTGCGGGTGAAAGTAGCCCCATGGGGTACTAAAGCTTATTTCTATCTAGAATTGTTTTGAGAAGAGCTCCACTATTAGAAGTGCTATGTTACAAGGCCAAAAGAGGTCAGGCATCATATCCCTAACATTAATAACAAAAACTAAAAAGATGATCTTTGTCGAGTGCCAAAGTATCCACCTAAAACTAGTGTACATCTAACATTGTACATCCCTCAGAAATTAAAAATTGTTGATCTTTGTTGTGACCACTTGATCATTACCATAGCCAATGGTTTAAAGAAACAACATAAAAGTTAACAAAATTACAAGAATAACTTTTCCATGGCATTTTACCTTACATGTTTTGAAATGAACTTTTCTACATGCTATTAAAATCATTGTATTATTTTCTTTCCAACTAAAAACATTATTTTTTTCAGACCCACATTTCTATTGATGGCCAAAAAAAGTTACAAATACCATCATAAAGCTAATTGATATGTTTGTCCATATTGACCAAGTTCATGAGTAACTAGCCATTCAATTTCAAATTCCACCTAATCCCTAAGCATCGTCTTCACCATAATAAACCTAAGTATTAGAACACTTGAAAATTTATCCCTCAAACTTTAGTCTTGGGTCTACTAACATCTAGATGTCAAATGAGAGGGATTGATAGGGATTCTCATTTCTCTTTTCAAAACTGGTGCATATAATTATTATTCAAACACATTGAAAAAATATCCTTGAAACTTCAATGTGGATCTTATTAGTATCTGGATCTCACACGAGAACATGGGGGCTTCACTTATTGACCAATATCCTATCACGTTAGTTCATATGGGATTTTAAAATTATAAAAAATCGAACCAATATATTGCAGGTATTGGGGGGGTGAGGGGTTTAAGGTGGGGGTGGGTCATGGTGGCTTCACTTGTTTACCAATATCCTGTCACGTTAGTTCATATTGTGGGTTTTAAAATTATTAAAAATTGAACCAATATATTGCAGGTATTGGGGGGGATGAGGGGTTTAAGGTGGGGGTGGGTAGGGTGGTTTATAAGGATTGGGGTATAAAAAGGGGTGGGGGGGAGGTTTTAAGTATTGGGAGGGGGTTTCAACAAAAAGAGTTTGGGTCAATATCTTTGGAAATTAAGGGTATTCTTTAATATCCCACGATTGCACGTGCTATGTGAGATGTTCACTAACTGAAGTCCCCATGGGGTGGATAGGGTGGTTTATAAGGATTGAGGTATAAAAAGGGCTGGGGAGGTGGTTTTAAGTATTGGGAGGGGGTTTCAACAAAAAGAGTTTGGGTCAATATCTCTCGAAATTAAGGGTATTCTTTAATATCCCACGATTGCACATGCTATGTGAGAGGTTCACTAAGTGAAGTCCCCGTGCACGAGAAGAAGTTTGAGAGGGATTCCACAATTATCTTTTCAAATTTTCATCTTATATTTATGTGAAAAGGTTAGACAAAAAACAAGGACTATTATATACTATATTCTCTTTATGAACCTTACAAATTAAAAAATGTCATTTGACAAAAAAACATATTTACAATCTCTTCTCTTAAATTCTGGGTTGATAGGTTTGAGGAGTGGTATCCAAGGTAATTGTAGAGTCCATTTGATATGTTGACATTACAAACCTTTATCAAGGTTCATCATCAAGACAATGCATCGAGTTGAGTAATGGATATAAAGATTTATTAATATATCTTTAACAACCCATTTCAAGATAAAACTAGGAAATTGATAATGTTGACTATATAGCTAAGACCAAACCCAAACCCTAAAAATGTTAAGCTAGATAATAAGGAAGTCTAAGTTGTGATTAAAACAAACACCCTAAATTGCTACAATGATTTGAACTTAGAATAGAATAAAAATCTAAATTAAATTTATTAATATAAAATATTTTTCTTAATGAATAAATTGTGAATTAATTTTAACCTATTTTTAATAAACTATAGAACTAAATGTAATATGTAATTCTAACCTAGAAATACTACAAACTTTTATATAAAAGAATAATTTAAGAGAATTTTTCAATAATTAGTGAGCTATTGGCCATAACCTAGGAAATATTTGATGTAAACGAGTAACCTAAATTATCATATCCATCTTACTCTAGTATAACCTAAAAGGCATCAATCTAATAAAAATTAAAACTTTTAGATTAATCTACAACTTAATCTTGTATTGCTATCTAATCTTGTTATAATAAAATTCAACATGGATTTCATTAAATAACACTGCAATAATTGAAGAGAGGCATTCTTTTGAACAATGTAAATTATGTCAATTATGGTAAAATCGTGTTTTTTGTTTTAGCAATTCATCTCTTTGATTTTTTCATATTCAAACGTAAACTTTATTTATTTATTTTTTGTCTATTATAATTTATAGTTTATGGTCAATTTTGAATGTACACAAACTTATTGGAAATCGAAAATGAAAAGAAAATCATTTTGAAGCAATAAGTGTGTACCCCAAATGAATAGTCATTGAGACTAGTCATAATAGTAAGAGGGAGATATACCCCTCTAGGTGAAATGCACCATGAAAGACAAGTTATCCTACTTATGTAATAACAAAATATCCTCTTCCTATATATTGATTTTAGTGCTTGTAGTTCCTATAATGTAATGAAATTGATTTGGAATGCCTGTAGTACCTATAATGGTTCAGTTTATCTATTCATGTGTTGATGTAATTGTGACTTCGGAATGTATTCACTTGTATATTTCATATATTGTATTTCATTGGTCCCCGATGTTCCTATCAGGAGAATCATTAATGTAAACAAGTCATGTAAATTCATAGAGGTTAACCCTCCTAGTTGATCAGGGGTCAAAGTCCCCACAGTTTCGTGGCACTAGGGTTATTAGACTCTCCTTGAGAAGTTGGCCCTGGTAAGTTGTTGTCAATTTGGAAACTAGTGTAAATAGAGAGTGAGCCTCTCTATTTATCACACATTCACTCACACTCAGTTGTAGCGCATGAATGAGAGAGAGAGAGCTGGGATAAGAGAGAGAAAAGCTATTGGAGACCATCTTATTGTCTTGGGTTTTACTACTGCCATTGGTTCTCATTCTATCTCTGAGGAAGTTGCATGGTTTGCCTGAGGAAAATCTTTGTGTCCATTGTCTCTTGTGATTGATTGTTGTGCATGTTATTTTCTCAGATAAGATCCTAAGATCGTACTGTCTAATTGATAAAAATCTAACATGGTATCAAAGCTAACCTAAGAAGAAGACACTATGCAACTGCGGAAGCTAGGGATTCTTACTTTTTGGGTCTCTCTCCACAATCCATTAGCAAAAGGAGGCTAGGCTGAATCTCCATTGAAGGGCGCATCTTTCTGTCGAAGCAGAATCGGATTATGAGCACTTTCAGTTTTTCACCTATCACTACATCGAGAAATTAGGGCTTTTCACTGAAGAGGAATTGTTTAGTGAGCCCAGGATAGGATTTCTCTCCTCCTCAAAATTGAAGTTTAGAGACAAAAATCGAGGTTTTTTTTGTTCGGTAGAACTCCGGGGAAGTCAAACTATAATTTTCCCTAGAATCAGAAAACCAACACTGCAGAAGATCAGCTCCAGATCCAGTTTTCAGCTTCTCAAATTGGTAAGATCTAATATTTTGTATTTCCATTTGAGGTTCTCAATTAAGATGTCTCATCACACCAAGCTTGATGAAAAGCTTGAGGGAGCTGATAACTTCCAAGCCTGGAAGTATAGGATCTCCCTGGTTCTGGAAGAAAATGAGTTGGACTCTTACATCAGTGAAGAGGTTCCAATTCCAAAGGGAGATGAGGCTAAGGCCTTACACAAAAATAAATTTCTCATGGCTAAGAGGATTATTACTGATTCAATCAAGGATCACCTCATACCACAAGTGTCCTCCCTAAAGACACCTAAAGAAATGTTTGATTCCCTGACCAAGCTATTTGAAGGGAAGAACATAAACCGAAAGATGACTTTGAGGAACTAGTTGAAGAGTATGAAGATCCATAATGCAGAGACCATGTAGTCATACTTTACAAGGGTATCCTAGATCAAATAAAAACTTGAAGCATTGGATGAAAAAGTGGAGAATGTAGAAATTGTGATGACTACCTTGAATGGTTTGCCTAGGTCATGGGACTCTTTCATTCAAGGGATTTGTGCTAGAAGAAATCTAGTCACCTTTAGTAGACTGAGAGGAATGCTCACAAGAAGAAGCTCGAATAGTATCCCTAGAAGAAAATATGGGAAGTGAAGATCAAGCTCTCACGGTACACTCCAAGAAAATCAAGCGGGACTATCATCATCCTAAAGGTAAGCATTTTCACCAAAATAACTCTAGAAAAACTCAACTCAGATGTTTCACTTGTGATGAGATAGGACACTATGCCCAAAATTGTCCTAGAAACAAAAGAAACTCTCACAAGAAGAAGGACAAAAGAAAACATCATGCTCACACTGCATAGGATGATGATCCTCTCAGGAAAAGAGTCAAACAAGAAAGTGAATATTCTTCAAGAGATGAAGAGTATGTTCTGATTTCTGCCCTCACGAGAACTATCACACATGGAAGCAATGATTGGATTATAGACAATGGGGCTTCCAAGCATATGACGGGATTCAAAGAATCCTTTGTGAAACTATCCGAAAATGAGTCACCTCACAAGGTGAAACTTGGGGATGATTACCAGTATCCAATAAAAGGCAGTGGTGAATCCTCCTATAAAATAGACTATGGAAAGTTTATGAAGATGAAGGATGTCTTGTTTGTACCAGGACTAAAGAAGAATCTCCTCTCCATATTTGCATTGAATGCAAAAGGCATGAGGGTTGCATTTGTAGATGGCCAAGTCCTTATGTGGCCAAAGGGAAAGACTATAGACGTTGCAGTAGTGATTGGAGAGCAAGAGGGAGGACTATACAAATTGAAGGGCCAACCTGAACAAGCTTTGATCCATGAATCAGTAGAGCCAAATGAACTTTGGCATAGAAGGCTTGCACACGTGCACTATAGAGCACTACCACTTGCAAGCAGAGCTGTTGAAGGTCTTCCAGAAATACAACCAAAACATGACGGTGTCTGCAAAGGATGCGCAAAAGGAAAGAACACAAAGAATACATTTCCAAGTAGCGAGAGAAAAGTAAAGGAAATATTGGAAATCATCCACTTCGATGTCATCTAGTTCATTGAGTGGGTATGTGTACTATGTTTCTTTCATTGATGATTTTTCTAGGAAGACATAGATATACTTCTTGAAAAAAAAAGATGAAGTATTCAACAAGTTTAAAGAGTTCAAAGCCTTGATCAAGAACCACACAAAATAAAATCAAGACCTTTCATTCAGACAACGACGGAGAGTTCGCATCAAATGAATTCAAAGAATTATGTAGAGATTCAGGGATTAAGAGGGAGTTGAATACTCCATAAAATCCACAACATAATGTGGTTGCAGAAAGGAATAATAGAACGATTATGGAAGCTGCAAGGGAAATGTTTCATGATTAAGATCTTCCCATGCATCTATGGGCAGAAGCTGGCAGGACAGTTTTGTTTTTACAGAACCGTACTCCACACAGAGTACTCGAGAACAAGACACCTGAAGAAATATTTTTCGGCAAGAAACCAGATGTCATCCATCTCAGAATATATGGCTATCCAGTATACATACAAATTCCAAAAGAAAAGAGGACAAAGTTAGATCCTTTAGGAAAGAAGGGTATATTTGTGGGATATAGTGAAATCTCGAAGTCTTACAGAATATACTTCCTAGGATTCAAGAAGATCGACATCAGTAGAGACGTAAAATTCGACGAAGACTCAGCTTACAACAAATCTAGAAAGAGACCAGCTGAAGAATGAAGAAACAGAAGTACCCAGGATTCGAGATACAACTATGAACGATGCAACTCAAGAAGAAGATCAAGAAATAAAAGAACCCTAGGAACCTATAGATCCACCCCAAGAGGAAACCTGCATGGGTATGAGAGGCTATCCAAGGTGCAGAAAGATATGGGGCTCGAGAATAAATACACAGAGAGAGGAAAAGAATCAGGTCCTGTTCCAGTTATGTAGCCCTATTATGTGACATCAATTGATAAAGAACGTTCCAATTATGAAGAAGCGACAGAAGAGAAAGAGTGGAAGGATGCTATGATCGAGGAGTACCAGTCGATCATGAAGAATGATGTCTGGGATGTTTTCCCAATACTAGAGGGGAAGTTTGTTGTGACTTCCAAGTGGATCTACAAGATCAAGCATGCTGTAGATGGCATCATAGAGAAATATAAAGCAAGGTTTGTGGCTCGTGGCTTCTCCCAGAAAGAAGGAATAGATTATGAAGAAACTTTTGCACCTATAGCCAGATACACTTCAATCATATCAGTAATTGCTCTGGTTGCAGTAATGAAATGGAAGATACACCAGATGGATGTCAAGACTGCCTTCTTGAATGGTGTAGTGGAAGAGGTAGTGTATGTGGAGTAGCCACTTGGGTTTGAGAGACATGGCAGGGAGACTCATGTGTGTAAATTGAAGAAAGCCCTGTATGGTTTGAAACAGGCACCTAGGACATGGTATGACAGAATTGACAACTTCCTATCTAGTTTGGGCTTTACCAAGAGTAAATCAGATTCCAACCTCTACTACAAGGTTGAAGAAGGGAACCCAGTGGTACTCCTATTATATGTAGATGACCTGTTTGTAACAGGTAAGGATGGGTTGATTGCTGATAGGAAGAGGAAGCTTGCTGCTGAGTTCAAGATGAAGGACTTGGGTATGATGCACTACTTTCTAGGCATGTAGGTGTGGAAAAATGCAGATGGAATCTCCATGTGACAAGGGAAGTATGCAGTAGAGATCTTGAAGAGGTTTGGGATGATGGAATACAAGGCCATGACCACACCTATGACATCGAACCTGAAGCTATTAACTGATGCTTCATCAGAGTCAGTTGATGCTACGATGTATCATCAAATGATTGGGTCCTTGATGTACCTGACGAATAAGAGACCATATATTTGCTTTGTTGTGAACACATTGACCTAGTTCCTGACGGATCCCAAACATGTTCACCTAATTGATGCAAAGCATATTCTGAGGTGCCTAAAGGGTACAGTTGATTATGGGCTCAAGTATGAGGTGAATCAGAAGATTAACCTAGAGGGTTATGTGGATTCTGATTGGGAAGGAAGTGCTATTGATAGGAAGAGCACTTCGGGGTGCTGCTTTAGTATGGGATCAGGTGTGATCTCTTGGCTTAGTAGGAAACAATCCTGTGTGGCACTAATTATAGCCGAAGCAGAGTATGTTACAGCTTGTTCAGCTAGTTGTGAGGCAGTGTGGTTGAGGAAGATACTATTTGATTTGTTTGATCTCGAGTTGGATGCTACTTGTATATATTGTGAAAACCAGAGTCGTGTGAATTTGTCGAAGAACTTGGTGTTCCATGACAAGTCGAAGCATATCAAGATCAAATACCACTATATCAGAAATATGTTGTAGAGGGGATCAGTGAAGGTCCAATATGTTGCAATTGACGAATAGGTAGCTGATGTGTTAACTAAGCCACTAGCCAGAGTGAAGTTTGAGTACTTCCATGAGAATCTTTGTGTTCTCCAGATAGAGGTTCCTTCCAAGGGGAAGTGATGAGTCTGCGAGCCATTCTGACATGGTGGTAGGCGGGGCCTCCCATGGTCAGATGTAAGTGCAGAGCCATTCTGACATGGTGGTAGGCTAGGCCCTCCCATGGTCATATGTAAGGGCTGAACCATTCTGACATGGGGGCAGGTTGGGCCCTCCCATGGTCAAATGTAAGTGTAGAGCCATTCTAACATGGGGGAAGGTTGGGCCCTCCCATGGTCATATGTAAGGACTGATCCATTCTGACATGGTGGCAGGATGGGCCCTCCCATGGTCAGATGTAAGTGTAGAGCCATTCTAACATGGGGGCAGGTTGGGCCCTCCCATGGTCAGATGTAAGGGCTGAGCCATGTTATCAGGAATATAACAACTTCTGTGAACAGAAGTAGTTCCTCTGGTCTGAATGGTTTAGATCCAGAACAAAGGAGTAACAACTAGGTTGAAGACTTTCCCTGAAAGTTATAGATGCCTGGAATAAAACTCTGATGAAAGACCTATAGACCTACATAAGCACATCAAACATACAACAACATCAATTATACAATAAAACTATCCGTATATCCATATTAGTGACTAAGGAGTCTAATAATATATATGTGAGATTATAACACAATAGATATATGGGAAGGAAATCAACTTAATTTGCTTTGATAGATGAATGAAAGAGCTTAAAACCATTTTTCCTTAGTGTCAATGCACTCCTTCACAAGACTATCACCTCATCCCCGATAGCTCCAACTTGCTCCCCTGTGCTCTCTAATGGATTAGGCCAGGATGTTAATTCAGCAGCATAACTTTACTTCTTTCTTCTCCCCCCCAACCATGGACTATGAGATTGTATTTATAGGGCTCAAACGGATAGGAATGGTTGAGAAATTGGTGGTTGAGGTGGCCATCATATCCTCAATAGAGGGATCTTGAGCTTAACTGACCCAATTGAGTAGGGATAAGGCTAGACACGAGGCTTTTGTTCTAGAAGCTTCATGAAACCTCCTTTTTTCACTTTTACCAAGGGAACCTCTTATACTCCTTTATGACAGAGTGGTGATGGGTGAGAACCATGCCAAAGACAAAGGTTAAAGGCGGTGGCACCACTTGGTTTCCACATAACTTGGGGAGTGCTGCATAAGGTACCACTTATCTGCTTAAGGGTAAGAGTGGTGCTGGACTTTTGTATGATAAAACCAACATCTAGAGCATGTTTCACTTCAATTTTGGTATTTTAGGGCAAATATCTATGTTAGGGACCCTATGACATGCTGGTGACAGAATTTGAGTGTAACATAATGCCCCCCAAAGCATGAGGCTAGAAGGATACGATAGGCGAGAGCTTTGATAGAGCAAGTTATCACTTCAAGGTAAGAGTCAGCTTGATCGGAGAGTGACATCGAGTAGGCATCTGCAATGCATCAATACTTTGACTCATGAGTAAATGTAACCTCATCATGACTGTATACCAATACAAGGAAAATCCATGAGAGGAATGAACAACCATGGCTACTAGAATACAGCGTAGATCCATGTTATAGAGGACTCAAACTTGGACATAGATACCAGGTATACAACATAGATCTATGTCATATAGACACAAATTTGAGCATACCCATGACCATACAGATGTGGATCCATGCCGGTAATTCATACAATATACTCCATCGCAACTTGGGGAAAAATCTATGAGTGATTTTAACAAATACCCAAGGTCTTTGTCTCGTCTTCCACAAATTACAATTCCAACCATGTGATTACAATGTTCTAAACTNCAATGATGTGAACCGTTAACAAGTGCGAGGGAGATCACCATTGATGTCAATGATTCCCAAGGTACCCTAGTACAATCTACTGAGTGTGAATAGATGTTTTGGTGTCGAACACCCAGTGGAATATTTTGAGCAAAGGTCAATGATGTTAACCTATGTCAGGAGCGAGAGGATCTGTCATTGAGGCATACATATCTCAAGGTACTAAATTTTGTTTCGAAGACTAATTCCTGGATGATGAGCTGATGTCGACAGGAATATTCTTGTCGAAGGGGGGCCATGATGAATCCCACATCGACGACACGAAACTTGGAACAAATTTCTAGAATGTTGTAGATAAAGTAACCATAGAACTGACTCAAAAGTACTGACACAAAGGTTGTTTTAACTGTAGAGGTAAACTTCTTACTTCCTTTAAACATCGGACATCATGACAAAAGTCTTGGCAGCATGACTAAAATAGACAGATACACAATACGACTGTGGACAATACATTCTTTTGAAAGGCTCAAAGGAGTGACATGACTCATGAAAGTGGATCAACTTGTAAGTCAGCTGAATACCTAATTGATTGAATGATATGCAAACAAGTGCCATGTTCAAAGGTGACAAATAATTGCCATTTGATTTGCAAAATGATTCCCTTCCCTTAATTTACCCATCATGATTGATGAGTGCCTCTTTTCATTTTTACGAGTCCAAAGAGGGTAACAAACACTCATTTTAGCTCATCCGAGGATAATTCCATTCCGATATATTTCACGAACTTGAGAAAGGAGGGGTTCATTCCCAAAAAGGGTATCTCAATGTTTAGTTTAACGAGTCCAGTGAAAGCAAAATCGGTATCGTTCATGTTTAGAGAGTCTGAACGAAGACAAAAGAAACTCCAAGAGGTCCTTTTTCGTATGATTTAGTATCTAGGGCCCAAAAAAGTATAAAATAATACTCGAGAGAACTCTTCCAGTCCTAGTTGGCTGGAGTGTTCCTTTTTAGTAAAAATTCTATCCGAACCAAAAAAGAGATAACATACCGTCGGAGAGATGACTCTTCAAATGCTTTTACGAGTATGAAGAAGACAAGTACTCGGCAATCTTTTCATATTTAGGGAGTCCGAAAAGAGCTTAAAGGATACTCCATTAGGTCTCTTTTTACAATGAGAAGTTTTACGAGCCTAAAAAGAATCGGAAAAGGACTCGGAACTTTCATACTAAGTTCTAAGAGCATGACCAAAGTGTCGAAACAAACGCTCGAGGAATTTTTCTGTTTGAAGGAAGTACAAAAAAGTCAAAAACAAACTCCCCATAGATTTTACTGTTTCCATTTCTACCCCTGCAAGACTCAAAAACGATATTAATCTCTCGACAAATGACTTTAATGAACTATATAGATGGATTTTGTAATAATAATGATTTTAAAATATCAACATAGCATTAAAAAACCCTAAAAATAGATATAAAAGTAATTTTAAATAGTAAAAATCAAACCATTTTACTATTTACCACCTTGTGAGAGCATTTTGGAGCAAATTTGAGCCAGATCTTCAGTCAGTGATTCCAAGAGATTCTACCATCCAATTCAAGCGCCGTTAGATCCAGGTAAATGACAAAACCCTAGCCTTTCTTTTTGAAGCATCCATTTTTTATTTTGTGATGATATTGGTTTGTTTTAGGCAAGCCTTAAATCTCAAATGAGGGCACCGCTCCTGCCCCTTACGGGACAGGAGGTGTACCATGAGAACCGCGCAACTTATACTGCACTCAAGCGGTGCCACCGACGATGTCGGGCGTGAGTGGAGAAAAATGAATGGATAAGCAAAAAAACTAGTTTTTAAATGAATTTAATGAATGATTATGTTTCTAACTGGTCCATTGATTGTTTTTGGTAGGTTCCAAGTGATAAAAAAATGGTTATATGGAAAGAACGACAACATGATGATGATGATTCATTTGCCGAGAGGAATGCAGGGTGCATAGCCGCATTGAGGAATTGTGGGCTCCTCAAATTCTTCTGCACACCTAGGATGGTGTGTCATGAGCAATTGTTGGAGTATATCCTCCATATGTGGAACCTGGAGCAGTAATACTTCGAGGTAGGATGCCATGTGTTGAATGTTGAGGTAGAGGATATATACTTCTTGACTGGTTTATCGAGACGGGGTGGTCTGATTTCACTAACTGGTTCCCATGGAGGGGATGTGACTACCCATGAGTTGATCGACCATTACTACATTTCCGGTACTAGAACTTCGGGGAAGAAAATTCCCATTAAGGCAGTGAAGGATGATCCTCTCCGTACTCTTCTTTTCACCATGCAGAGGCTAGCTGGGATCCAAGGGCCTCATCAGGATTCTAGGGCACACATATTATACGCGATAAAGGCTATCACACCTACTGTCTTTAACTGGGCAGAGGCATTACTACCGGTCTTCAAGGACCAGCTAACCAAGTGTCAGCAGGGAAATCTGAAACAGTTTGGCTATGGTTCCATCTTAGCCTGTTTGTTCTTTGAGCGGGTCCCTCATATGAGGCCCTAAGTTGTTTTCACTGAGTTGAGGGCGAGAGACCCTCGTATGCTAAGGATGGTCAGGATCACGACCCGTACAGGAGCAGCAAGAGGGAAAGTGAAATTCGTTGGCTGAATTATCAGATCCTCATGGTCAAGGATTATGCGTATGCGGGTACAGATTTCAGAGGTGAACCTGACCTACCACTTCCACTTGACGAACAGTGGGGAGACATGGGTAAGAAACAAAACCCTAAGATGGCAATTTATGTTTTTTTTTATTTTAATGTTTTTTTATTTTTTATGTATAGTTCAAGACTTGAATTTTTCCATGCATATGTTGGAGTGGAACGACCTAGGGGATCTTCCCCACTGGATAGAGGAGTAGGAGCTCGATTTGTTCAATGAGGTGACGACTCGATGGGAGACTTGGAGGAGAACCTAGAGAGGTTGACTCTGGATATACCTGATGCATCCATTGATGATCTCCCGATGTGATATCAGAGGCAACAGGAGTGCTAGGATGTTTTAGTTGTTTGCTATGTAGAGTAGTGCAGGTTGTTATATGATACCATGAGCATCACTAGATAGTTCTACATGATGTATTGCTGAAAGCTGATATAGCTTTAGGATTTTGTATGATTTTGTGCTTCTTGAAAGCCAGAGTGCTTCAGATGAGGTCTCGTGACCTATTTTCATAAAACACTTTATATATAGAGAGAGAGAGACTTTTACTTCTGATGTTTATATGCTTCAAATGGGAAATGTATTTATATGAGTTTTATGTGTTTTTACTACTTATTTACAATATGATGAACCATGTTTAATTTTCATGTTATTAATGGGCAATATACCAGTCTAGGATATAATTTTCCAATGAATCGGCAACTGCATTATCTTCCCTAGGGATATACCTATAAGTAATAAACTCAAATGAACTTTCCAATAGATGTACCCTTCGATAGAGAGGGAGAAGTATAGGATTTCTGATGGTATAGACCTGGTTTAAATGACAAACCACTAACTGAGTCCATGAAAACTACCAAATCACGAATGTCCCGGGATGCAGCCTTAGTCAGAAGACCTATGACTGCTTCATACTCGGTGATATTGTTGGTAGCAGGACCAATACAAACCATCCCGAACTGACTAGATCGTGTGCAGGGGAATACAGAACCCAAGCAGCTGAAGCAAGGTTCAGGGTATGCTGGCAAGCACCATAAGCGAAGCCACAAAAAGCCATATGATCTGCATAACCAAAACATGGTATAAACAGTCTAGACACTAAACTCAAAACCATATTGAAAATACTAAAACACACTAAAAAGCCAAACAATGTACATATATACAAGGTACCATACATGAGTGATTTAGGCATAGTACCTCTTCAGGTACAACCCATTAAGAGGTTGCCCAAAGGGGACTCCGTCATAGTCCACGAGCTCATAGGCCCCTTGAATCTCTAAAACCTAGGAAACAATAAAAGGACCGTACCACATTGAATCAAAGTTCCCTTTTCCTAGATTATCAAGTATCTGATCATAAGTCAGGACTAGGTCACCTTCGTTAAACACACGAGGTTCGAAATATTTATCGTATTGTGCCTTGACACATTTCTTATATGCCTCATTTACTAAGGCAGCATCTCGTCTAGTTTCCTCAAGGTTGGTCAAGTATAAAAACCTTTCTTCCTTGGTAGAAGTATTAGGGCTAAGTTCAACGGCAAGTTTCAAAGATGGAATCAGACACCAAATAGGTACGACAACTTCTAGTCCATATACTAACTGAAAGGGTGTAAAACCAGTCATTGTTTTTACTGAAGTTCTATAAGCCCAAAGAGTGGAGAAGAGATTCTGGTGCCAATTGGATTTGTGATCTCAAACCATCCGATGCAGCATAGTTTTTAAAACTTTGTTAATGGACTCAACTTGACCATTAGCTTGTGGGTAATAGGGATTTGAGTTTTCATGGTGAAAACCCGTCTTAGCACTTAACTTTGCCATCATCTGATTCCAGAAATGTGATCTGTGATCAGTGACAGTAGATTGAGGAACTCCAAACCTAGCTATTACATGGTTAAAAAGGAAGAGGGCGGCAGTCTTACCATCCTCTGCATTTGTAGTCATAGCCTCAGCCCACTTAATGAAATAATCCATGGCTACTATGATGTAACCATGCCCCCCAGCTGAGGTAGACTTACAATGCATGAAATATATCCCCCATTTGGTGAAAGGGACAACGAAAATGACGTGGTGTAATGGAGCAGGGTGGGTGCGCTTTTTCGGATAAAAGTGTTGACAAAGAGGGAATTTATTAACGGCCTCGTGGCAATATTTAAAAATAGAAGGCCAAAAATATCCAACGAGAAGGATTTTCTAAGCTGTAGCCATCCCAAAAAGATGATCACCACATGTTCCAGAATGGAATTCATTAAGAACCTGTTCAGCCTCGTCATGGGTGAGGCATCATCGGAGAATGGTATCTATACCACTTCTATACAATGTATCATTGAGGATAAGATAGTACTTCGCGTGGTGATGAATATGGTGACGATCATCACAAGATATGGTAGGCTCGAAACGCTGTGTCTGGAGATAAATGCTTAAATATCCATACCACAGATCAGTTGTGCTTATTAGGAACAGAAATTCATCCGGGAATGAATCACTGGGCTCAGAATATGTTAAAGCAAATGGAAGGTCACACATAATCTTAGCAAAGACTAATGATTTCTTTGAAGTAGCTTTGGCAAACTCAAGGTCAAACTCCTATAGGATGACAATCCATTGGGAGTATTTGCCCCCTAGCACTTGACAAGTCAAGATGTCGTACATAGAATTTTGGTCTGCAAGTATGGTAGTGGTGCGAAGCAGGATGTAGTGACGAAATATTTGGACAACAATGGTCGTAGCCAATGCTAGCTTCTCCACACACAAGTATCGAGTTTTAGAATCGAGAAGATTCTTATTGGTGTAGTAAATCACGTGTTCTAGGTATTTCTAGTCCTCTTGGGATAAAACCATTTCGATAGTAGTAGTAGAGGTATAAATATACAAGAGAAAATCCTTCAATTAATCCAGGGGGTGTATCATGGGTGAATGGGTCAGAGCGTGCTTAATATTATAGAAGGCTCCATGGGCCTGTTCATCCTAGAAGAATGGAGTATCCTTTTTAAGGAGACGCATATAACCATGTGTTTTATCACCAAAGTTACAAACAAAACAACGAAGAAAGTTTTCCTTCCCTTGCAAACTTCAAAGTTCAAGAAGGTTGGTTGGGGCAGGTAGTGTGATTATTGCAGCATTCTTTAATGGATCAATCTGAATACCATCTTTGGAAACCACGAATCCTAAGAGATGTCCCGTCTCAACACAAAAAACACATTTATGAGAGTTCAACTGTATTTTATAATGACGACGTCTTAGAAAAATGTCTCTAAGATGTTGAGGATGGTCTTCCTGTTGCTTTGAATGTGCAGGGAGATCATTGAGGTATGACTCTACAATGTTCTTAATGTCATGAAATGCATAGGACATAGCGCATTGGAATGTGGCCCCAATGTTCTTAAGACCAAAGGGTAACTTCATGTAGGCAAAGGTTCCCCATGGGCATATAAATGTCGTCTTATGCTGGTCAGCGGGCAATATCTGAATCTGATTGTAGCCGAAAAATCCATCCATAAATGAGAAGATGACACTCCCAGCACAGTTATCGATAATCTGATCAATGTGTGGAGTCAGAAAGTTTTCCTTAGGACAAGCTTTATTTAGGTCTTGGAAATCGATACAGAATCGAATAGTTCCCTTCTTTTTGTTCACAGGAATGATATTCGATACCCATTCCATTAGGGGTACAGGATAGATGAATCTTGCCTTCAGAAGTTTCTCGACTTCGGCTTTGATAGCCGCAGCCTTCCGCAGATGGACTTGTCTAAATTTTTGCCTAACTAGTCTAGTTGTAGGATAGGTTTTGATCTCATGGACCACAATATATGGATCTATCCCAGGAATTTCTTCATAGTACCAGGAAAAATGTCTCTGAACTCTTTAAAAAATGCTCTATAGTCTTCAGTTTCATCTATTGAACAGTTTTTCCCTATGTGAACATGTTCAATAGTTCCAGGCTTGAACGATATGTCGATTGGAGCCGTTTTGGTAATGTTGCATAAATTGCCTTCGGACTCAGAATCTTGCAACAATATAGGTGTTTGTGGAACATCGACAATATCAGTACCCAAGAGAGATACAAAATCATTAGCTTCCGAACTTGTCACATGACCCAATTTTACAAAAAAAAAAAACAATTTAATATTATTTGATATTATTTGAGGACAATATGTTAAATTTTATGCTAAGTTGTAATTGATGACTCAGCAGAGTCAAGGATATTTAATGTAATTCTGAATATTTTAATTATAAATAAATAAAGGTGGAGACAACAGCTTAGGAGAGTTGTTAAAAGAGTGTTTACTAGTCAAATTGGTGGAGGAGACTGGGTGGAGAGAAAACAGACATGTGGCAGCATCCTCAAACCACTTCCAACTGTTGCAGGTGGAAACCTCCCTAAAATTAGGGTCATGATTCCCCAAGAAAGTGGAATCAGAGCAGGTGGCTCAATTAATGACAATTGACCCAAAAGACCTAGGCAATCTTTATAAAAATACCCATTGAAGAGCACTGAGGATGCTCATTCTAGAGAAGTGATCATTCAGGTGAATGTACTTCAAAGAAATTCAATGGAAGGGAATGGTGGAAAGAGTTTGAGGGGTTAACTGCTAAGTGATCTAGTGCAACTTTTCAGCTGAAGGATCTTACTGCTGAGTGCAGAGTGTTTACTGAGTCATTGGACTAGTCTATTGTTTGCTTGCTCCACTAGTTCTCAGCCAAGAAGACTAGGAACAGGCTCGGGGGTCCTGAGGAAACGTTGTTTGAGTGCTCTCCAGGAGTTTGGTAGGGAGGAACGGCCTCCTAACGCTGTTGTTGTCCATCCTAATCAAGTTCTTCATTCTTTTGTTTTACTATGTTGGATAGTTAAATGTGAATCTAGCTATTAAATGAATGTTAAATATTTAGTTGTAAAATGTTAGACTTAGTAATCTTTTAGATTATTGAAGGAATAAATCTGACATAGATGGAAAATAATTCTAATCTGTGTTTTTCCACACCTGGAAGGACCAGACCGTACTCCAGCACAGATAGAGTATTTAAAGTAGATGAAGAAAATGATAAGAGATTGAAATGAATAGATGTAGTTTTGCATTTTATAATAGCAAGTAATTTATTTCAGTATGTAGATTATAATAAAAAATAACAATAACCTGGTTATCTATGTTGTTGTTTTACAAACTGATGTATGTAAATATATTGGAAAACAAATAGCAGTAGTTTAGTACATGTAAAAGGATTAATATGTTAAGAAAATACCTTAGTAGATAAATGATGTACTCTTTTTATTCAAGTTAAAATATGCATGAGATTAAACTGTGTTATGTTATCAATATATTCCTTTGTGTTTTATTTAATAACTATTTGCCAATGCAGTAGAAGAGATACAGTCAAGCTACTTTAGTACATTTAGTTAAATAAGGAAATAAACTATAATTACTTAGTTTATTTACTTATAATATCAACTAAACTAAGTCTACTAAATACTAGAAACCAAGTAGGGTGTTATTAAAATAATTAAAATATAAAGAACAAACTAAGTTACAGAGTTTAAATATATCCCTTCAAAGAACTCTGAGTAAACCCTATCTGTCATTTATTAAATAGAATGATAAGAATATGATAATAACTAACATATAAATAAATGTCTACTTATGAAAAGAACTATTTTCAAATTTACAAACAGGATATAGCTGTAAAAGTAAACTACAGGGTTAAAACCCTAAACAAATATTATATTTACGAATGACAAACATTTAGGCTATAATCCAATTCCTGGGATTATTTTATTAATAAACAATTAACTAATAGAAACTATTTATAGTCCATTAAGGACAAATGAAAAAGATAAATGTAATGTTTAATTGGAAATTTACATATCACACCTGTAACCCTAATTAAAAACAAATTTAACAAGTAACAAAACTTATTAAAAATAAACTGAAGGATTTATTTAACAAGGGTTTCATTCAGGAACAACCCTATCTCGTATACCTGAGCAGCAAGTAAAATTTATAAACTATCCATGACTGAGTGACAGTCTTAAACATTAATAATAATTTATTACAAAATATATAAAACAGTAAATTTATTTATTCACAGTCGAATAGGGTAAAACCCTACTTATACAGAGTCACAAAGTATTCTACAAAACGAGTCCGAGCTCAAAGGAATCCTTATAAAAACCCAATGTTTTTCTTGACAGACCGAAAGGCTATAAATTTAAACAATGTACAAAACCCAACTCAGGGCCGGAGTACCCATATCGTGGAATGGGTTTTAATAATCAAAACTAAAATTATTTTTATCAAACCCTACATCACTGTAAAAATCTTTTTAAGTAAAGAAAAGAACATTTATAAGTCACGACATTGAGCCAGAGTCACCCTGATGTAAGTGAAGGTTTAAGACAAAAACAAAACTTAAAAAATGAAGACCAACAACCCAAGACAGGGAAAAACCAAGGCCGTAACTTCTTCCAACTGCAAACATTTCCCCTAAGTCTGTACAAGTAGGGAGAGCCACTTTGTAATCAGGGCTTACCCGTAGACTGCACACCAGTCCAAATATGAAGTGGTTCCTTCCAAATGATAAGGAAAACCATCACTTGCAAAACGAAAACCAAATCATAATTAAAAACCTGAGTGTAGAATTGTGACTGTAATTTCTTTATAGCTTACAAATTCTTAAAAATGATTTGTTACCTGGAGTGTTGATGATAACCAAGGTCACAAAGAAGGCAGACCAACACCATGAGCAGTGCAACCCTCGTATTCACCTGAGAAGGAGGCAGCTGGTTCAAATTACTAGCTACATCGACAACTGGAGCAAGAGAAAGCAGTGACAGTGGCCACACCACGACTTCAACACTAAAACTACCGATTGTGTAAACACTACCCTCACGCACAACAAGGTTTGGTGGCAGGAATCAACTCAATCACGAGCTATGAACGCCACGACTCTCACCCTAAATGACAACACTTCAAAAATGCACAGACAGTGGAGCTAAAGGCAAGGACCTGCAAGCCCTCATGGCCACAGTGAACTCAATAATACAGAGACTGAAACCCTCGTTGAACAATGTAAATAGGGTTTCAAGTTAAAGCTTTTATGTCACGCAATGCATGGCGAGGAGAGTCCCATGTGCTCACAAATTTATCCACTTCATGGTGGGTTCATTTGTATAGTCTCCACTGCAACAATTCGAATCAAATACTTGTTAAATCATATACATTATTCATGTAATGATAATGTAATTTTTTTAAATAAGTCAATATCGTATTATTTCCCATGAAGTCAACCTTGATAATGAACGAGTAGTATACCATCGTATAATCTATTGTTTAAACCTTGAATTTATCTTGGTAAATAACCAATTTGTTTATTGGAATCGATGCCCTTGTTTCTTAAATATCATATGACCTTTCTTAATCAAACTTATAAGAAAAAGATCAAGAGATTAATAGAAGTTTTGAGCAAATTTGTTAATGTCTTTATTGACATTTTCTTATAATCATGAACTATGAATGTATCAGCTTGGAGAACTAGATTTAAATCAATAAGGTGTATATTGATATAATTAACATTTTGACACTAGAATAGCTCCTACTCTTTTAAGTGACTTACAGTACTGGATGTAGGATAGATATCTTATAAGTACATGATCTTGGGTCTCCATAATTTTACCAAGCTCTAAGCTGAATCGAACCAAGGTTAGGTTAGAATTGGGAGTTTAGGATAGTAAACTATCTAAGATTTAATTGCACCACCTTTACTTATAAGTAAATAGTATGGTAATGTAAAGTTGTCGTATTATGTTGAACATGAAGAAAATGGGAAATTCAAGTCACAACTTGACGATATTTATGCAGAGGATCCTTAATACATATAAGCAATGTTAAGCTGATAAATTTGATACTGAAGCCTAATTAAAAATAGAGCTGAAAGATACATAGTAAGCTTATGTTCTGAAAGGCTTTAGGTCGGTTTCTATAATGATAAGAAACATTTTAATTATTAAAATAGTAATAGCAATAGACTCTTATGTCAGAGAAAGAGTTATGATACAAAATCATGAGCTCTAATAAGAACTAGAAATAGCTTAGAGTAAGGTTAGAAGGAGGTTTATCTATCATAGTGATCTATCTATTAAAAGACAAACAGTGGGGCAACTTTAATAAGCCATACGACAAGAATATTAAGTATTATCATATTTGTAATCAAGTAAAAGAAATGTTACTTTACCTAGTAGGACCTTGAGTCTTCTAAGCAAACTTTTACTCTAGCAATACTTTTATGTTAAAAGAAGTATATCTGGTTTAATTCCTTAATAAACTTTTACTGGTTCAAAAATTTACCTGTTTAGCCTGTAAAGATCCAGAAATCCAGATACATTAGCAATCGCTAAGTAAGCCCCAACTAGAAAGTAACTCCTCACCTACTTGACATTCAAACCATCAGTACAACTAAATATTTGCATGCAAATTATTCACATAACATATCAAAATTAAAACAACATTAATATTTATGTGTTAAAGTTAATGGTTACTTTTAATTATATGTTTCATTTCTTCTATTAGCTGCTAGCAGTTATCTAATTGCAACTGTAAACATTTTATGTTATCTCAAAATTTTAAATTTTTGTGAAAATTTGGGGTTTTGACAGAACTGGTGTTGGGGAGGAATAAGGATCTGTGATGATGATCCTCCCATACTGATTCATTGGTATTCATAATATCTATAATATACTTGTCTGATGGAAAAGCATGGGAGCCTATAATCCAGAATAGGAATCGAAGTTTCTAACCAGTAGGGCAGGTGGTAAGGATCCGAAGCCACAAGATGAATATCATCTATAGGAACATCAGAAACAAATTGGATGGCATCATAAACTGCTTCATGTGAGTTGAGAGAGGATTTATCAACAACTTGGTTACCCCTAGGATCATAGCTAAACGAAGAGATCATATTAACTATTGTCGTTTCTGTGGTGGAAGGGGCTGATGGAAACACGCCCATGAGGGCAGAGTCCTTCAACACCCCTATCCCAATCGACTGGTAACCAGGAGGGGACTGACCTAGCAAATGGAAATTATTTTCCGTAGGGGAAGTAGCATCCGGTATACAAAAATCAAGTTGATCAATCATCAAAATTCTTCCCAAATGCAAAAACTGGAGGTTTCTAAACACCGTCGAAGCAACAACAGTCATAGCGTAAAACCAATTTCTTCCTAAGAGAAGATTGTAGTATAACGGGGTATCCACTACTTCCAACTGAATGGAAATAGTTTTTCCCCCTGGCTCTACTAAAAGGGTTGGCATGAGGCTATGGGGATAGAAACCTCTTCCATCAAAGGCTTTTAGGGTCATCGGTGATTTTACAAGCTCGAGAGAGCCAATGGCTTTCCAACCGGACAGAGACAAAACTGAGGTTCATCTAAAAGATTCCTAAAGAATTTTTTCCCAAATACTCTTGTTACGATCTAAAAAGCCAATTGGTGAGTTAATCTAGGTTTGAGGTTCTCTGGATTGAAATGAATCAAATTCATATCACTCGGGTCCATGGCTCCTAAGGCGGTCAATAATTTTTTGCGTTGTGTGGGGTAGCTTTGGAGCACTTCTAAGGTAGACATTACACATGGTGCTTGAGCTAGGTATTCTACAACCTTATAGAACTGTGCAACTGGGGCATTAGGGTTAAAAACAACCTTCCTAAGAGTACTCTTGGGCAGACTCAAAATCATGTCGAGATTAGGCTTCTCGATTGTTAGGGGACAATTAGACGAGGATGTGGGAGAACCATTGGAAGGAGATTTATCTAGAGAAGGTTTCTCAATTAGGATTCTCCTCAGGTTTGTCATATGATTGACTTCAAGTTGCTACATTAATAGTTTCCGATGACATCATTCAAATTTCCTCTATAGAACTAGAATTTCCTTGGTTAGACGTGTGGTCTACCAATTGTTGCTGAGAAGGAAAAGGATTAGTAAGGAATGCTGGTGTGGGGTTACTCTTTAAAAACTTATTAATTTCATCATGTCGGGGACACTATTTTGTGAAATGATCGCCACCACAAAATAGGTATGGATATTTAGCTTTCCTTTTTCCTTTATTGTCATTCTCCAGGGCCGTAGGTTTGGGATTTTCCTATTGGTTTCCGAGTTTCTTGTTTTTACCTTTTCCCTTCTTCTTACTACCAGATGCTTACGTACTTTGAATAGCATTCACCTTGGAAGAAACCATAGGATTCTAAGGATCATTAGTGGAAGACTGGGTTGTTTGGCAGCTTTTATTGCTGACGGAGGCTGGATTGAACCGATAACCCCATCAATAGAAGTTTATGTAGGTGTCTTAGCCAGGTCCATGCTGGGATGAGGAGCTTGAGGAATAAGGTCATACAAAGTTACAGACTGGGAATACACCAATTCTAGATACTGAGCATGAATAATGGCCTGCTCTTCGGTAAAAGCACCCCCCATAGCCACATCTTGGGAAATGGGTGGCAACAAAGACTTCGTAAACCATTTAGCTAAGAGTTGGTCCGAGATAGGTGCTTTAATGAGCCTTCTCCGCCTTCTCCACTCATGAATATGATCTAAAATTTGTGTGGAGGTATTTTGATGTAGAGAGGTCAAAAGGTATGTACCTGTTTCATAGCGAATGGGTAGCTAAAAGTGTGTGAGGAAGACAGTTTCCAAAGCACTAAAATCCACAAACGAGTGTCGTGGAAGTTCGATATACCTCTTCGCGGCCGTACGAGTCAAAGTACACTGGAAGAGTCTCAATCAAATAGAATCATCCATCAAGGAATTTTACGAACACCATAGATGGAAAGTCATAACGTGATTTTTGGGATCATCTCCTTGCTTTCCATTGAATTTCGGAATATCCAATGGTAACTTGACTAGAATGGGGGGCCATAGAGGATTGTGTTGAATGTGGTCATTGATCAACTTGGACAAATCAGACAATTCCAATGTTGCTAGGAAAGGTAACGGATGATTCGGTTCAACACACTAGTAATATTGATAAGGCATGTAACCACCAGTAGGACCATAAGTGGACTGATACACAGGTTGTTGAAAAGGTTGATGAGACAATGAACCTCTGGAAGATAGACCTCCAGGGTTAGGGCTTCCAGAACCACTAGGGCCATTAGGAGTATTAGGAGGAGGACCACTAGGACCTCCAGGACCACCGAGACCACTAGGACCACTGGGACCACCAAGGGGAGGACCACAAGGACCTCTTGGACCACCAGGACCTCCAGGACCACCCGGAGGAGGTCCACCAAGACCCCCCGGAGGGAGGGCCTCCACAAGGTGGCCCTCCAGGACCTCCAAGACCACCAGGACCTGCAGGGGGAGGCCCTCCGTAAGGTGGCCCTCCGATACCTCCATCTATATGAATAGGTATTCCTCCCAATGTTGGCATGTAGGACCAGTTGGATTTCCCCCATGGAGTAAAAGTATTTCCAAGATATGGAATTCTAGTGTATGACATGCCTCTAGGGTTAGGTTGGTAATTCATATTTCCTATAGGTACTTGATTTTCTAGGTGACCATACCCCCAGGAAGCTTGATTAACTACAGGTTGTGCCCCTAAGGGTTGACCTAAACTCAATACAGGGTTAACTATATTCTTAGGAGGAACGTAAAGTGTGGATGTGCCTACATTAGAGGCATGTCTATTATGAGTAACAAATCAACCAGGAGGTAACGTAGATCACGTCGGGGGTTTCCCCCTGGCACTATAAGGTACTGATACAACTGGAGTTGAAGGTTTCCCCTCAGCCCTAGAAAACCTAGGAGGAGTAGAGACAGACCTAACATTTGCAACCATGGGGTCGAAATTTTGACATGGGTTGTGTGAAGTCTCAACAAGATCAATAGGTTTCATAGAATCATCCAGTGAATGATATCTGGTTGGACAAGGATCCATATTACGGGGAAGAAGAGCCGACATAGGTTCTTTATGAGGGATTGGGGTTGCTAAGATAGTATCTAATCTTCGTATTCTCTCTTAAAAATCTTTTGCACGGTGAATAGATGATTGAATTTGTCTATATTCCACTTCACTTGGTGAAGAATGTTTAGGAGAGGGCCTATGTACTCCAAATGAAGCAATGGCTTGTCCCATAGAAGTTCCCCAAAATGGAGCATCTGGACGAACATGACTATCAACATGACCTTCCACAGGACCATGGAAAGAAGTGTCACCCACAGGAGGTTGTTGGACCAAGGAGTAATGTAAGAAGTGAATTGGTCTCTTCTTTCTACAACTAGGTTCTCTTCCACATGGGAATTATTTGTAGCTCCTTGGTCAGTAGCTTCCATTGGACCTTCTCCTGTAATGGGAGGAAAGTCGGGTGGTAAGCCCTGTGTTCTTCTGGACCGTCTCAAATGAAACTCATCTAGACTGCATAGTCACTAATCTAACCTAGGTTTTTAGAGTTAAGAAAAAACACGCCACAAAACTTTCTCCTACTCAAGCTATAGGCCAACAAGCAAATTCAAATCACAGGATGAGCTCAAATGGTCGGTCTCTCACCAGGATTGTCAAGTAGGTTCAGCTCGCGATATACCACAAGGGTACGTGCTAGTAATCTGCCCGAATGTTGTTTTCGGTGTATTTATCCACACAAGACAGCCAAATGGATTTTCTCAAATAGATAAGGTATCCTAGTGGGGTCTCCCGATATACTCAAGGTACGTGGAAGCTCAAATCGGTAGTAGTATTGTCTAATGCACAACCGTTCACAAGGGTCCTTCCGATATACAATCAAGTACGTGAAGTACCTTTCTATATACCTCAAGGGTACGTGAAATGTTGTTTGATATACCAATAGTACGTGGAAGAACTGCGCAAGTCCCAGGTTGTAGTGCAGACAAATAACGACAGCTCCTACGTTTAACGACGCCCGAACACGTCTCTAACCTATCACTCAAATTTATATACAAATTTTAATACTATAACTACCGTTAATTTTAAAGTGGAGATTTAGGTGACTGCATGAGTTTTTGACAAAAAAGTAAAACCATGCAAATATGAAATGCAAGTTCATTCACTTTACATTGAGTATGCCTAATTACGGGAAGGAGAGAGAGTGTTTTCTTTTCAATTTTTCTTTAAAACCAAAAATTCCCCAAAAAACGATACTAAATATTCTTTTTCTGAACATACAATCAAACAACACTTATTCAAATCAACTCTTTTTAAACCAAACAAGTAGGGTAAGATCTCTTTTCAATGAAGAAGAAAGACAAACAACACCCAAATATGCATATGCAAGCTATTTTTTTTATTTTTCTAAAACATGGAAATATCTAACTTAAACTATTGATATTTTTCCTTTTGATGAGATAATGATTCAAAAGAGACAAAAGAACAAAGGAATCCTGAAATCTTGTGAGGCTAATCAGAGACCCAGTGACTTAAGCTCAATAAAACCATAACCTAGTCTCAACAAATTTCCTTTTTTCAAAGCGAAAAGAATTCTTTCTCACACTTAACGAAAATAAGAAACAAGCAAACTGATCTAAGGGAGTCTTTCTTTTCAGTACTAGTCTATAACAGGCATAGATCTAATCTAACCTAAAGCTTCCAAAAATTCCTTTTATAAAAGAACTTATAAGTAGTAATGAATGATGAATCTAACCTAGATTTTTTTATTTTGACAAACAAGCGATTTCCATATAAAAATTTTAGATTTCAATCACTCAAGAAATTTCAACAAGTCTGGACAAAACTAACTGAACACACAAAAATACAAAAATCACAAATCTTTTGCAAAAATTTGAAAAAATCAAGGTCTAGGACAAGCCTACCTAGCACTGCGCTGAAGGAGTTGCTGACAGAGCAGTTTCGAAGTAGAACTGCTTCTTGTTCACTGAACTCAAGCGGTGGAACCACCTATTGCTAACTGGACTCAGGCGGTGGCACCGCCTATTGCTAACTGGACTCAGGAGGTGGCACTGCTTGTTTTCTAAGGCACATGCACGGTTCCTTGTAACAATCCAGAACACAAGGAGAGCAAAAAAATCAAGTTAAAAATTGCGAAAACTCTACAAAAACTGATGATTCAACAATAATACAAAGCATATAAAGTCAAGGTGACTTAGATACTGAGAGATCTAAAGATTTCAAACCAAAAATTCACTAGGTCAGATGTAGATCTGACTGCAAAGATTGAAGGCTGGAGCTTGGATTCAGACAAGAGTAGTTTAGAAATAGAGGAAGATCATATAAGTATTTCCCAGCAGAGTCACCAAATTTGTTATCAGGAATATAGCACCTTCTACGGACAGAAGCTGTTCTTCTATTCTGAATGGTTCAGATCCAAAACAAATGAGTAACAACTAGGTTGAATACTTTCCCTGAAAGCTATAGATGCCTGGAATAAAAATCTGATGAAATACCTGTAGACCTGCAGAAGCACATCAAACATACAACAACATCAAAGATACCATAAAACTATCCATAGATCCCTATTAATGACTAAGGAATCCAATAATTTATATGTGAGATTATAACACAACAGATATATGGGAAGGAAATCAACTTTGCATTAATAGATGAATGAAAGAGCTTACAATTGTTTTTCCTTAGTGTTGATGCACTCCTTCACAAGACTAGCACCTCATCCCCGATAGCTCCAACTTGCTCCCCTATGCTCTCTAATGGATTAGGCTAGGATTTTAATTCAATAGCATAACTTTACTTCTTTCTTCTCCCTCCGAACCATGGAGTATGAGCTTGCATTTATAGGGCTCAAAGGGATAGGAATGGTTGAGAAATTAGTGGATGAGGTGGCCATGAGATCCTCAAAAGAGGGATCTCGAGCTTAACTGACCCACGTGAGTAGGGATAAGGCTAGACATGAGGATTTTGTTCTAGAAGCTTCGTGAAACCTCCTTTTTTCACTATTACGAAGGGCACCACTTATACTCCTTTATGATAGAGCGGTGATGGGTGAGAACCGTGTGAAAGAAAAAGGTTAAAGATGGTGGCACTGCCTGGTTTCCACATAACTGGGGCGGTGATGCATAAGGTACCGCTTATCTACTTAACTTGGGCAGTGCTTGAGTTTTGCATCTTAAAACCAACATATAGAGCATGTTTCACTTCAAGTTTGGGATTTTAGGGAAAATATCTATGTTAGGGACCCTATGACATGCTGGTGATAGAATTTGAGTGTAACAAGCCATTTTGACATGGGGGCAGGCTAGGACCTCCCATGGTAAAATGTAAGGGCTGAGCCATTCTGACATGGGGGAAGGCTGGGCCCCTCCCATGGTCAGATGTAAGGGCTGATCCATTCTGACATGGGGGGAGGCTAGGCCCTCCCATGGTCAGATGTAAGGTCTAGGCCATTCTGACATGGGGGTCGGCTGGGCCCTCCCATGGTGAGATGTAAGGGCTGGTCCATTCTAACATGGCGACAAACTAGGCCTTCCATGGTCAGATATAAGTTATGGGTGGGATTTTTCGATGTAGGTGGGAGGCTGGGTCTCCCATGATTGGATGTAAGTGCTAAATAAGATGAAGACCTACATGAAGACTAGGCCTACAACCAGCATGAAAAGGGGTTGGCTCTGTAGAACTTCTTGTGACGAGTAGAATTTAGAGATAGCGCCATTTGATCAAGATAGCGGAGTAGTGATGATGATGATCCACTGATGATCTAGCTTTGATGATGATCCAGCTTTGATGATGATCCAATGATGATCCATCTTTGATGATGATCCAGAGAAGAAGACTTGTGCTGATGAATTGTGTCTAGAGAATCCTTTCCTAGTTAAGAGGGAGTGTTGATGTAATTGTAACTTCGGAATGTATTCACTTGTATATTTCATATATTGTCTTTCATTGGTCCCCAATGTTACTATCGGGAGAATTATTAATGTAAACACGTCATGTAAATTCATAGAGGTTAACCCTCCTAGTTGATCAGGGGTCAAATTCCACACAGTTTCAGGGCACTAGGGTTATTAGACTCTCCTAGAGAAGTTGGCCCTAGTAAGTTGTTGTCAAGTCGGAAACTAGTATAAATAGAGAGTGAGCCTCTCTATTGATCACACAGTCACTCACACTCAGTTGTAGTGCCTGAGTGAGAGAGAAGGAGCTGGGATAAGAGAGAGAGAACAGTTGTTGGAGATCATATTATTGTCTTTGGGTTTTACTGCTACCTTTGGTGCTCATTCTATCTCTGAGGAAGTTGCAGGGTTTTTCCTTTATGGTTTCCCCGAGGAAAATCTTTGTGTCCATTGTCTATTGTGATTGATTGTTGTGCATGTTATTCTCTCAGATAATATCCTAAGATCATACTATCTAATTGATAAAAATATAACATCATGAACTATTCATGAACAAATCTATCTATCCGTGACATAGGCAATAGCAGGTTAGTAGGTAGATTGTAGTAAGGGAGGGAGCACAAAGCAAGAACCAAAGTCAATACAAATTGAAATCGTTTACATCCAGTGCATACATTGCACATTCTTATCCATGTGCCCTCCCTAATGTAGGGGTTATCCTCATAAAAGTAAATACCTTCTATACCCTTAATTATATAAATCCTAGAAATTGGAAAAAAAATCATTTCCAAGTCTCTCCAATATTGACATCTTATCCTAGCTACTTTATGGAAAAACTTCAATTTTTCCAACAAATATCAAGTATTTTAAACTTTATTTTTGTTCTATTATGGTTTATGGCTTTTGGATGACCTCAAACTAATTGTAAATCGGAAATAAAAAGAAAAGCATTGCCACCACGTAAATGTTTTAGGAGCAACAACTATTTATTCAACCTCCTGGGAGCCCACACGAGATTACTATAATACATACTTGATTATTGCATGGACACATATAATTCAAATCTCTATGGCCCTCACATGATGCATAGTGGCAATCGTTGTGACATCTTTCTCCATTCTTGTCATGGAGCAAGATCTCATACAAATATGGAGACACACACGCATATACATCATTATTATTATTTTAGCTAATGAAAGTCCATATTGAACTTAGATAAGGGACAAATTTGTCGGGTTGATGAAAAATTCGGTTGTTAGGTCGTTGATAAAATAAGCCATTGGAATTTGGAATGGCCTTTGAATGGAGGATTGATTCCGCTCGATGATGTCACTTTTGGTCAAGTGTGATTGCACCTACCTAAAATAAAAACCCTAGAATGTAATCTTAATGCTTTCAGGAAGCAAATTTTTTTATCAACCCTAAATTCAACAACTATTTTTAGAATTGAATCATGTCCTCCCCAGATGCTCAATTCGAAGTGATCAAACAAAAGCCCAAATTTTAGGTGGATCATGTATAGTCTCTCCAATGTATATCGAGTTTATCACCCAATTGAAAGTGATCAAACAAAACCCCAATTTTAGGTGGATTATGGATATTCCCTCCAATCTATATCGAGTTTATCATCCCTATTGGAAAGGTTAAGTATTTATTAGTCCACTATCAGGAAGAACTTAAAATTCTCCAACAAATATCGCTAGAAGTTGGGTGTCTTGTCTGTACCATAGTCAACAAAAAAGAAAAATAATAAACACACGTTTGTGAGGTTTGCGACAACGAGGCTATTGAAATCGTGTTCTTTTCTAGTTCACTGCACTCCTAATCCCTCATTCATGAATGTTCATCGAGGGATTCTCCTATTTAGATATATTGGTAGACAATTTTTACTTCTTGTTTCCATTATTAGAAGGCTAACAGGAAAACCGAGGGGTTGGAGTCTACAATATTTATAGTTTCGGTTGTTAAATATTTTATCCTTTCAAGCTTTGGATTTAATTAAGGAAATTGGAATAATTCAAACACTTGTATTCAAATAATTTTCTTTCTTTCAACCTAAAGGATTTAAAATTCACAGCAGATAAAGAGCATTGACATATTTGGAACTCAAATACCAGGCTCTTTTTGCTTTCTCCTCCACCCAAACGAAGTTTTGGTCCTCTCCTATGAAACTATACATTATTTTGGTAGATTTCATTTATATAATGGGTTTTTTAAGGTTACATCTATTGAGTATTCGAGAATTGTTCTGCCAGACGAGCAGTCGCATAATACATTACAAATTTCAAACAACATTTTGAATGGAGAAATTTTAAGCCCTTATATTTATAGCACCAAAAGGAACTCCAACAAGCAATGCATTTAAATTTTCTCCACATATAAAATGTTACACAAGTGCAAAATGTTGTACATACCTATAAATTCACGACAACCAAGTCAATATCTTAGCTCTGCAAAATCTTATGGAGGAAATATAAATTAGGGAGACACTAAAGCATGTAATTGGAGAGTTGAGAGTCTGAGTCCCGACCTCCAATGGTCCTATACCCGTAACCCCATGACAATATTTTTTTCTCCCACAAACTTCGCCAAAATATTTAAGTTCAGGGAAGCTCTATCTAGCCTACCCAATGTTCTACCATTTCTTCTCTTGCTCCTACATGTGACGAAGGTGGCACCTTCGATTTTTCTACCACAAAAGATAGTGAGGAATTAGAGTGCATAGTCGTTTCCTTCTATAGAAAGACGATTGCAATAATCACCATCTCAATTCCCCAATATCCCGACGCTCCTAAGTTGGTTTACTTTCCCGAGGTAGGCTAATGCATGTTTTTGTAATTCACATGATTACAAAAGAAATCATTTTATAATTTCTTCTACATAACACAGATATATATGTGTAGGTGAGGGAAAACTGGGCATTGTTTTCCAGAGGTGTCCGGAGACTTCCATAGATCATTCTTTGTTTTGAGGGTGCTTAGAGCGTAGATCAGAGATCCCATGGGAGGAAGAGGAGGAAGAATAAGAGGACTCAATTCAAAAGATGGGGAGAGTGATGAGGGGAGACGTAATAGCGATATTTGTAGGAGCATCCCATTGGTGGTATAATTATGGCAACTAGCCTCTCCAAATCATAGACATTGCCAACACAACCAGCCCTGATAATTAGCTCAGGAACAAGAGTTATTGCATAAGAATCCCAACAAATTATGTAATGGTAATCTTCAGTTAGGTATATGACAAATTATTTCATTTCTTTTAGAGTTGACTATATGCATATTGTACAATCATTCTCTCTTTCTAGCCCTATGTTCCAGTTTCCTTTGTCTTTATTGCCTAACCCCCTTCCTCCGATGAGACGGGAAGACTAAGCGACCAAGGTGGACCGTGGGAGACTAGGAGTGTGATTCAAATTATTTTGACCCTAGTAAATGAATGAAAATTGAAATAAATCCTGGAATCCTAGACTAACTAGTTTAGGATATGATTCATGAACAGAAATAAAAGGTGACGTGTTTCTAGCGTGCCACCAAAGATATGTCATCCTAGTCCTGTGGTGGTCATGATATAAATGTCCTACACTGGGTGAAACCCTGGTCTAGCAACTTATAGACCCATTGAACTAGGTTAGGTTTGAATCCGACAAAGCTTTCTTAATGCATTGTAAATTACAACTTGTAAGTTGTAACCCAAAAAACAACACCATTATTTTTTCCTTGCGGAGCCTTGAAAGTGGAGGGTTATCAAATCAATTCACCATCCATAGATATGACTCATATGAGAATTTAATTTCACATCAGATACAAAAATACTCAAGTGACTTGTAAGTTGGGAGATCATGTGACTCGGTGAACAAGAAGATGCCAGATGGAAAACCGAGTTGGAAGGCTGGCATCTGCTCATACCAATCTTTAATGAAGTTGGTGAATCAGTAATGCATGGCAATGCCATTAAATTCTTTGAAATAGAACATCGAATCTCGAGTCATAGTCTTGACTCACCAAGTTGAACTTGGAACTGGGCAACCTAGTGGCCCACCATGGTCTGTGCCCATTGGGACTCAGATCCTCACCCATGATCCAACTATTCGAGGGAACTTGGGCAGACTCTGAGTCCTAAACTCTCCCAAAGTCCACTGAATCAATGATAACCCCTGAAAGGGAAAATTTTGTAGTTGTCCTTTTGTTGCAAATTTACCCAAGCTTATTCAATTTCATTGTTGACATGTTCGAAATGAAACTTATTTTATTTTGCATGGTAAAAAAAATTGTCTCCTTCTATGAAGGCTAACATGGATTTTGAAGGGATCTGAAGGATTCAAATTTGAAGCCTGATGGGGATGGTAATCGAAACTGAGGGTTTAAAGTTGAATTATATAGATAGGTTGGAATTTAGGGTATAGGCTAACATTGTTAAAGTAAAACAATTAAGGCTTGTAATATACTTAACAGAAAGTTTTTTATTTATATTTTTAATAATGATGATGATATGCTTAATGTTCATTAAGATAAATTTTGGTGTATGGGGTTTTGTTAAAGAATTTGGATTGCTTTAGAGTTATTTTTATGTTTTAGAAGCTTGAAGAGAAGCATTCTTAACTAATTGTAGTTTTGATATGTTAAAAGATGTGACAAAGGTTTGTATTGTAACAATAATTTTAAAATAGATATCTAATGTGGGTGTGCCCATGGCACTCAAGAAAATTATTTTCACCCTTTATGCTCATAGTCTCACATAGATGACAAAACATTTTAGCCAAGGTTGCTTTATGAATTGTCCAAATCTATGTTTCACTATGGAGTTCATGAGAGTTTGTCTTATCTTAGCTAGATATTAATTTTATTCATTATACTAATTAAAAGAGAGAGATACTTTTAATCTCGAGATTAAGGTTAATGACCTCTTTATAATATCTTAATACTTTTTTAACCTCTAACTTTTTATGGCACCACAAATCCTCTTTAAACTTAAATGTAGTAAAATTTTCAATATTATCGATATTTTGCAAAGTGACATTTTCATTAATTCCCTAGTCTTTTCACCAACTGACCGCATCTTTATGCCAACCATGCTTGAGCCATAGGTGGTTTTGACGGGATTTCAAAGTCATTTGAAGAAGCCTTTGGTCTCTCATGTTATTTATCTTGTGTTTGTACATAAGTACATAGTCATAGCCATGTTCTCGATGCGGAAAAGCCTCACTTCAATGAGGAGAATGGGGTAGGGCATATTGCTTTTAATTTGAGGTTATAAGTTACAATACCCTTATGGATTTGCTCAATTTTTCTCCAAGATTCTCTAGAAATGCTACAACCCCAAAATTCATACATGTACAAGATAATAGGGATTTAAAAGAGAAAAATACTTAAATATCCCACATTAAAAGGTTTGTTGATTTACAATTATTCTCAAAACCAACATAGGCTTTCCACCCTCCATTATTCCTTTTCTGAATGCTATAGTTCCAATTGAGTTTGTGACGGATATCAATTATGAGATATTTGTAAAAATTTGCTTCCTTGAAGTTTTTATTACCCATATATGAAATTACATAAGTGGTCTTATTGAATTTGATAATCATAACTTTTGTTTTGTCGACGTTAGGAGTCATACCCATATTAGAGTAAAAAATCATTGGGAATTATTAATTGTTTATGAAGATCAAAGGGACATGTTGGCATAGAATACTAGGATTAACATCTAGAGAAGAAGGATGATGACTATTCTTGTTAATGTCCTACCATTCCAACCTGCTTATTCAAAACAACTTGTTGGCTTACCAATGTATATGTCGGAAAGGGTTCGAGAGAGGAAAAAACTTTACTTAACTCCAATATTACAATTAATATCTTTTGACCAATCTTGAAAGAAGGAAGTAATTCTTCATTTTTAATCGATGGAAAAAGGAAAGGACGTAGCCCATGCAGCCCTGAATCTGTTTTCCTTCTTTGCAACAACGAGGTACCTGAATGGATGTGTCTTTGTTAATCTTACTATTTGTTTGCATTTCTATGAATGGTAAAGAGGGATTAGTCATTTTTATCAAAACAATAAAATGGGCTGCAACCTTTCGAAGTAAAGATCATTTGATCACTTTTACATTTTGTTTATATTAGATTCTTTGTTTAAGAAGCCACAACTCAAGAGATGGCATAGCTCTTCAAGAATGTTTTTTGTGTGCAGTTAAATATATTTATATTTACACTGCCACTGTTTACAATAGAGTGGAAAGCACCACTCATTCTATCGATTATGTTCGATTATGTTGTTGCTTGAATCTGTAGATGAGCAAGGGGAGTGGCCCCTTTTTGGAATATTCTAGTTGATTGGTTAAATTTAAGACATGAGATGGGAGACCCTCTTGGTCGCAGCTTCCTGAATTTTTATTTAACGATCTCCTTTCTCACTCGTGGAGGTATCATTATCAGTTGCAGCTTATCTTTGAGAAGCCATGCTTTTTACTAAGTTGCAGACTTCGTAATTTTTATTTTTTTAACTATTCTTTAAATTATATGTGGAGGGAGCCTCCTAGTGGTGAGAGGACAATCCTAACATATGTTTATTGTTTCTTAAGAAGCGTCTCCCTCTCTCTCTGAAGAACCTTGCACTTAATCGTTTTCTTTTGGGACGACTATTTCCAAGGAGCCGATTTACCACCTTTATTTTTTGTTGAGATGTTAGTTTATTTTTAATTAATGCATCATTATTGTGTACACTTGGGTCATGAAGGGATTCGACATGTGAACATTAGTTTGCATGATACATAATTTGTTTGCTTACAAATGAGTATGTGGGAATTAGAAGATTATTGTGAAAAAGTGGGAATAATCAATTGTTTAAACATAATTTATATATACAAAATGGAGTAAACATTCATGCAACACGATTCAATTATACAAGGTAATATGTAACTTATTATGTTCTTAATGTAATGAAGCCTTCGATTTATAATCTTTTATTTTATATTTCAAGTACCATTAATAATAATAAAAAATCATAGTTGCCAATTGAAAAAGATTTAACCCTTTAATATTTGAGGAATAAGGTATATGTATCTTTACTTAGGTTTATCATTTGAGGTATAGGGTATATGTATCTTTACTTAGCTTTGGGTGAAGGGAAGATTTAAAGCCAATTGTGTAGAACTATAAACCAAATGTACAAGGGTGCTCACACGAAGTTGGTTTCACTTTTTAGTGTCACTTTAAAAATCGGAAACGCACTTTTGAAACGTAAATATATAATGCATATGCGTTATTGATGCTACGTTCGGAAAACCCAAGCCCAAAGATGAGGCTAAGGTTAGTTAATCAATATTGCATGTGCGATAAATCACATATGCATTTTTAAAGAGTTATAAATCACAAGTGCCATTTGTAAAACAAAAAATAAAAAATAAAGCAGAGGCCGTGGGCCTTACTTTCTTATTTGCACAGTGAAGGTGATATTGGGGCACCAACATTATGCGTTAGAGGCTTTAGAGGTGCCTTTGGAGGGTAGTTTGCAAGTGCCAATTCAAAACTGGGCTCCAATGGAAGGTAAGTACTCATATCATCCATAATTGTTTTCAATATTGGTTTGTTTTTGTTAATTCATAGTTTTTATATTTGTTAAAATGAATTTAATAAAAATAATTGAATTAAATCAAAGAATGATATATTTAAACAATTTGTAATTTGTTGTTTTAATCTTACATAAATGTGGAAGATACTATGCAAAATGAACCCACTAATAACCCGTAACCAAACCCAAAAATGAAGGGGGAACAAGACTGGAATTCATAGATCCTAGCTCATTTGGGTGCATTGAGGCGCCTTAGCCCATCGTTTACAGGGGGGGACCATTTGAGACAACCATTATTCGAGGCATTGGAAACCATAACAAACACAATTTCCAATTCTCAAGGAGCTCTGTACAACATTAGCTCATACAGAGAATCCATGAGGCAATACTATTCCTATGGTTTGACTATACAGACATCACAAAACTAAAGATAACCAAAGACCAATTGTTTTCATTATTCCGAGACCCTAGCACTGGATTGGTTCCACCTACTAGTCGATCACACATTTCCATAGACTGGTGTGTGGAACCAAATGTGAAAGCACATTGGATGGATCATTGGTACATGGTATTTGATGAAGACCCTCATGGGAATAGAGACATCCCTTTCTGTTTCCTGAGGAATTTGTATGTAGAATTTATCTTGGGAAAACATGTTAACTATTTTGATATTTAGAGTTCCGGGGTGTGGGTCATGGGATGCCCCTAGATAGGGAAGGGGCTAGGACTGATCTTAACTAAGTTCCATGCCCTCCATGCACACCAAAACCCCCTCGGGTATATCCTCCTATGGGTCATGCGATTGATGATACACATAAGGCCTTATTCCACTTGGAAGATACATTGCTTCAACATGGGACTGCTGTCCAAGGCAATGTAGGCCAAGAGGTTGGAACTTCTGATGCTGGCCCATCCCACACTAAGGATCCACACACTATGTCTCCAGACCATACTAGAGGTACAGATCGCATGGGAGACACTAAGGGTTCAGAGTGTCGTGTTATTCCACACCCTTTCACAGCATGTGGAGGAATATGCTATGGCCCTGCTTTAGAGTTCCGGGATTATGGATTACTCTGATATGTAAGTAAAACTCATTCTTTTCATATTATATTTTGTTTTATATCATAATTTTAAATTGTTTCGTAATTTATTTCTATTTAATTATCTAACAAATTAGGTGAACAAATATATAGATGGTGTCCCATCACACTCCAGATTCACATAGTCCGACGATTGATGTTGATAACATTGACGCAGCAGTCAGTGCTACATATGGTTTTGGTGCTTCACCATTAGCTGTAAGAACTTTACTTTTTAATTTGTCATCGTTATTTACATATTTATAGTAGATATTGCAACATTCAATACGTCCTAATATGGATACAATATGTTTTATTCATGGTGGGCAGGATGATTTTGTGGAATCCCAGCCAAGTCCCTCACATCTAGAGGAAGTTTCCCAGATACAGGTACTATTTTAATTATGTTTTTAATTATGTTTTTAATAATTCAACATTAATGCTTTTAATTATTAGAAATTTTCTAATTGTATGTTTATGTTTTGTTACGTAGCATGATATCTATGCCAGCAGAATGACCTTTGTGATTGGGGACCCACCTCTCCCCCCCCCCATGTACATGTATGTTTCGCTTTCTTTGAAAAAATCATTTTTCGTCCATCTTGTATATGTCTTGTTTTCTTTGTATTATCTGACATTGGCATATGTTACTTTATACAGGAAACTATTGATCCATTGGTGCTTGAAGAGAACCAAATCCAAGTTTTGGGTGACCCATCTCTCTCCCCCCCAAGGTACATGTATGTTTCGCTTTCTTTGAAAACATCATTTTTCGTCCATGTAGTATATGTCTCGTTTTATTTGTATTTCCTGACATTTACATATGTTACATTATGTAGGAATCTAGTGATCTAGTGGTGCTTGAAAGCACCAAATCCAATTTTTTGGTGACCCACCTCTCCCCCCTAGATACATGTATGTTTCTTTTTCTTTGAAAACATAATTTTTCGTCCATGTAGTATATATGTCTCGTTTTATTTTTATTATCTGACATTGACATATGTTACTTTATGCGGTCTTCTAGTGGGGCAACGGTGCTTGAAGAGCACCAAATCGAAATTGAGGTTGACCTACCTCTGACCCACCATCAAGTATGTTTGTGTCTTGCTTTCTTTTAATTGTGCTTTTAATGATTCGACATGTACTTTTTTAATTATTTGAAATTATATAATTGTAAAGTTTATCCAATTGTACGTAGGAACGTGATTTTGATTATGTTGTTCAGCAAGTAACCTTCTTCTCTAATGCATGTAGAAATCCTTTTATCCCATTGACAGTTGTTCGACCCACTGCTTACACACCTCTTCACGTCCCCCGATTATATTTATATATTTCTTATCTTGCTTATATTGCTTTTTGTACATGCAAGTATATTTTTTATTGTTCCCCCATTGATATGCTAACATTGACATATATATTATTTTATGCAGCTTGATACTGAGTGAGTGGTTATTGAAGAGAACCCAATCGGGGTCGTCGCTCAGCCACCTCCCCCCCCCCACAAGGTACATGTATGTCTTGCTTTCTTTGAAAAATTCATTGCCCCTCCATGTAGTATAGTTTTATTTCTACATGCAAGTATGTTTTCCGTGCACCCATTAATTTTTTGACATTGAAAAATATAGTTTTTTATGCAGCTTGATAGTGAGCAAGTGGTGCTTGAAGAGAACTCAATTGAGGTTGCTTCTAGTGAGGCACCACGACCCACCATAACTTACTCACGTACAGTAAGTAAAAATGTTATATTGGTTTGGAATTTGAACAAATGTACATAGAATTTTTATAGGTTGGTAAACCAACTTACAAATTTTGGTTTTTCTGCAGTCTCCACCAATTTTACCTATCCCTCTTGTTAGCGTTGGGGATCACGACTGAGCAGCCGGAAAGGAAAGCTAGACTTCTCTGAAAACATTGACAATGGCAGTGAAAGGGGGGATAAATAGAATAAATGTATAGGGGGGATACATACATGTAACTTTTTGTTTATATACACACAGATGTACATTTTGATCCACTATTTTGTATTATGGCCATGTGGCGTGCCAATTTTTGTAACATTATTTGTATACATATATAATATAAAGCAAGGTTCAAATTTATACATATATGGTTGACTTGATTTTGGAACATGATATGTGTGGTTCACCTATGTGATATTATGATATTATAGACCTTATCATGACATATCATACTGACAATTTGAAGATTACCAATACTTCAAGGAAGAATTTATGACTCATCCAACTAAGATCAAGTAATCATTAAGTATGTCATGGGAGATAATCACTAGACACCATAACCATAACCATACAATACAACTACCTAAATTCAACTATCATCAACTTTTTAACATCATAACCATACCATACACTACCTAACTTCCATACACTAACATCATAACATCATAGCCATACAACTAACATCATACATGTGTTTCTAGTTCTTAGTGATGCATGCATCAGCGAAATTCCACTTGTGATCCATGTTCATCCCTATTCATTTTGTTTCATGTATGTGCATAGCCTACTTATATGTCATTTTGGATTCTACTTAAATGACACTGACCAATATAATGATATAAACCTAAATATACTAACATCATGCCATACTAACATACCATACCATACTAATATACCATATCATACCCTACAATACTGACATACCATACCATATTAATATACTATACCATATCATACCCTACAATACCCTATGATACTATCATCATACCATACCATACCCTACAATACTAAAATACCATATCATACTAATATACCATACCATATCATACCCTACAATACCCTATGATACTAACATCATACCATACTAACATACCATACCATACATAGCATGCAATTTGTAGTTCATCAAAACCCTAGTTGGTTTTCAATTTTCACATGTACATGTGTTTCTACTTCCATCTCATAACTTCTCAACCCTATTTATAGCATGCAATTTGTAGTTCATGAAACCATAGTTGGTTTTCAATTTGTACATGTACGTGTGTTTCTACTTTCATCTCATAACTTGTAAAGAGGTCACAAAACTCTAGTTCCATCTCATAACTTCTCAACCCTAGTTGTAACATGCAATTACAGTTCATGAAACCCTAGTTGGTTTTCAATTTGTACATGTACATGTGTTTCTACTTCCATCTCATAACCTCTCAACCCTATTTATAGCATGCAATTGTAGTTTATGAAACCCTAGTTGGTTTTCAATTTGTAAATGTACATGTGTTTCTACTTCCATCTCATAACTTCTCAACCCTACTTATAGCATGCAATTGTGGTTCATGAAACCCTAGTTGGTTTTCAATTTGTACATGTACATGTGTTTTTACTTCCATCTCATAACTTGTAAAGAGAAAACAAAATTGTAGTTCCATCTCATAACTTCTCAACCCTAGTTCTAGCATGTAATTTGTAGTTCATGAAACCCTAGTTGGTTTTCAATTTGTGCATGTACATGTGTTTCTAGTTCCATCTCATAACATCTCAACCCTAGTTCTAGCATGCAATTGTATTTCATGAAACCCTAGTTGGTTTTCAATTTGTACATGTACATGTGTTTCTACTTCCATCTCATAACTTGTAAAGAGGTCACAAAACCCTAGTTCCATCTCATAACTTCTGAACCCTAGTTATAGCATGCAATTTGTAGTTCATGAAACTCGTAGTTGGCTTTCAATTTGTACATGTACATGTGTTTCTACTTCCATCTCATAACTTGTAAAGAGGTCATAAAAACCTACTTCCATCTCATAACTTCTCAACCCTAGTTATAGCATGCAATTGTAGTTCATGAAACCCTAGTTGGTTTTTATTTTGTGTGGTCATAAAACCCTAGTTTGTAGTTACATGTCTCAATTTGTGAACCCTAGTTTTATTATCCTGGTTGTTGGATCATAATTTAGTACAAGAATAATATAGCCTGTGAACCCTACCAACACAGGTATGGTCGAGGGTTTTGCAGAGTTGACCCACCAATGATAGAGTTGCATTGAAGGAAATTGAGCAAAACCCTAGTTTACGAAATCAAACCAAAATGAAGTCACTCGGCCTTGAAAACACGAGGGTGAGGGCCACCAAAAGGTAATCGCATGCCATGATACCAACGGAGTCAATGGTTCTTCGGTCCTACCTCTATTTTTTGAGCTATATCCAGTTGAAAGTTGCATGAAAATGTCATTCAGGGACACTTTGTGACTTTCAGTCCGGGACCGAAAAAAAATGGAGCAGCAAAATTGCATGCCGTTGGATCCTACAGGTCTGTATGGGAAAGGTTGATATGGGAACCCTACCAACATATCCATGGTCGAGGGTTTTCATGCGTTGACCCACCAATGCTAGAGTTGCAAGACTTGACCCAACAATGTAATTAAATGTATATTAATATAAAAAACATTAAAAAAAGTAAATTTCAACAACTCAAGAGCATGTTATTTTCCAATTTTTATTTGTTGGTGTCTAAAGACATCGGGTTGTTCTTGGGGCCTCTAATGTGCCATAGATGGTGTTTGTATCCTAGGCACATGAAAAGCTAAACATTAGTACTCTCATAAGAAAATAAAGAGAACCCAATGAAAATGTCAAAACATGATTTATAGATAACTCACTTGAGGTTATACGATTGTGTTTATAGTGTCCAATATCCTCTGAAAAATATTATTTCTATGATTGGTATCTGTCAAACACATGTTTATTACATTGGGAATAAACTAAGGCTAAATAATTGAAATTGTGCTTCAGCATGCACTTTAAAGGTTAAATAGCACACCTCACAATCTAGCCACACTTTACAATCCAGTAACACCTGACAATGCACTCACTTGAGTAGGCCATCTGGATCATCTCTATTGTTGATGGTGTCCATCAATCTTTTGTGCTCTATATGAGGTAGAAAATATTGTACATGTGACCTATTTTTTTTCGAAAGTGTGTGCAGCTTGGTGTTTATACCAACTACTAGGTTGGTGAAGTGGTATACAATAGCTCCTGGTCTATAATCCTAATATACATACCCACCCTTCCTTTTCTATTGTACTTCTATTGTCAAGTACTCCCCTTTTGTAGCCATCGAGCCAGTTGGGAATTCAATATTTTCATCATTTGTAATAGGTTTGAGAACTAGGTTTGTTTCCCCTCTAAGCAACATTCCAACCAATATTCAGAACCCCATTTATTAATTTTTGGGGCAACCACTGCATATGCCTGACCTGTGAAAGGAAATAGGTCGAGTTAACAATACATAACTTAAATTTCTAATTTAGGTACGGGTAATTTACTTTTCTGTACCTTCTTGTATGATATCCAATATGTGTTCGTTGTCTGTAGAAATTTGTGTCTAATCATATTCCAAAATTTATATTTCATTAACCCCCTTGAAATCAGTGCCAAGTGTCACTCGATCCCATGTATCAATTGTATCCGTATACTCACAATGATCCCATTCATGGATGCTATAGGAAGTGCAAAAGAAAGCCTTCAATCTTGTCCAAATTTGTAGGGTTGAGTTGCCTGAGCTTCTAATTCAATGAAACTATTGAGCTCCATGCACCGTGTTCATCCGATGTGTTTGGGATCGGTCCACATTGGTCACCTCCGAGAATATTCTCTGCACTAGGTGTTTCCTCGTCGATTATTCTCCCGTGACAGATGCACACCATTTCACTATAGATGCAGCATCTCGAAGGAGAGAACCTGTAAAATTCATCTCTTCCCTTCGAAGGGAATTTTTTATGCATGCACCAGCACCATCATGATCTCCTTTTCCATGACCAGTTTCAAAGCAGTTCCATATATGTGGAACCTTGTATTATATGTGCAACAAACACAACCATTGAAATACACATGCATTCTTGAACTGTCCAGTATAACCATATGACCAAATGAAATGATGATAAAATGGTATATCCATAGCTATCACATGATCATTGAATAATTTAAAGAAATGTTGCACGCAATGGATTTCATGCATTCGGTCGTCACTTTTGTAGAAGTGAATTTCTTTCAGTATCACACGTTTATCTTCATTGTTATCTGGCCCATGTCGATACGTGATATGGACCATTATGCTCACCTGCTCTAAGTGATAGTATTGTAGTATTGACTTTGTATTTCATTTTGTGGTTTTAGGGTGTAATTTTCCGCATAGTTAACCATTGATAGTATTGTTTCGAGAGGGAATGTGTCTCAACATATTCAGAATTGCTCATCTTTCCACAATGCCATATCGACATGTTCAATGTACTGTTGGATCTTTCCACGAAACTCTGAAATAAAATCACATACTTGCACCTGGTGTAAAAAACTAAACGATGTTAAAAAACAACATAAAAATATGTACATGTAGTCACCAACTTAATGTACATGAAGTCACCTGTGAAGTCACCAATTCAATATTCCTGCTTTCTTTTCCATCATGTAGCTTATATGTATCGTACTGATAATTTTGATTCTCGACAATTGCATTCCTGAATGCTTGACATTCATTCTCATGGATGCAATCAGACCATAATGATATCCCTCCACAAATGTTGCAAGAACCCTCTACACATTGTTTTAAGTAATGTGTCTACCCATCTTGCCTCAGACACATCATGCTATGGATGACATTGCCGGTAATGTACTTGATCATTCCTGCACATGGTTAGGATGAAAAAACTGATGTATATGTGCAAATGTATGATAATATAGATCAAACTCTATGTGGTATCTACAACAAGTGTTCCAGATTGTATTGATTCTAACATACCAAGTCTTGCATTTTTTAAATGATCTTTTCTCGAGCCTTAGCTCTGCATGGGAAAATTTAAACATCTCGAAGAATTGAGTTTGTGTCATGTCAAGATAATGTTAACATGAGGTTCATTGTTCATAGAACTCCTACAGTGTTTTAACACATCCTTTTTGTTTGAAGAAGCCCTAGTTTATCATGCCAAAACATTTTCACTAGTCCCTTCACTGCTTCGACTAACTTCATGTCTTTGTGGGAAAACCTACCACTAAATGCCCATAATGTTTCCATTTTTCCCTCTACATCAAGGCTGTATCTTCTTATTGAATGTTTTTTAAGTGTCTTTGGATGTAAAGGCACAATTTGTGATGTGAATTTAAGTAAATGGCGTTGTCTTGTGGATCTACATACAATTGATTCATCCAATATGTGGCAAGCCACATTATAGTCTTGTGAACGAGTTTTTTTACCAATCGATGGAATGCAACAGTAAGATATTTAACAATGTGATTACTTGATTCGATATTATTCAATGTTCTTATGCCTAAATTTCTTCTAACAGTTGCCATATTTCTAGATTTAAGAAAATCTAAAAACAATTGGCATTTACCGGCTTCGGATTTGTTATCAAAATATTGTGTCATTATTTGAGAGCAATGACGAAGGATAGTGCGTTTAGACACCTTAACTTCCATGGAAGTCAATTCGCTCTCGTCCACTTGTATGCATTTAGGAGTTCTCTTTTGTTTTGATGCCATAATTCTTGTCGTTTGAAATGCTGGAGTGACATTTACATCCACTATAGGCTGACAACTTTGATTACAAGATTGAACCACCTGGCATGGTTTTTGTTGAGTCACATTTGCATCAGGAGTAACATAATTATTGAACTCTTCACAATATTGTTCGTTTAATAATGGATCAATAATATCATCTCCCCTATAACCATCTTCCTTTAATGTTGCATTATCTTCCTCAGCCTCTATGTCAGGTACCTGTTGAGTGGGAATGGGAACTATTTTATCATCCAATGAATGTTGACGATTTCTTGAATCTTCCCTCCTTTTTTCTTTTTTATTTTCATCTTTTTCCAATGTAAGCACCTTCCTCACTGACTTTCGACCTCTATTACGTACATTCCCCATTGAAATCCACCTAAACTTGTACAAAACCTATGGATTTGTGTAAGTAATGATTAAATTGCAGGTTGAACAGTTATCTGTGTGTGGGTTCAGAAAAATTATGTGTTTTGCTACAGTAAACCTGGCCCACAACACGCAACCCAACATTTTTTATATAACACATATCACATATGTGATATAACTCATGCTCGTTTTATCGCATATGTACTATATCACATATGCGATATGGATACACTGTTTTTTACTTAACATGAAGTTTGTATTATGTGATCACCAAATTGCATATGCGATTTAGTGCATATCAAATATTAAACTTCACTTATCCATGCTTGGATACTAGTTACCCATAGCCAGGCTACCCCACACACACACACACACATATATTATTTATTTCTAATTTTGAACGAATACCATAGAATCAATCTCTATAGTCCTACTGCATAGATGAAAAAACATAGGCGGTAGTCCACCCCAAATATCAAATAAAAATGTCTATGGACTTAAATATGTTAAACATATATAACCTTATAATGGACCCCATGCCAATGGTTAAGACTGCTAGACCAATCCTTGGACCATGGTAGTGTCTATAGAACTATCTCTTGTCTCGAAATATTCACAACGGTTCCTATATGACCATGGTCAACGCCTCCTGAAGAATGTTCAATGCCTAAAATAGACTAATGGAACATATATCCCATATTAAGGATAAATGTCCCCTTTAAAGAGCATGTGTAGTGGTTTAAAACTTGTTTATGTTACACTATTGTCCCATTACCATGGTTAAGACCCTAAGACCCATCCTTAGTGCATAAAACCTCATAATGATACCCATATCCCACTAAAGGCCAAATATTCCATATATAAGGCATGTGTGTTGATTTAGGGACTTATTGTCTACTCTTCCATGACTATAGTGAATGTCCAGAGACCCATCCCTCCCATCCAAAAACCTATAATGGCACTCTTATCCCATTACAATACCATTTAGACTCCCAATATTCCATCCAGACGGTCTATGGGGTGGCTCATGGCCCAACATTACATTGGTTAAGATGGGGGGGGTCAAAGGAGGGAGAGGAAGTTGTAGAGGGAATCATGGGAGGGAGGGATGGGTAGGGGACATATATGGGGGGATGAATGGAGGATAAATATAAGGGGAAGGGAGGGATGGGTATGGGAGAGGTATGAGGGGGGGATGTAGTGAGGACAAATATAAAGGGAAGGGATTGGCGGGATGGGAATAAATATAAGTGAGAGGGAGATCCCTAAGGTCTTAGACATTGTCAAGGGATGAAACCTCTATTTTAGGCCCTAGATGAAGCTTCTAGGCATCTAGGACCACCAATAACACCTTAAACCACCATATGTTACCTCTTAAGGCCATTCTTAGCTTTGTGTGTGGGAATTGACACCATTAGGTTGTTTTAATCACTAATGATGGGTTTAGATACCTTTGACATGGTTTAGCGATCACGAAACCTAGGTTGTAGACACTAAAGGAAGCTTCCATGGATCCAGAGGAAAGAATAATGTATCAAGCCACCACACATGACCTCTCTAGGGGGTCTTTCGCCTTATATTAGGGATTTGCAATTGATTGGTGATTTTGTTTACAGTAGTTATGGGTCTCGGGGCCATATGCATGGAAATGGGAGGAAACCCAAGCCTTTGTCCCTAAATGAATCCCTTAGTCATTGAAGGTCAATAAGGACACTTCAAACTACCATGGAGGACCTATTGATGGTATCCCTACCCAAAAGTTGGGGATAATCATGCCATCAAGAGGTTTTAAACAATAGACATGGTTCTCAAGGCCTTACACATGGTTGACGAAGTAAACCCAAGCCTTAATCCATAAAGGAATATTATATCCATCCAAGGCATAAATTAATACCTCAAATCATATCACATGACTTACAAGCACTAGGTATGGGTCGTGTGTCCTTTGACATTGTTGGGGGAGTAAACATTGGGATTGTACATGACCTCATGAGCATATCCCAGACATAGTTGTGGGAGAAACCCTTAGCCATTCTCGAGCACAATGTATACATCATGGAGCCTCAACATAGTTGAGAGATGAAACCTTGACCTTAAGCCCTAAAAGATTCTTTTGTGTGTCCACAAAAAAAACTAATGCTTCAAAACAACATAAAAGATCCCGTAATAGTGGATGTGTTGGTACCATTAGGAATAATTTAGAGCTAGATATGAGTTTCGATCCTTAGAGAAATATTAGGCAATAAAACTCAATCATTAAGTCTAAAAAGAATCTTCTATGTCTTACGTGTCATGAAAAGCACCATGGACAAGCGCCTTGAACCTCCAATAATCTGACCTCATTATCCACAACCAGTCACAAATTTTAGGCTAAACGTTGTCCTTTTGCCACAGTAAACCTCTTTGGAGGGGCCAATAATTACCATGATCTTTTCATTTTAGATGGGGTTTATCCCAAAGACTATCCACTTGGTATTTACTCTTTTTTACTCTCGTACAAACCTAGTTAAGAAAAAATGCGTATGTGTTATAACGCATATGCAATATGAATCGCATATGTGATATAGCGCATATACGATATGAATAAGCTATAACGCATATGTGTGTTTTTAAAATTTAAAAACTCAGTGGGAATAAGGTTTGGAATTATGTTCGGAATTAGCTTCGGACTACCGAACCTATTGGCTAGGACAAATAAACTAGGGCTATTTCCTGTCTTTCAGAATTCTATCAATATGCTCAGTTTCAATGGCATATTCTGCTTTGAGAAACACAATATTTTTTTATGAAAATTTAGAATATTGTAGAGTATGATCTTACGATTCTGAATATGTATTTTTTCCTTCAAATGTATGTTTTGATTATTTATTATTATTTTTCTAAATGGAACACGTTAGTTTTCGAAAATAGATACATCGATTGTTTTTTATATAACTTTTGATTTCCTTCACCATTTTCCAAGAAAACTATATGGTGCACTAGAAGAGATAAATATCTACAATATTATATATAGGAATCAAATATTTCATTATTTTTTGCCTCTAAAGTGTTGCACCCGCACAAAATGTTTCATTTCAAACTTTTCTGACTTCAATAATTAATAAAAATAATAATAATTCACGAAAATTTATGAATAAAGAGTGTTGCACTAGGCCCATATGTCCTTTACATTTCTACAAGAGTTTATCCAAAATTGACATCATTTACCTCATATATTGTTGTACCTGCACAAACATATAACGGTTATGATGTGCTAAAATTTTGAAAACCAAATTTCACAGAAACTAATTTTATAATCATTTACACACATTTTTTCTGCATAAATGTTATATATTATGAAATCCGATTCAATTACCTATCTTTTGTCTTTTTACTTTATCTTCAAATACGTTAGGGAAGTACCCCTAATTCTCACCTAAAGTAAGAGGTTCAAGGTTTTTCTAGTATTATGTGGCATCTAAAGTGTCTTTAAAGGATTCGATGATTGTGCATCACCTCACAATTAAATAATAATTTATGATACAAAAGGTATGAAACTAGGAATAAGAAAATGGATGCACGATGGAGCAAAAGCTTGATCTACGTATCATCAATCTTAATGATGGAGCTTTATCTTTCAATGATCAAAGATTCTAAAGAGATGGCTAGTGACTAAGATTATATAGTTAAAGTAAAAAAAAATGTTGGATTATTTTACAAGGTAATGTCCATGCATAAATGGGATTCCTTGTAATAAGGCTAACTAGTGGTGTGGAGATGTTCTCGGTGAACAAAACGTTGAAGAAAATGAAAAATATATTGCAGGGGTTGTGCTATAAAATTTTAACCCTCTTTGTTGATAAATAATTAGAAGATTTACAATTTTTGGTGAATGTAGCCCCAAGATTGGGGTGAACCAGGTACACTGGTGTCTCTCTTTTGCATTTACATCTTATGTGCCTTATATATGCAAAACCCAAATTATTGCTTAGCAATCTTGTATTGCTAAAAGAATACTCACTTCTTTATTTATACATAATGAACGGATTATGAATATTGTTATCTAAATATGAATGTGAAGACTTTGAAACATATCATTGTTCATGTTATAAGATAAACTAAAATAATAGTATTGTGTTTCATCAATGAATGATGGATGATGGATAATAGATGACATATTTTCTTACTAGTGTAAGTTTGCATAACACAGTAATATGGTAGATTCTAATGTATAGGCATAGACTCATGAACAAAGGGGTTATGTAAGACTAGAGTTATAATTAGTGAATAGATGAAGATTATGAGTATGTGAACTAAGAGAAAATTGTTGCAATTTAGTTGCATGCATATGAATGTAGAGTTATTCTTACTTAGTATGACAAATAATCGTTGGTGTTAATATTCTTGGTAGTTTAAAAGATGTTTTAACAAAAAATATACCCCATTTCCTTTAAAATAGTAATTGTGGAAATCACGTACATTACACATTTTGATATATTTAATTTATAATTATTAATTAATTTTATTAAATTATATATATTTAACTAATATTAAATTTTTAATCATTTGAAATATTTTGTAACACTTAAAAAAATCAAAATCAAAATAGTTTTTTTCATACAAAATAAATCAAGTCAATTTCAAAATAACTCACCATCATTTTAATCAATTTTTTTAATTATAAAATTTAATCAAAATATTTATTATTAAAATTAAGACACATATAAATGCTTAAACTTATATTTTTTTGAAGATGAGTCTTTTACAACACTATTTAAATAGCCTTAACATATTGAAGATAAAAATGTTTTCTACTGCAATGAAGACAAATTCAATTTCAAAATACCAGCCATCATATTTATCATATTTTTTAATTACAAAAATTTTAATTAAAAACTTTAATATTAAAATTATTACAAGTATAAATGCTCTATTTTTTATAATTAAAATTTTTAATATTAAAATTAATACAAGTGTAAATGCTTAATATGTTTTTATAATTGTGATTTGCATAAGTTTAAGTATATCAATGTTCACATAAGTTTAAGTACATCAATGTTCAGCATCATGATCATTTTATGACTTATGATATCATAAATGATTTCATTTGATTGAATTAATCAACTTTGTGACTTATGAATGTATAGACAAATATCACATATTTCAAAAAAATGAAAAAAACAATTATAAATGAATTTGTATCTCTAGTTTTTCTTCTTTTGCATATATATGCATAGTGCAAACAACACACTTTTAATGAAATGATCATAAATGAACTTGTAAATATGAATTATTTCAAAATAGAAAAAGTTATACTTAGTTTTTTTTTCTATTAATTTTTTTGTGACTTATGAATGCATAAACAAAAATCATAGATTAAAATACAAATATCATAAAATACGGGTTGATATCATCTTTTTAGAATTATTATTACATAGACGAACATCATGGATGAGCTTGCATCTCATTTAATTGATTTGATTGTTTTTGTGACTTATGAGTGCATAGACAAATATCACATAATTTGAAGGAAGAAATAAATATCATGAATGAACTTGTATCTTATCTAAATTTGATTTGATCATTTTATGACTTATGATATCATAAATGATTTCATTTGATTGAATTAATCAACTTTGTAACTTATGAATGTATAGACAAATATCACATATTTCAAAAAAACAAAAAAAAACAATTATAAATGAATTTGTATCTCTAGTTTTTCTTCTTTTGTATATATATGTATAGTGCAAACGACACACTTTTAATGAAATGATCATAAATGAACTTGTAAATATGAATTATTTCAAAATAGAAAAAGTTATAATTAGTTTTTTTCTCTATTTATTAAATCTTATCTTATCCAAATTTTTATTTCAATAATTTTTCTTTTAATTTTGTTGAATTTTTTATGGTTATATACTTGTTTTTTATATTAAATCATTTGTTATCTTTTGTTTTTTACATAAAAATGAATTATATTAAATATGAAATTTATCAAATTGTAAATTCATGAAAATATATATATGTGAATTATCTTACACTA